>OU343220.1:164390528-164990528 GCA_910596185.1 Chrysanthemum makinoi
ATCGTAATAATAAGTTCACGTGTTTGACGAATCAACGTATCTATAACTGTAAGCTCCCGGAAAATTTCAATGTACTTAACGCTTTAATCAGAAATTAAACACGATCTATTCGTCATGAAATTTTCTAAACGTCACATTTGCATATCATTTGACATATGCATGATCAACGCAGCTTGAGCGTTCATAAAAATACCGTTGTGATCAGAATAAAATTCCCCACAATCCTGACAATCTTAAAATACGTAACGAATACGTGAAAATTTGTAAAACTACGAATTTAATTATAATAAAAATATATTCAAATTCGTATTGGGCCTCGGAACTCATTGGACTTTATACCACCTCGTAACCAAACTCAACTCGTTAATGGGCCTTATGACCGGATCAAACCCACTCCATTACCCCTTTAGGCTTTGCCTTAGTTCACGAGCCCACGAGATAAGCCCAACGCCTTAAAAATTATTTTGGGCCTAATCATGGCGCACAGATTATCAAAGAAATCCCACCATTTCTTTTATTTTGGGCCTTGTCTTTATACCGAGCCCAACACCACACTAGTAAACTTACTAGTGAAATTTTTGTCTTCCACTTCCTTTTGTGAAACCTGCCGAGAGCCAAGACTAACAAACCAAACCAAATTCAAACTAGAAAAACCTCCTTTGGAATCCTAGGTGTGTGACGTGAATAAGTAATCAAGAAGAGGCAAGCACACACTTTTAGCCACCCTAAATAAGTATTATAATAACCTAATGAGACTTGACCATGCTTTGACTTTAAGGACCAAAAGATAATATGTTTTCTTGCCTCATGTGAAGTGACTCAACCTTACCATACCCTTGATGTTGGCTGCCATCCTCCACACGCCTAGAAACACAGTTGGGGAAAGATACCACACCTGTAGAAGCACCCATCCTCATGGTGTACAAGGATGACTCTGGTTTGAAAAGGAAAGAAACGGAGGAAGCCTTGTGCGGAGTAGGAGATGTCACTTTTCCTTCAATCACAGGGAAAGTTTTTCAAATGACCCCGTGGTCATCAAGGTCTTGATCTCCAACAAAGAAGTAAACAGGGCCTACCTCGACTGCGGTAGCTCCTGCGAAGTTATCTACGAACGCTGTTTTTTCTAAAACTCAAACATTCGATAAGGTCGAAGAGAGTAGATTCGAAGGTACCCTCAGTAGGGTTCTCAGGGGAACACTCATGGCCCTTGGGAGAAGTCCCTCTAGAGGTTACGATTGGAAGGCTAAAAAGAACAGAAACTCTGGTTTTCACGATCGTGAGGTCTGAATCTCCCTATAACCTATTGATAGGGAGAACGGCAATGCAGAAGATGGGCATCATTGTCTCAACCATACATGCCGCGATCAAATTCCAAACACCCATCGGCATTGGAACGGTTTTCTCCAGCTATAAAGTGAAGGGGCCTACGGAATTAGGCAAAAGGATCAAACAGTTTCGGAAGAGCCTCAAGGATGTTCTCGTTGTACTGACAAGAACGCATTGTGGTAAATGATCTACTACCCTGATCAGACGGTGGTAATCGGAAAGCACTCTCAACCTCCTTTAAAGCGTAATTGGAAAAGGTGCTACGGGCTAATGCAGATGTCTTCGCATGGACCTACTCTGACATGACGGGGGTCCCCAGAACTCTCATCATAGACGAAAAGCCCTTCGGGACCTGAACACAAGCTCAATGAGTTCAAACATATTGAACCCATCAAACAAAAGCGTCGAAGCCTAGCTCCCGAAAGAAGCGCGCCGCGATGCAAAGAAGTGGACGAGCTTGTAAATAGCAGGCATACTCGGAGAGGTGAAGTATCAAACTTGGGTGGCCAATCCGGTGATGGTCAAGAAGCATGATGAAGGATGGCGAATGTGCGTGGACTTCACAGATATTAACAAAGCCTGCCCGAAGGACTACTACCCTCTGCCAGAAATTGATTGGAAGGTGGAATCCTTGTCAGGGTTTCGGCTAAAGTGTTTCCTAGACGCTTATAAGGGTTACCATCAGATACAAATGGCGAAAGAGGACGAAGAGAAGACAACGTTTTTTACAGGAAAAGGCGTTTATTGTTACAAAAAGATGCCTTTTGGTTTGAAAAATGCAGGTGCCACCTACCAACGTTTAGTGGACAAAGCCTTCCACAAGCAGATAGGTAGGAATCTGGAGGCGTACGTAGATGATATGGTCATCAAGAGTAGATCGGAGGAGGACATGCTCTCCGACATCAAGGAAACCTTCGACCAGCTTCGCGCCATCAACATGAAGTTAAATCCCAAGAAGTGTTCCTTCGGCGTGGAAGAAGGACAATTTTTGGGGCATCTGATCACCAAGCAAGGTATTAAGGCCAATCCTTCGAAGGTCAAGGCCATCACGGATCTACAGCCTCCTAAGTCCCTAAAGGAAGTGCAAAGTCTGAACGGAAAGCTAGCAGCACTCAGCAGGTTCTTATCGAAGGGTGCAGACAAATCTTTGCCGTTCTTCAAAACACTCAAAGGATGCACAGACAAAAAGACGTTCTAGTGGAGTATAGATGCAAAAGCAGCCTTCCAAAAGCTCAAGGATTTCATGGCTATTCTACCTACACTTACCGCCCCAATCAAAGGCGAAGTGTTGTTTATGTATATCGCAGCCTCCTTCGAAAGCATCAGTGCTGTGTTATTGGCAGAAAGGGAGAGGAAGCAAATCCCCATATACTTCGTTAGCAGGGTTCTACAGGGAGCTGAGCTAAACTATCACGCATTGGAGAAGCTAATTTTGGCATTGGTCCATGCAAGCGAGCCTTTCCGAAGGTACTTCCAAGCTCACCCATAACCGTACTTACCGACAAACCAATTAGCAGATACTTTCAAAAGCGGAGAAATCGGAAGGATAGCTAAAAGGGCTATTGAGCTAGGAGAACACGAAATTGAATACAAGGGCAGGAACTCGGTCAAAGGGCAAATATTGGCATATTTCTTAGCAAAAACACCATCGAACCAAAGCATGACACAAAGTTGGCTGAAAAGAAGCCTGACAAAGAGGTCGAAGGGTGGAAACTTTATACTGACGGAGCCCCCAGCTCCGACGGTTCTGGCGAAGGTCTCATGCTTGTTGATCCCAAAGGGAAGGAGTACACTTATGCACTCCGTTTTGAATTCGACGCTACGAACAATGAAGCGGAGTACGAAGCCTTGCTAGCAGCCTCCGATTGGCAAAGACATGGAGGTAGAAGACTTGGCTATTTTCGTTGACTCGCAACTGGTGGCCAACCAGATAAAAGGCTCCTACGAGGCAAGACAACCTGTGATCAAGCAATACCTGGATAAGGCCAAGGAAATGCTCGAAGGGTTCATATCCTACAACATAGAGCATGTTCGGAGAAATCAAAACAAGAAGGCGGATGCACTTAGCAAACTGGCATCAATGGCATTTGCTCATTTAACTAAGGAGGTTCTGGTCAAAGTGTTGGCAGATAGGTCCATCGTCCGAAGGAGGTGTCCGACGTAATACGGAGGAAGACTCGAATGGATGACTCCAATTAGAGAATATCTAATAAGTGGTATACTGCCCAGGAAGATCGAAGTTAGCTCGAAAGGTCTGCATCAAAGCACCGCAGTACAAAATCATGGGAAATTATCTATATGAAGATCCTTTCTCGTCCCTATGGCTTCGTTGTGTAGGATCTAGACAAGCTGCCAACATCATTCAAGAAGTGCATGAAGGATCCCGCGGACTTCATGCGGGCCCCCTCCGTTGTCTCCAAAATCATGAGGGTTGGATAT
The DNA here is from genome assembly GCA_910596185.1 of Chrysanthemum makinoi. Lineage (NCBI taxonomy): Eukaryota > Viridiplantae > Streptophyta > Magnoliopsida > Asterales > Asteraceae > Chrysanthemum > Chrysanthemum makinoi. The sequence goes on from OU343220.1 coordinate 164,394,294, forward strand.
TACTGGCCTTCGATGCACATGGACGCTGTTGAAATCATTCAGAAGTGTGAAGCCTGTCAAGTACATTCAAGGGTCCCAAGGCTACCAAAACAAGATATGACTTCCGTGACGTCCGCATGGCCCTTCACCAATGGGGATAGATATCGTAGGTCCGCTGCCAATTGCTCCCGGAGGAGTAAAATTCTTGGTTGTAGCCATCGACTACTTCACTAAATTGGTGGAAGCGAAGCCTTTGGCATCCATCACAGGCAGGCACATGGAAAAGTTTGTATGGGAGCATATTATATGTCGGAGTACCTCATATCATCATTTCAGATAATGGGAAGCAGTTCGCCGAAGGGGTATTCCCAGTGTTTTGCAGAGGTCTGAATATCAAACAATCTTTCACTTTCGTTTACCATCCTCAAGGTAACGGACAAGTGGAGGTTACTAACAGAGACATCATACAAGGAATAGAACGGGAGGTGGGATACATCTACGGTTGGGTAGATGAACTATCTCAAGTACTTTGGGCTCATAGAACGCATACGAAGTCAAGTCATGGAGAAACACCTTTTAGCTTGACATATGGCACGAAGCCTTGTCATTCCTTCGGTGAGTGGCGTCGAAACGAAAGGGTCGTGGAACTAGCGCATAACGAAGAAAGACTCGTAGTAACCGGACCTACTTGAAGAACGAAGGGAAATAGCCTCAATTAGAGAAGCTATCCATAAGCACAAAATTGAAAAGTACTACAATAGTCGAGTTCGGCCTTCGACCTTCAAACCAGGGGAATACGTCCTCCGACTCAACAACGCAAGTAAAGTACCAGGGTAAACTAGGACCTACATGGGAAGGGCCCTACGTTATTAAAGAAGCACATGGCAACGGAGCCTACAAGCTGGAAACTTTGGATGGAGACGCTATTGATAGAACCTGGAATGGAACTACCCTTCGTAAGTTCTACGTATGAAACTTACAATGTCCACGGACATTCTTTATTTTTGCTTTCAATCAATGTATTTGCATTCTTCTCACTTGGGGAAAGAAGCATTAATGGTAGGCGTCTAGTATTCATTTCTTAAAATGATGTAATCCTCCCTACCCACTTAATGATATAACACATTTCCCTCAAATCTCTTGTTTCGTTTAATACAACAAAGATTTGCCCACCAAGTCGCTTTATAAGTTTCAATGTCGAAGGGATGTACAAAGACTAAACAACATGTCTTGCTCATATGCATAACATCCATCTCAACTTCACATTAACTTTCCTATATGGCCTTAAGGTATTTTAAGCCTTCCTGCCCAAAGGATCAAGATGGAGTGGGTCGCGACCCTCTGTCAGTAGTCAAATTATACGATTGCTAATATTCTTGGTGAAGTAACTACACATAATGAGGCTATGCATCTACCATACGCCTTAGGTTGTAAAAAATATTTTTTACGCAAGTAAAAATAAAAAGAGAAGAATCACACATGGCAAAATTCGAGCCCTAGTGGCTTCAATGTAGATTACTGACTAGTCTAGCTAGTCTAAAACAGGCCGAAGCCTTAACGATCCAACAAAATTAAATATTGTCTTAGGCCGTAGCCTACATCACACATACCACATGTTAATTGTTTCATCAGGCACGAAGCCTGGAAAGGAACACAAACAATTGTTTTAAACAGGGTACATACCACCCTGGGGATCAAATTACAACCACATGGTTGCCTTCATCAAACCTTGGAATGAGTGGGATCAGCTGAACCTGGGGAGGGAACCTTGGGTGACGGAGTCTTCTTGGAGGAAGATGGAGGCTGGACTGTCCTTGCTTCTTGGCCGAGGTCCTCAATTGAGGTCGGCTGGGTCCTTAGTCACACCTGCAAGGAAAGGGAACTCTAAAGCAGTTAATTGATTACCTGCATCATCATACTCTTTTCATGAGTTGCCCGTAGTAAGGAACTTTCTCAGCACCACCGGTTCCCCGCTTGGCTATCTCCTCCAAAGTGGTACACTTGCCATAGAAAATGGCAGCATTCACCACATTCCCAATGTAAATCCCCACATCATCGCTATGGTAAAGTTCCATAGTGACATAGGGGATCACCTTGGTTACCAAGTCCACCTTGTCCTTCTTCAACATTTTTAGACGAAGGTTTAAACCATCTACCTTTTCTCTGAGCTTGATCTCTTGGTCCAGCAACTTTGCCCTCTCTTGTTCAAGGCCTCCACACTTGGATGAAAGAACAGATATCTGCTCTTTATAGCCTACGACCATTGAGCCTTCGACAAATTGTCACCTGCGCATTCAGCCACTTTCGTTGCCAGTTGACATTTGAGCTTTTCATTCTCAGCTCTGAGATCTTGCACCAAGGGGTTCTTGTCAAAATATTCCAAGGCATCCTCACACTTCTTCTCCAAGTCTTCATACTTCTGATCCCTAGCCTTCTCCCTTCTCAGCATAACATCCATTTCTTCCCGAGCTTTGGTGACAAAGACGGCAGTTCCCTTGTCCCTAGCGTTGATTTGGTTATCTAGCATGCACTGTCGGACATAGCTTTTGTCATGAAAGTCGCAGAGCCTTTCTATGGACATGTTATCCATCACCCCCTTCCATTTGGGTGGGATCACATAGCCCACGAGCTGGTGACAAGCTAAGGGAGAGGGAAGTTCTTTTGTATCAGGAAGTCCTACAACATATGTACATTTGTTAATATATTATTATTGGTACTTAAATTTTGTTCACAGGTAAGAAACTTTACCATGGATATCATCGCATTTGCGTGGCCCTTCGATGGTTGGAAATTCCACAGCCTTACCCCGGGCACTTTTTGCGGTAGTTCGAGGGGAGAGTAGGTAGGATGAGCCTTTTCGACTTCACGGCTTTAGCCTTTAGCCTGACCCTCACCTGCCGGAGGGTCCTACGATGGCCAACCCTTCGGAGACTGGTTCGTCCGAGTCAAGAAACGTTCTCCCACAAGTTGATCTTCCACATCTATGGGTTCCTTTGACGGAGGAGCAGACGATACAGGCTTGATGGGCTGGGCTTCCACATCATTGTTGTTTATGGACAGCGATGGGAGCCCACGCTCCATAGCTTGTCTCTTGGGGATTCTTTGGAAGGAAGCTTACTTCCTTTACACCACCAGCCACCACAAAGTTCCTGAACGACATCTCTGCACAAAGAAGCAAATAAGATAAATATTAGAAAGATAAGTTTTTATTTTTTATTTTAATAAAAAAGTACATACTTTCTCCATCACAAATAATCTCAGGTACCAAAGGAGACCCCTCCCATCTTTCAGCTTATTCATGCCAGCCATGAAAAGGATTGGCTCAGGGAATGTTTGTCACCGCTGGATGACTGAGCCAAACGTTGATACAAAGGGTTTCTTCTCACAGTATAAGGCAATGGATCGTTGAACCTTTTTTCATCATATTGAAATTCGGGTTTAACAATGCGAGTATAATGGAGGGATAATGGTGTTTTGGATATAAAAGAATTTGCCTTTCCCGTTCCTTATGTTTGTAAAAGGCCTATCTATCAGAATGTAAAAGGCCACCTTTTTGGCCAAATCAACCAATCTCCTCCGGTCAACCAATCTCCTCCCGATTGACCTAGAATGAATGTGCACATCACGATGAATGTTGTGCTTACTTAGCTAGGCCAAAAGGGTTGAACCTAGAAATGTGTACCTCATAATACCGAAGGAATTCTAAGATCATAGGATGCAAAGGTATCCTAAGGTTGGAAGTGGTGAAGGCCTGGGTATAAAGGCCTACATAATTTTTAGGGGCATCAAATATCCCTGATTTCTACTCTGGTAGCATGATTTTATGTTCTTTGGAATCGGTAATCAGTGAGGAACGATTTAAGCTCCTCCCTTGTTAATGTGCAACCTTGTTGCTTTATTACAAATTTTTTATTTGTTGACATGGAGCCTTCTAAAATACACAATAATGTATTTGAAATACAGAGAAAAAGGAGCACTTTACCTTGTTTGATCGAAAGCTTGATCGGAAGAGGTTTTAGTAGGTGAAAAAACTTGGGCGAGAGATAAACTTTGTTAGGGTTTTATTGTTTTTACATTTTATATACCCTACAAGATGAAAAATCTCGCTTACTACGCGTGTAATTACTTATCCTTACCACCGATTTCAAAACTCTTTTAAATTTTGAAAAGATGTTCTCTTTACCGAAGAAAGGGGTGGTTAGGATAATTAGTTGCATTAATTACGGTCAATAGGCTCAAGACTTTTCATCTTCGCTTCGTTTTGTGACAAAGGGAAGTTTCGTTCTTATTTCTGAGTCGTAAGCAATATTTCTTGTTCGTACATATCACTTTCGACTAGGGGCTTGATGACGTACCCTCCGATCAGGTCGAAGGACCCCCCTTTGGCCTCAGTTGAATTTGCAGTACGAAGACCCAAGTCTTTCTTCATAAGTCATTGGTGGCGTAAAACCGTTCATCATTGACATGGTTACAGTTGGGAATCCAAATCGAAGGTGCCAAGACAAAGGAGAACCTTGACTTGGTCTTCCCCCACGTTCCCACTATTTCCTTAGTGTTGGAATCACTCCTAAACCTTTATTCAAGTGTTAGTTACTCATATGTAATAGTTAGTTTAATTATGGCCTTTATGTTTGTTATTAGCCTTTAAGCTTATGTAGAAGGCCCATGAGCTTAGGCCCATGTCCAATAAGGAAAGGATGGGAACTAGAAGTGTTGCCCTAGCTTCCCTCCTATAAATACTCTTGTAAACCTTCATTTGAAGGTTGGTTGTTCAAGTTATTCTCTTCACTCACTCTCTACGCATAACCGTCTTCATCATAACGTGTGTGTGTGTGTGTTTGGTTTACTTGTTCAATTGCCTTTATCTCTTTCTATTAAGCTTGTGTTGTAAATCTAGTGACCTAACAGTGGTATCAATCGCCAAATAGTTGGGTTAACACTTTCGTTTTGAAGTTTTTGTTTTCGGTCTTACGCGTAAGTGTGATTACCACTTTGGATCGCTTAAAAACTCGTTTTTACACTTTTTAATCCAAGATTCTTGTACTTTCAACGTTTTAAGGTGTTAAAATGCTTGTTTTTGGCAAAAAGTTTCAATCTTTACGCGTGGATCTAAGTTTTTAAGCTTGTTTTTGTTCGTGGGTGTCGTTCTACGCGTAACTCGTTTAGCTGTTTTGGTTCATCAAGTTTCACACTTTTGTGTTATTTTGGTGATATTGAAGCTATTCCATAACAAAAATCTGTTTTAGAAACAAATTTGGGCACAATCATTTTACGAGTAATCTTACGCGTATCAAAACCCTAATATTACGCGTAAGATTTTCCTTGGTTTGATCTTCGTTTTCGTGGTTTACTCCGTGTTTTCTTGCTTGGATAAGCCTGAAAATACGTCGACTTTGGATATCTTTTGCACTGTGATAGTGTAAAAGATCACTTGGGATAAAACCTTAAACTTACGCATAAGCATAAGCTTACGCGTAGAAATCCTACGCTTAAGATTCATCTTACGCCTAAGCCTAGTCTTACGCATAAGGTAATCCTACGCATAAGTTTCTACGCCTAACTTTGTGTCTACGCATAACTTTAGTGCTTTTACCCTACTTACGCGTAAGCTAAATCTACGCGTAACTCTTCATTGTTACGCGTAACTTTGGTGTTTTTACGCATAAGTTCTACTTGGTTTCTTGTGATTTCTCCGCCTAAGGACACTTCATCAACAAAGGTTCATTCGACTACAAAGATCCATTTTTACCAACACAAGTTTTCAACATGTCACAACCACCATACTCTAACTATTTCCCTTACACTTATTCTCAACGTCAACAACAACTAACTCCACAACATCAACAATGGAATCAACAACAAGCAATTTATCACCAACAATTTAATCAACAACATACTCCACAACTTGCTGCAATTCCACAACCTCAAATGGTTCAACCACCACCAAGTCTTCAAGTTCAACCCTACACAAATGAATTCAATCAACATCCATCAAGGAACACTATGAAGGAACCCACTTGGTTTGCAAAGATGTGTGAAGCTTTAAGTAGCCAACAATCAATTCATGAGGTTGGATCACTAGATAGACCTCCAATGCTCACTCCAGGAAACTACGATCAATGGGTGATAAGGTTCTTTAGATTTTGTGATCTGAAGAAGCCACATGGAAAGTTCTTAAAGAAGGTTATCTTGGAAGGTCCATTTCAGATGCCTATTGTTATCGTACCCTAGATCCAAATGCTAATCCACCAAGAGATGAACAATCCAACATTGCTACTGTTGCCGACTGAATGCAGAGGAATTTCTACACTATGAAGCTGATGAACTTGCAATGCAATATATCCTCTTAGGATTACCTAACCCAATTCTTCAAAGTGTTGATGCTCAAAAGACTGCAAAGGAAATGTGGGATCATATTCATCTTCTTATGGAAGGATCTCAGTACTCAATCGAGGATTTGGAATCCAAATTTTACTTGGCTTATGAACACTTCATGATTGAACCCGGAGAGACACTAGAGTCTTATCATCATCGTTTTCAGACATCATCAATGATTTGGATAAACACAACATCATCATGCCAAGAATTGCGGTGAATACTAAGTTCTTGAGTAGTCTTGGTCCTGAATGGGAGAAGTATGTCATTTTTCTCCATCAAGCGAAGAATATGCATCATTCTACATATGGATTGTTGTACGATTACTTGAAGCCTCATGAAAAGGAAGTTGATAGGAAAGGATTCTCCGTGCTCAAATTGCTCCACCGACACATCCGAAAAATCAACAACTTGCCTTATATGCTCAAAACAGTTATTCTCCTCAACCAAAAACTCAACCAACTGCTACAATCACACCATATGATCCTTCACAGCCTCAATCTCAACAAACTCAATTGGTTCCATACAACAACAACAATGCTCAAGCACTTGTCGGTGAAGCTAATGAGGAATCTGATCCGTTCGAAGCTTTGCAACAAGGATTTGCTATGATTGCTAATGCCTTTAGCCGTTATACCAACAAATCCAACAACCGTATTCGTTCCTCATCTAACACAAGGAATCAAGCTGTTGTGAACAATGGACGAGTTGAAGTTCGAAATCGTGGTTATGGTCGTCAGATGGGCGGTGGTCAAGGGTTTAATGCTGTGGGTAGGAATAACAATCGAGCTCAAGTGGTGGAACAGGGAATGCTCAGAATGGGTTGAATGGTCTTCGATGCTACAACTGCAATGAGAAGGGACACTGGCTAATGCATGCCCAAAGCCGAGGACAAGGGGCAGTGCTTATCACAAAGAGGCTCTTCTTTGGCTCTTAAGGATGAAGTCGGTGGAACTCTCACAGACAAAGAACGAGCTTTATGGCAAATGCGCACTCAGATGATGATATGGAGGACTTGCAGTGCCAATGCAACAAGTTATGTTGATGGCTAATATGCATGAGTTACACATGAGTGACACAGGCCCAGTATGACACGATGGCTTGTCTCAGGTAACCGAACAAACCATATTTATCTCTGATCTCATATCTCCGCCAACATCTGAATCCGGCAAGGCTCAGAATGTTCAAAATGAGTCGTCCACATCTCATTCCGACGATTTTCAACTAGACCTCGTAGTTATATTTGACGATCAAGATGACCAAACGGTTTCCCTTGATAATCAAATTGACTCCGTGGTTATACTTGAGGATCTCAGTAATGATCATGTTGTGACTCACGTTGAACACGCCGAACTTTGCCTCATCAGATTTGCTCGTTTAATAAAAGACCAACAGACCATAGTGGAAAAATGTCATGCCATTAATCAGGACTTGAAAAGCAAAAATGCACTATTAACCAAGGATTTTGAATGTTTACAAAAGCAACTCAATTTTTTCAAAACTCAAGAAAAACGTGAAAGCGGTTTTGAAGCAGCCTTTGCCAAATCTTATCAAAACGAAAAATATTTAGAGAGACGGATCGCTGATCTAGCCGCGAAGAATGCTTTGTTGTGCGAAATAGAACAATGAAACATGAACATAAAAAGCAAATTAACGCTCTCACCTTGGAAAATCAAAAGCTAAGGCTGAGTTGTTAACTTGTCAAAAGCAGTTCTCTGCATACAAAAAGCATTCAACGAAACGAATAGATGATCATCTTGAAGAAATCATCGGCTTGCAAAACAAACTTAAGAGTTTAAAAGCTTTGTTTACAAACATGGCGAGTCGGTCACAGCCATTGAAAAGTTTACTTTAAAACCAATCCAAATGGATATGGACCGAATCTTGCTGATTACAAACCTAAGCTTTCAACCAAAGCATTCAAACCAAATCCACGAAGTTTCGGTCGAGAATATAAAATTGATAATTCTATTATGAATGTTGTTGAATATCATCGTCAAGAGGAATTAGATGCAGAAGACGAGAGTCGATCAAAATTAGAAAAAGTTGTTTACAACAAACCTTTTAACTATTCAAAGCGGTCACTTTCGTCACACCAACGGATTCTTCTAACACACCAAGGATTATCATAAAAAACGTCTGAGTCTTCTAATGTTAATCCCAAACCGGATTGTGCACAAACTTATGGTCCTTTACCTTCCCTCAGTGAAGTAAACTCAAAACCTGAAAATCGCAAAATTCTTAGATATTTTGACCTTCATATGGTGACCTCAAAACTTTACAACATGAGATAGAATATCATTCAGAAATCAAAGTTCAACATTTTCAATCGCCTCTGGCGCGAGAACAAAGAGACATTTTTGAGAAAAATCTTTTACCAAATGTTAAAAATTTGAAAAGTTGTGCATTGTCTTGGAAAAGGACTTTCATAAGGAACTTGGATTGATGAAGGTCGTTTTCGAGAAAAAAAAACATCTATTTCTAATACTAAGCGTAAAAAGAAAATGTTGAGAAAAGATGTTGATCGACTCTTGGAAGATGTCATCAGTGCTGATGTCCATAATGTTGTGTTATTGAATTCTTTGTCATATGCATTTGATTATATCTCTGTGATACTGTTGATTACGTGGTAAATGTTGAGAACACGATAATGTGCTTGGTCGAGTCCTTAAAAGTAGAAAACAAACGATTGTCAAACGAACTTTCAAATGCAATACGTCGTCTTAATTGGTGTCAAAAAGATATTCACGATCAACAACTTGCTTTTCAACACAAAATCGCCCGTTCGTGACAAAACTTCGATCAAAATTGAGCAACGGATGATCAAAGCGTGTCTTTTAAGTGTCAAATCTCAAAATATGAACAAGAACTTGTAAAAGTTAAAAAGGAATATGGTGTCATATTTGATTTACTCAAAAGACTCGTGATGAAGCATCAAATGAACTTGATCATTATCTTGCACACACTAAAGAAGTTATGCATTTTCTTTGGAAATATTCGGTCGAAAATCAAGATCGATTCACACTCTTCAAGTTAAGAGATATGTTAGGAAAGTATGAACAACTTCCGCCTACCGTGATTAAGAGAATAGCCCAGTAACACTTAGTAATCGTGAACCTAGAATCACTACTGCCAAATCACAAGTTGCTAACGTGCTTCATTCTCTGAAGCAGAATAGTTGCGTCTTTTCCAAACGTCCGCACTTCCGCGCCTAAGAGCACTACATCAAAGAATAGGAAGTTGTGACCTAAGAAAAGATCAATAAGGAATGCTAAAGTAGAAGAACACCCTAGGACTATGAATAAGACTCACGTTGCTTCCACTATAGATATTGCGTCTGGCAAATGTAATAGAAATAGTGATGTAACGAATGCTAAACCTTTAAGCACTTCTGATTGTCATGATAAATGTGTTGCTAAAGCTATCATCTCTCGTTTAAGGAATCCTAAGAACCGGAATACCTCTAGGCCCACTAATCTTTCTAAGTCTATGCTTGGTAGACCGCCCTCTTTAGATTCTAAGAAACGTTGATGTCCTGTAGCTCCAGTGTTACCTCCTAGGAATGTAGTACCACCTAGTGCATTCACTAAGACTAAAGCAAATACTAGTTGGAGATGGCAGAAATGGATATATAACACACTAGGATTTAAATGGATACCTAAAGCTATTGATGTGTGTATATCTACTATAACTGCTCCGGAACCCTCTAACATTTCGGGTTCCACATCTACTTCTATTCCATCGTGTCGTGCGGTATGTAATGCAGGGTGATACAGATCATTTTCTGGATTGTTGATAGCGGATGTTCCCGACACATGACAGGCAACCTTAAGCTGTTATCAAACTTTATTGCAAAGTTCATTGGCACGTCGGTTCGGGAATGATCACTTAGCAGCTATCATGGGCTACGGAGACTATATCAATGGGAACATCGAAATTAGCGGGGTTTATTATGTGGAAGGCCTCGGTCACAATCTGTTTTCAGTAGGTCAGTTCTGTGATGGAGATTTGGAGGTTGCTTTCGGGGCTTGTTTCATTGATCTACAAGGAAACGACCTTATATGCGTCGCGTAATTCAAGTCTATACACTATCTCTATGCAAGACATGGTTGCTTCATCTCCCATTTTCTTACTTTCAAAGGCAACATCAACAAAATCCTGGCTATGGCACCGTCGTCTCTCATCTAAACTTTCAAACCATCACCAACCTTGCTCGACACAAACTAGTTGAAGGACTCCCACGATTTGGGTATTCTAAAGATCACCTTTGCTCAGCTTGTGAACAAGGCAAAGCACTCGTGCTCATTTTCCTTCAAAGGTGGAACACAGCTCTCAGCATGTGCTTCATCTTCTTCACATGGATTTGTGTGGCCCGATGCGCGTGCAAGCGATCAATGGCAAACGCTACATCTTAGTAATTGTTGATGACTATTCACGATGGACTTGGGTCTACTTTCTTCGAAGCAAAGATCAAGCTCCACAGATGATCATCACCTTTCTCACGAAAATACAAGTTCAGCTACGAAACACCGTTCGACAAATCAGAACGATGAGGCATTGAATTTGTTAACCAAAATCTTCGTGAATTTTATGAGAAAGTGGAATTCAGCATCAGACATCTATTGCACGTACACCAGAACAAAACGGTTGTTGAAGACGAAACCGAACGTTAGTGGAAGCTGCAAGAACAATGTTAATCAATGCTAAACTTCCGGATTACTTATGGTACGTATCATGCTATACTCAAAATCGTTCTATGATTACAAAATGCCACAACAAAACACCTTTTGAGCTTGTCCACAACAGAAAACCGAATCTCAAACACTTTCATGTATTTGGATCTCTTTGCTATCGGAATAATGATCGTGATGACTTTGGAAAGCTCAAAGCCAAAGTGACATTGGGTCTTTATAGGATATTGTGATAATTCTAAAGGTTTCCGAATCTGGAATCGTCGAACAAAGGAGGTTATGGAAGCGATTCATGCTCATTTTGATGAACTTACAAACACGAGTATAACAGCTTGGAACCGGACACAACCTTAAACTTCCCCAAACCCCATCATCAGCTAAACAAAGCCCCCAGCTTACTCGTCAACAAATGGAAAGGTTATTTGCTCCGCTGTTCAGTGGCGATTGATGAACGTGCTCAGGTGTATCCGCTGTTTCATTCTCAACACGATAATACTCTTATACACGATACTGCTACAACAACTACAGGTGAAGAAGCACCACCAGTTGACTCCAACACAACAGTTGAACAAACCGCTTCCAACAATGATGAACCGGTGATGATGTTCGAATGAAGTACCCCACTGCAGATTTTGATCCAAATCGTTCTTTAACCCGTTTGCTAATGAGACTTTACTGATGTCGCGGAATCATCTACAAGCCATTTGAATCCTCAAAATCTGCACAATGTATACCAACATCAACCCTCCACACATAGATGGACAAAGACCATCCTCTGGAAAATATTATTGGCAACCCGAATCAACCAGTCGTTATGAGACAACGTCTTCACGAGACGGTGAACATTGCATTTATGCACTCACTTTTGCCAATCTGAACCTAAAAACATCAAAGACGCAATGACAAAGGACAACTGGATTGAATCCATGCAGGAAGAACTCAACCAATTCAAACGTCTTGAAGTATGGGAACTGGTTGAAAGACCAACAGGGTCTTCGTCATTGGTCTAAAATGGATTTGGAAAAACAAATTGGATGCTGAAGGAAACGTTATCAAAAACAAGTCACGTCTGGTGGCTAAGGGTTATCGTCAGGAAGAGGGTATTGACTTTGAAGAATCTTTTGCTCCGGTTGCTCGTCTTGAGGCTGTTCGGATTTTTCGGCATTTCGCGGCTCACATGAATATGGCGGTCTTTCGGATGGATGTCAAAACTGCTTTTCTCAATGGACAACTGAAAAGCGGTTTATGTGATCAGCCGAAGGATTCATTGATCGAGTTCCTAATCATGTCTATAAGCGAAGCTCTCTATGGTCTCAAACAAGATCCTCGGGCATGGTACGATAAGCTATCATCTTTCCTCATTGCCAATAATTTTACCAAAGGTTCGGTCGACCCAACTCTTTTCATACAATATCACGGGAACATATTTTAATTGTTCAAATTTATGTGGATGACATCATTTTTGGGTCAACTCATAAAAAGTACTCAATCGCTTTTGCAAAACTAATGAAGAAACATTTTGAAATGTCCATGATGGGTGAACTTACGTTCTTTCTAGGACCACAAGTTCATCAATCACCCCGTGGTATTTTCTTGAGTCAGTCCAAATATGCCCTTGAATTGTTACACAAATTTGGAATGCAAACTGTGACACCTATGCCACACCAATGGCTCATACCAAGAAGCTAGGCGCTGATTTACATGGGAAATTGGTGGACCCTACAAAATACCGTAGTATTATTGGGTCTCTCATATCTAAACTAGCGAGACACGATATTGTCTTTGCCGTTATATCTGCTCTCGTCGCGACCAACTGAAACCCACCTCTCTGAGGCTAAAAGAATCCTCCGATACATAAAGGGAACCATTAACTTGGGATCTGGTATCCGAAGGATTCTGGTTTTGAACTAATCGCTTTTCAGGCGCCGACCCGCAGGATGCTTAGACTCACGGAAAAGTACTTAGGAGCTTTACAATTTCTTGGTGATAAACTGGTGTCATGGCAATCGAAGAAGCGAGTTGTACATCGCTGTCCTCAACCGAAGCAGAATATGTAGCCATGTTGTGCTCAAGTCATTTGGATGAGAACACAACTCAAAGACTATGGTTCGTATTTGACGAATCCCGATGTCTGCGACAATCGGAATGCCATTGATCTGTGCAACTTCGATTCACACTCGAAATCAAAGCACATCGATCTTGATATCATTTCATCAAGGATCCGTGGAGCGAGTCGTTGAATTATATTTTGTGGGTACAGAATACCAATTGGCAGATCTTCTCACCAGCCTTGCCTCCCTTAGGTTTAATGAGTTGGTCCACCGGATTGGTATGAGGTGTTTGACTCAAGAGAATTGGATGACCTCCTAAAACAGTCTTTTAAAAACCTGTCAAACACCAAAATCTCTTTTGTAAATAATTTTTCAAAAAAAAAAATAAATAAAAAATATAAAAATCGATAAAACAACAAAAATATTCTTCTATCTATTTTTTTCAACATTGCAAGTACATTTCTTCCGTCAACACTATAATCTTTCAAAATTCAGTATTTTTTGATCAAGTGTTGAGGGAAAAATAAATTCTTAACTGTTTAAAAAACATCCGTGTACTTGCATGTTACTCTATTCTGGTTGTTTCTTGTATCAATGGTGGTAAACTTTTCTGTTCAATGACACTCCTCGGACTAAAATTTATAACCTTTCATTATTTTCTTAAGTCAAGGGGAGTGTCGTCAAGTTTCTTTCTTAAAATCTTTGTTTGGTAACCAAAATGGAAGTTAAATGGCTTTGGATGAAAAAGGAAAAGGTGGAGGGACCAAAACTGTCAAAACTTTAAAGTTATTTTAAATAAAATACCCCACTAACCTCATTAACTTCATCACATTTATTACTTAAAAACATAATCACGATCATAATCGTTTGAAATCCGTGTTTGGATCATCAATTTGTATGTGATTTCGTGTTTATAACAAGTTTTAAGCAATGGTTTTGAATTTTTCAAAAATCCAACGGTTTAATCTTGAGATATTATCACTTTTTGTGTCTTACGCGTAGCGCAGAACACAAATCATGAAAGTGTTTGTGGTTAAAGGTTGTGTCAAAACGTTCTTAAACATCAATGATACTTTTTAATCATCAAAACGCACCGAAACACAATTGAGTGTATTTGAAAATTAGGGTTTATGCGTGGTTTTGGGTATTTTCAAATGTGATTGTTTTGGTCAAAAGATTGTAATGTTAATATCATGTTGAATTGATGATATCCTGGCCTATAACAACCCGAAAACACTAATTATGTTAGAATTGGAATTTAGGGTTTAATGTTCTTAGGTTTGGGTATTTTTTGATTCACGACTTTGGATGTTAAAACATTGGTTATTAGACTCTCACAACATCTTAGACTTACCAGAAACACTTTGGTGCATATCCTATGGCTAGAATTCATATGCGTAATTTTGAACTTTAGGGTTTTGACTACGCGTATGACTTTTCTCGCCTAACTGTTTGAATGAGTTTCATGCCATGATCTGTTTTTAAATGACTATACATGTTAAGATTGATGATATGATGATTTTATTTCGGGCTTGCTAAGCATAAAACTCAGAATCAAGGTGTTACTCTACGCGCAAGGATCACCTTGGCGTAGAAGTTATGCGTAAGAAATTTTACCGCATAACTATGCGTGAGTTTACTCACGCGCCAGGTTTACTCTTACGGTAATCCCTACGGCGTAAGGTTTATATCGCCTACGCAAGTTTTGCATAAGGTTCTCCTGTTCCTACGTAATATTTCTTACGTAAGTCAGGATCCTACGCGTAAGCTTACATCTACGCGTATACTTATCTTGTTTACACATAAGCTACTATTCCTACGCATAAGCCTTGATCAAACCTTCGTTTTGAATTGTTCCGCGTGCAAACTTGTAAATAAATGAATCATAACGTCACGAATCCAATAATGTCACTAATAAACTTAAACGTTTGATATGTTTTGAACTATAAGTGATAACATAAACTTTAAAACTTAAAGTTAACTAACTCACGAAACATTTTCACGACGTCATTGGACTATTGAACAAACAAGTAACTTAGGACTCGTAACAATCATTAACACTGTACATTCAATAATTAGACAATAAAACCTTCTGTTGACTAACATTATGTCTTTCGATATGTTGGTTCTTTTGGCTAATGTTATTTCAGATCGCGACATGGTTGCTCAAATGAATGTGGATGCACCTGAGGTTCTCACAATTGCTGATATCTTCCCTAATGGCTATCAAGAAAGATTGTAAGAACAATCTGAGTTGACTTTGAAACCCTCACATGCTCATAATCTTCTTGCTTGATTGCTGTGGATATTCTTAGAA
Organism: Chrysanthemum makinoi; assembly: GCA_910596185.1. Classification (NCBI taxonomy): domain Eukaryota; kingdom Viridiplantae; phylum Streptophyta; class Magnoliopsida; order Asterales; family Asteraceae; genus Chrysanthemum; species Chrysanthemum makinoi. The sequence goes on from OU343220.1 coordinate 164,409,707, forward strand.
TCATCCATACCGAACATGCTCTCACACTCTGCTTCTGATCGGAAATCTACATACAAAATTCGGAATTCAATGCAAAGGATCAAAGGTCAAAGTCGCGGTGGTGACAGCTCAATCACAAACAAATCACCATCACACTAGCAGATCTACGGGCTGTTCTTCTAATTCCTGAAATCGAGCCAACGACTTCTATGCCACCTCTTGAAGAGAAGTTCGCAATTCTTGGATATTGGCTATGATGAAGCTTCAAGAATTATCACTAAGCATTCTCATGTGGAGCTTAAGAACATTCCTCAACCGTGGAGAACCCTCTACATCATCATTACCAAATCGGTCTCAGGTCGTGATAGTGGTTATGAGCATCCCAAGCTCATGGAACTACAAATCTTCGGTCATTAATCAACAAAAGGACATCGAATTGAAACAGCACTATGGGAAGACATGATGTCATTTCACAAGAAACTTGGCTCAAAGATTCCCTATATCAGATACATAAATTGTTGATCCAGAGACACGGACTTCATCCCGATATTCCACAGAGGCTCAATGACCCGGATAATCACGATATGTTGACTGAGCCTACCCTATCAGTCAGAATCAAGGAATCGTCAACAAAGAAACAGGGTGCGGTCTTTGCCTGATCACCTTCTAAATGAAATCAAAAGCTTGAAACATACAAAGGGTATCAAGTAGCGTACGAGAAGAAAGTTGGTCATCTCGATGAAAAGCCTTCTGGTACACCTACTAGGAGAACCAGAAGAGGAAGTGTTGGAATCTGCGCAAGCGAGTCGAGGATGTTTCCCAAGAGGAATCCTCCACGAAAGGGGACAGTTCCCGCCAAGGAAGTTGTTCCTATTCCCGTATCTAAGCCTGAACCGCAGAGAAAGCTAATGGGCGAGGACTTGGAGCTCTTGAATCAGATGAAGAGACTTTCTACTCTGAATGCAGCCGAACACCACCTTGAGCTAAACCTCCAAGTCCACCAGCTGACAAGGAAAAGGAAGACTCTGTACTTGTGCCTTATGAAGAAAGCTCAGATGAAGAAGAAGAGCAACTGGATACTTCATACTGGAAGAAGTTCAAATTCCTTAGACTCCAACACGTGGCAAAATTTGCAAAGAACAAATGGGTGGCCCCGGAGGGTCAAGTGGTGCAGCTCAACCTTCCCAGTCCTGATGCGGTTAATCAACCCGATAAGGGATCTGGTGCCACCACTTTGGTACAACAACATTGTGAGAAGATACTCTTGAGTATGATTTTGAAGAACCGAATCGAGAAGTTAGAGAGGTAAAGTCGATGAAGAAGCCGCACCAAAGCTCGATGAACAAGCTAAGTCTGGCAATGAAGAATATGTTGAGTATGATACGTTTCTTCTAGATAGTCCTGCACGATCAAAGGAAGAAACTTCAACCTCAAAGGATCCAAAGTCTCCTCATGTCTCTTCATCATCAGATTCTTCTTCTCATTCTTCACCACCACCATCAACAAAATCAACCAAATCATCATCCAAATCAGTAAAGAAGCCAACTCCATCTTGAATCTCTCAATCTAAGAATCGAATCGTAAAGCCGTCAAACGAGTCGAAGAAAGATATTCTCTACAGAAAGTTGACTTTCCTCGCTGATTAGATAACGTATCTTCATGATGAGAATGACAAGATGAAAGTTGAAAGGGAGTATGTCCACTACATGAAGGATGATCTTCAAGGCGAAGCATGGACTAGATGATAAAAGGATACACTCACAAGTTCTTAATGGAGGTCATTCCAAAACCGACAAAGGAGATGTATACCGACAAAACTTTATCCCAATCTCTTACATTTAGCCAAGCAAGCCATGAAATCAACTCCAATGAATTTGAGCATCAATCCAAATTGAATCAACAATCTTCTCGATGATGAATTAGTAAACCGCCGGCACAAATGTCAACACCTCGCAACGCTTTGCCTCCATGAAACTAGCTAAACTGTTTAAGCATTCATTGAATAACCAACTCAAGTCATCATTCAGAGAAGAGGCTATAAGGCCTAAGCGCTCAAGAGATGATGAAGACAAAGATCAAGATAAGGATAAGGAGCCTAAACGCACAAAGAAGTTTGGTGAATCATCTTCATTCAAGTACTCAATGCAGCCTCCACCACAAAGGACTCCAAATTTCAACAAAGATCTCTCCTCCTCGCTTTCTTCACCGATAAACCTCAGATTCAGAGACACCACCCTGCGGACTCGAAAACCGTGATCACTTTGAGTATACGGGTGGTGAGGATGAAGAATACCATGAGCCCCAACAACAACCCGCCTCACCCGACAAAGTACAGAAACCAAAATCCTTATCTAGGCCTAAGAAAAAGAAGAAGAAGCCCAGCCAAGGTCGACGTCCTATCCTGCTAGATGAAGATAAACACCAGAGGAATTTGAATGGTTCTCTACTTTGTTAATTCCAATTCTCCCTACCAAGGTCAAGATCGAGATCGTAATACATTGGAGCATGCAAAGATATCGCAAGAAAAATTCGAGTAAAGAAGATGACGCAACTGAAAGCGCGTAATCAAGAATGAAGCTTTCAACTGTGGAAAGATAGCTCAGAAAGTGCCATCGAGGTCGAATATCAACTTGACAACATTGCTCGAGCTATGTCTAATAACATGGATTGGCTCAACCCGTAGCAAACATCGATTCTTCACTGGCGGGTTTGGACAACCTCCATATTACAATCGATCGCTCTAAACCACTACCAACGATCGCCAACCGACACGGCCTAGGATCCCATCGGATATTTCTTCAACAAAGACTTGGAATTTCTTCTTCACGGTGGCGATGGTTCAAAGAAATACGCTACATCCTGACACTTCCATTCCCGCACAATTTAATACTCAAACCGCATAGCTATCGAGGAGAATAATCACTTGTTCTCCAACAAAGTGGAAGCATATGACCAGATGCAATGTGTACGGGTTCATCATTGGCCTAACGAAGAATCTACTACGTAGTCGCCAGTCCGTAAGTCTCAACATGCGTGTTCAAGACTAAAAACATCGTTTCCATCAAACACGTTGATCTTTCGTTCAAATGGGACTACACTTATCTCAAGAATATTGTGGTCAAAAGACAAGACGAAAGGGATTATGCATTCTCTCGAAGCGACTTTGAGAATTTGCCTATCAACGACATCGAAGACATGTACCTTGCCAAAGTACACGGTCGTATGAGACAATTCTCCACCAAGGGTACAACGTGAATTCATAAAGTCGGCTCATCTTCATCGACGCATAGTCATCAAAGAACGTAGAAGATCTCCAAATTGCAGAGAATCTTATCGGACATCGTGTCAACTTCACTCCACCGCGGCTTGATCTTCCCGACATCAACCGCCACAATTTACACTCATCAAGAATTACCATTCGACGCCGCTACCGCAGTGAACTTCAAAGAAATTGCTTGATGGCGTGCCGAGATCTACACAAATTTGGAGATCACACTTTGAAGTTGGTTAGGGATGGATTGGCTTACCGGTTGAAGGATATACACCAAAAGATCGGTCTCCTAAGCTGGCTAATTCTCGGATCGGGGATGTGAAGAGGATCATCACGATGATTGATGAACGGTTGTATAGAAGGGATCGGTTCAGAAGATTGGAAAGCTATGTTGGTGGTGACCGTGAGAAAACATCATCGCTTTCAATCACCGATTCACACTCCCCGGCGACATCTCTTCCGACTACCGTACCCTTGAACTGCTTCTTTCATTATAAATTTGGATGTATGATCTATTATGTCTATGTCTTGTGCACATATTACATGATGTACAACCCGTACTTGTAAATAAAGGACCCTATGGCGCTTCAAGCCACAATCCTTATAAAAGGCGCCTAAAGCTTCTTACTTTTGTGTAAAACCTATCAAACCTTTCACTTTTCAAGGTTTTGCTCAAAAGAACAAGTACTTTCCCTTATGATTTTCAAAACCTCAACCGCTTATATCACTTTCGGAGGGAGTACTTCGTTTCACTAATTGTTCACAGTGGTCATTCTTCCAGCAACACTCGAAATGGTCATATTTATTCTCAACTTTTCAAAAATAACATTTTATATGCCATTTTTGAGGGGAGAAAATATGTGATAAGAAATATGTTGTGTTTTGCTATATGAACTCTCATGGTGAAAGACTTTAACCCATGAATTGACGAGATCTTAACTGTTAGTAACTCGAAAAGACTTGTCCGACGGGTAATAATTTCAAGCTAGTTCGCTAGTGATGTAAACGTGTTCCGCAGGACTTGTCCGAGTAGAATGTACCATTCCGAGAAACTCTTGGTAGACATGAACCTTGACGGGTTTGACAACCTTTCGTGGTTGTCCACACCTTCAAGATAGTTATTAGAGTTAGTTGTCACCTAAAAGCCGATAATGCAACTCTTAACTATGCCACGAACCCTGTCTCACGGGAATGTCTATCTTGAGTCGATCAATTCAAAAAGTGCGCTTTTCCTCACCGTGCGATTTCGCCAAAACTCTAAAGCACATGTGGAGTGGGGGAGTATTTCTGATAAAAGATAAAACTCTCACAGTGGTTCAAACATGTTTTCATTTACAAACCCTTTGAGAGATTTTCTTGAAAATGGTTTTATGGCAATGGAGTTATAAGGTGATTAAGGTTAGGAATAACCGTCCCTATGATCCGCCAGAGCAGGAGGGATCTACCCAAGGACACTACCAATAGTTAGAATTTAGAAGTCCTTAGGTATGATTGTAAAAAGGAGAGAATGAGAATCGGAGAAAGAAGGAGTTGAAGAATTAAAAGAAATGCAAAGAAAAGGGTGAAAAGAAATAGCCCTCCAGATTATTCAACTTAGGGCGATAATCGGGTTCAATTCATATGCTACCGGTTGTCACTAGATAACACCCCAGTATTGAAGATTAAAAGTCGCCATGGACCAAGTGACGCATGCACTAAACCTTCTAAACCACTCAAGTTTCTCAACAAGCTTGTTTCATTCTCACGAGGAACCCTACGTAAACTATCGGCTTTCTCTTAGAGATTGTCGGTATTGAAGAAGGAGACCGCTCCCTAGTCTCCGCCAGAAAACCAGAACACCCCAACCCGATTGCAAGGGTAGAAGTGTCACATTCCGTGTCATATCGAACATACAAATAAAATATTTACAAACGGAAACCTTAAAAATGAAGTTTCAAATCATATAAACAATTGTCTGACGAGGAAAATACAATATCCAAAATGAAAGAAATCTCAAAAAAAAACTCTTCAAAGTAAGTCCATAAGTACTATGGTACTAGGGTTGGTCCACTAAGATACTCTATCTCTCAGCCCATCGAAGCCCATCTTCAAACCTAAAACCGCCACAGAGGAAAAGAAATGCGGCCGAGCTTAAAAAGCCCAAAGGAACAGATATAACAAACGAAAACTAAATAAAGTCTGAAATGCAAAATGAAACAAAGGAAACGGATAACAAAGTTGCAGTGGAATGAGATTAATGAGTCAATGAGGATCTTGCAGTTCACAATTATACAAATATCCCAAAAGAACAGATAACAAGGAGAACGAAGCAAAACAAAGCATCGATGACATATATACAAGCACATGCAAACCAAGCGTACAAGTACTGAAACATAAACAAGCATAGCGTGACGCCATATTCACACAACATATATCACGCATACAATCGATTCAGGAAATCATAAGACATACACGCCAAAGAAATCTAAAGGCAAACGGAAGCAATTAATTAGTAAGTGAGCATGGCAATCACACAGGTCAAAAACCCTTAGTTGAAAACACAACCAAGATTATCATGATAGCGGAAGTACTAACAACAACAACACATGGCAAGTACACGTAATAAGTAGGAATACAACGGTAACATTATAATTGAATGGATTAAGGACATAGCAGGAAAACTAAACAAGTTAACAAGCCGAACAACATAAGTTGAACCATTTATCCAATCCAACAATAGCATAAAATGTAATTGTAAACATGGCATTCGTACAAGTCAATTAATCTACATTTACCATACTTAATCCAATATTGTAGCAGAATGGAATAGCAGTCAAATCATGGCAGTCACACATGCAAATAGAAAACATAGTAGGAAAACTATAACTAAATTAGCAAAAGACATAGCATAGCAATTAGCAATTTATCAAAACAGATATCATAATTAAACCATTTTCCAAACCTAAAAACTTGATATAAACAGAGTCTAAACATGGCAGATCAAACATAAGCAGATAGATACCCTAACGGATAGGCAAAGTTCACCAGATTAACTAAACAATCATACTTAATAAACTTTCAGGATACTCACTTTCACACTAGCACATTCATCTCACGGATCAACTAATTCACATAACGATAAACTAACATAATATCGGATATGTACCTGATCATATTGAAAACATATTAATCATATCCTAGCATAGTAGACGATAATCACTTAAACAAACAAAAGCATAACCACATATAATAAGCCTAGCACATAATTATAAACACTTGAACATACCGAATCAACATCAAAATACTTAATACGTAAATATGATAAAGATTTAGTTAACTACCACGAGCTCCGAACATATCATATCGAAATATCTTTCTTATTCAAAAGGTAACCTCATAAACTAATTGGAGTAGCTAGCTCCCAGAATTTTGTGAAGACGCGTATTGCACACCGACATCATTCACCGAAACATATCGATCTAGGATGCATCCATACGCCCCAAGCGATAGTGGCCATACTATCAATAAAACAGATAACGAGAAAGGACGAGGTAACATCACTCTACTGCCTAGAGTCATGTCGAGGTGCATCATCGACACGGACATGGAACCCCCATGACTAGTGAGAATATTGGCTCAGGTGTCAAACTAACTTAGGTCAAACAGATTGTCATAATTGACACAGATCATAACCAAACACAAAGTTCAACATATAACATATCAGATAATTCATATCATAAGGTTCATGTTCAAAGGTTCAGAAGTCAGAAGTTAATGTCGTAGTCACATATCATACTTTCATAACCAAATGTTCACAATTCCAAATTCATAGTCAAATATAGCAAGGTTCAACAAATGTGCGTATCAAAGTCTTTCTAACATAACGCTCAAGTCAGATATTGCATGATTCAATAAAACAGGTGTTTCAAACAAGCAATGATCAAAATCGAAAGGGTTCATAGCAATGTCATAGGAAACCCTAATAATTGAAATAGAAAAGCTAACGAAAAGAAAACATCATAAGAAACCTTTGCTGCAAAAGGTTAAGAATATCTCACCTTAGCAACGAATGAAAACAAACGGAAAAGTAACACCGAAAGCAACGTCATTATCTTCGTCAACGAATCTAAATGAATTGATATCATATATTACTTATATACTCATTTTATAAGCTTCTTATGCATGTATAAGTGTTTTACTTATTGATATAATCTTTTTATCTTTTATTTTCTTAACTCATATCATGGACCAGAATTTAGTGATTTTTATAAAATACTTACTTAGCTCAAATAAAATCAAGGAAATTCCCAGGGGTTCCCATATGAGTTAAAAGACTCTCCAAAATTTGGTGGGTTCTATTTTCATGCCAAATGGCCTATGGAAAATCACAAGTCCAGACCTGTCCAGAAAGTGATCAGAAAATACACCTTAAAAGTTTACGCTTATTGGACCTGTTTAGACACCTTGGAAAAATCCCCAAAACTCCCAGAAATTCCTTTATATCATAAATGTCACTCCTGTAAAAGGATAGCTCCAAATTCCTTATGGTTTGAAAATGAAAAATCAAACAATCCAACTAAATTTCAGACCCGTTTTCTCAGCTTTGACACTTGATCTTGTAAAATTCAAAAATACGACTTAGACAACTCCAAATTCGACCAAACCACTTGGAAAACTTAACTAAGACATAAAATAAACTTTTCCAACAAAAACCCATATTATTGCACTTATAAAATTCGATCTATAACACACACCAATTCATCATATTATGCTGTCCGGTTTTAGGGTTCATATTAGGCCATCATAACACATGTTTAGACCATTAATTAGATTTAGGGTTCCATTCCAATTAGGGTTTCGAATTTATTATGTATGATAACATTCATATTCGTTTTATATAAACATAAATGTGTGTGTGTGTCGATTGGCTAGAACAAACAAAAGGAAGACCATGAGGATACCTTTAGAAGGTAATTTAACGAGACCAAAAGAGCACCAAGTGAGACCCACGGATCAAAATGCAAAAGACCCAAGAGCACCACGATCAAAACACCTTCAAACTCTTCTTCTTCTTGACCTTGAGGCTGAATTAAATGTTAATGGAGGCTGCTAGGGTTTTTGGTGTGCTTCAATATTGTGGAGCGTAATAAAAAAAAAAGAGGGGGAGGGGATATACGGTTTAGCCTTGACGAGCCAAGAAAAAGAAACAATGGGCCAAGTCCAACTTCCGATTTATAGATTGGACGGGCTTTTTCATTTAAGTTAATGTGCGCTTTGTAACTTCACAATTTTTCGGTTCATGTAATATATAAACGGGTAATATGTATAGACGTAAAGTGTCAGAAGAGTTCATTTATTTTGTACATTAGGTTTGACAATCTTTTACAAGTTAGGTTAAATTTTACATTAAATGAGCTTGAAGAATTTTACGTATTTTATAAATATTAAATAGAGGGGCAAAATAGTCTTTTCACTCGTTTACGATTTTTAGGGTTTTACAAAACCAAAATCCACTATTGAGTCTAAAGCCACGAGATTCATCAAAAGATCTCTTAGGTACACTTGACATTTCATCACTTGACATTCAACAATAAGAATTTCAGTGGTACATTATCGAGTCCTTCACAGATCTTAGCAATCTGTCGAGAACATTTATGAGAGGTTCACATTTGTGATCCTCGGTGATTGAATGGAAACTCTGCCGGGTCAACATCAAACCGCCTCGGCAGGTCTCTTCTAAGAACTCCCCGTGGATTGCGCTTAGTGGTCTCAAACGGTCTACGTCAGTGAGGTGATGCTTGTGTACCTGTGACTCATCAATCGTAGGTGTACTTCTACATCGTGTTATCTCACTTGTGGGACTCCGATTCGTGAACGCCTTTGTAAGAATTAGAGTTGTGTTTTCACACTATGTCCAACACTCTCGAAGTTCAAACTTGTAAGTGCCAGAATCCGCTTATTACTAACCGTTTTTATGTTTACTTCTTATGGAAGCTCGGGAGCGGAATGATCGTGCAGATTCTCCACTTGTTCACACCTACAACATCATCAAAGAAGTTCTATCTTAAAGCAACACAAAAGTCAGAATGATTCTTCATCAAATCAAAGAATCTACAAAGTTAAAGACTTAAAGAACTTCATCGATACGTAATCCAACGTTAACGAGTGTGTGAGCATGTTGGAGAAAGACGTGGAGACACTGAAGCAGCGAAGCAGCACTCGAGGCGACTTGATGCATAACAACATACTATCACTTTCATCACAAAGAACAATGATAAAAAACAAAGTTAAAGATGACGTCAAAGCATAAGCGTTCAAAAGAAAACTATCTCGCTACACTGGGAGATGGTTCAAAGCAAGGCAATTCTTCTCACAAGAAAGAAGAATGTCGAAGATCGTCAAAGCTACTATTACATCAACGCCTTCACCGTTTTTCATCACCAACACTTTAGGGGGAGATTGTTGGAATCACTCCTAAACCTTTATTCAAGTGTTAGTTACTCATATGTAATAGTTAGTTTAATTATGGCCTACATGTTTGTTATTAGCCTTAAGCTTATGTAGAGGGCCCATGAGCTTAGGCCCATGTCCAATAAGGAAAGGATGGGAACTAGGAGTGCTGCCCTAGCTTCCCTCCTATAAATACTCTTGTAAACCTTCATTTGAAGGTAGGTTGTTCAAGTTATTCTCTTCACTCCTCTCTACGATAACCGTCTTCATCATAACGTGTGTGTGTTTGGTTTACTTGTTCAATCGCCTTTATATCTTTCTATTAAGCTTGTGTGGTAAATCTAGTGACCTAACACTTAGCTTCCCCGCCAAGTCCGAGATAGTGGGGATGAAGCCCTAGCGGTTATCACAAATCGGGGCCCCCATGATCTCCTACACGTGTGCTAACACTCTCCAAGCTATTTTCATCACCTATAAATAGGTTGGACGAGACATTTCAATGGTATGTTCACTCAACACAATATTTCACATACATCATATTATTTACAACTCATATCACATACTTACTCTCTCAGGAGGTGGTTCGAGGCCCAACCCTGCAAGCAATCACTTAACGAATTGTCTACTATTTCTTATTGCAGATTGGCTACAAGTTTGGCGCAAGCATATCACCCTTTATACCCTTCGATCACCATCGAAGGCCTGGTCGTACAAATTATTGTACAATCAAGTGTAAATATAAGTTTGGGTTAAATGTGACAAGTTTGAAAAGTAAAGGTTATAAGTGTATAAAGCTAACTTAGAGGGACTGTTTTTGTAAATTCAGTTTTACCAAGGGTTGAAAGTGTCATTTCTAAAAGTTATACTATAAAATAAATTTCAGGTGAAAAGTGTAAACTTCTCAAACTAGAGGGACTAAACTCGTACTTTTCGTAACTTAAGGGTAAAAAGTGTAAATTCGGGAAAAGTTTAGAAAAACTTATAAACCCATCATAACTTCGTAAAGACGAGTATTTTGATCAGGGCTGTAAACGAACCGGACGAACACGAACGGAGCCTTGTTCATGTTCGTTCATTTAATTTTAACCGGACAAATAAACGAACACGAACGCTTAAACGGACGAAATTTCTTGTTCATGTTCGTTTATTAAGAAAATGAGTTGTTCATGTTCGTTTATGTTCGTTCATTAAAACACTAAATGAACATAAACGATCGAACATAAATGAACATAGACAAACAATCATAAACTTTATTAAATTATGTATCCAATATCGTTTTATCAGTGTCGTTTTCTTTAAACAAACTAATTTAAAAATTATACAATTAAAAGATTTGATATACGAACACAAATAAATAAATGAACATAAACGAACATTAACGAACGCATAATCGGACGTTCATGGACATAAATAAACGGACGTGACTTTTGTTCATGTTCGTTCATTTAACTAAACGATCGTAAAATATTGTTCATGTTCGTTCATTTAATAAACAAACGAACATAAACGAACTTTTTACCGAACTGTTCATGAAATGTTCACTGAACGTTCAGTTAGTTTACAGCCCTAATTTTGATCATATGAGTATTTTATTTTCTGATAACGTTAAATGTATTACGTATATATATACTTATAAGGTTATAAATATATAAATAAATCTGATAAAACACACGGGGAATCTAAACACGTTAAAATACTCAACAAATCTATTAAGATCACAACGGCGGAAAACATTTCACTTATGCGTAGAGGAGGATCATTAATTAAGGCAATGTAGCACTTAAAATTAACTTAAAACGTTAATCACGCACGCACACTATTGGATTGGACAATCCAATGATCTATTGAATAAGAATATTCAATGCTCTACTATTTTGGTCGCGAACCAAAATGTTCATTTACTGAGACTCGCCATCTCATCATTTTTGGTTTCGAGTTGGAACCTCCGCTACATTGTGCTTGATCTATTTGTGCGTGTTCATTATCATCAAGGTGAGTTCATAGCCTCGCTTTTACCTTATTTTTATAAACCCCGCGAGGGAGATACATGCTCTAAACTAGAACACAAGGTTTTTCATAAATGCTTGATCCTCTTGATAATTGGTATTGCCTAAGTATTTAGCCACAAGTCCCCTGATCATGAGCCATTAGTCACCGCAGTGAACGAGATATCGTGAATAGTACTATGGGGATTCTGAACCCGTTTCGGTTATAGAGAAATAATCGGGGAGCACTATCTTGAATTTCTTTAGGTAATTGGCTTATACCTCCTTTGGGGCATACTACGCATACATCGGTAATTCGGTGTATGCATTTGAGTCTTGGTTTCATGAGCTTAGCGCATAATAATCTGTGATTTTTCTTATGATATTGTTAGTTTACAATGATCATGATCTAATACTTGTGTTCTACTTATTTTAAACCTATGGATTTCACTCAACAATTTTTGTTGACCTTTTTAAGCATGTTATCTCGAATGTCGTGAAGATTATGACCAAGACGCGGAATGGGGCATGGCAAGGCTTATCTGGTGGTGTAAAACATAAAAGTTGTCATTTCTTTCAAACTCATGATCTTTCTTTTGGGAAAAACACTTGATCTATTTACAATGTTTTGTAACAAACTATGAGTTTTCGATGAATGATAACTATTTTAATAAAACGTCTCTTTCGAGTCGTTTTCTATAATTATTGACTATGATCTCCATTCAAGTAACACCGAATTAGTCTCCATTCGTCTGGATTAAGATTTTCGGTGTTACAGATTTAGCATCGAGCCAAGGTTATAGAGAACCAGAGAGTTTTTCAAAAACATTTTGGACTATAACCGCAATTTTAAAACGGACTATTTTACACCACCGCCCTTCCGTGACCTCTCTATGCATTAGGATTGATGCATCACTAGATCATAAGTAAATTGCATTCATTTTAGTTAGGCATAGATATTTGCTTGGCAAATATGCGTAGCTAACTAAAATCTTGTTAAATATATTATTTGGCATTTTACTTACATTAATTTATGGGTTGTTACAGTACCATGTCTGCATCCCACCCGTTGTTTTGTCCTCGAGAATCGAGATGGAAGACACTATGTCCTCTACGACTCAATATGCAGCTCATCCCAGTCCACTCATACCAGCCTATCGCTTGAATGGCGAACCTTTAAGAAGATGAAGTTTCCCAAACTCCCACGCTCCAACTATGATTGCTCATTCTCAAGAGCACAATGCTTTGCTTCTATGACCCTAGATCAGACTATGAGTCACAAAGCAATGGTTACCGCGACGATGTCGCTGTGGATGATGGATCATCCAAGTCATCCGAGGGCACCGACTCGCTTCATTCGACTTTTCTGGATCATCTTCCTAGCGATCCGTCACGCCGAAGGATCCGTTCTAAGCCTTATGAGCCTCGGCAGTTTGGAGTACCTTATATACCTGATCCTAAAGGTAAGACCTTCAAACACACCGCTAGGAAGCGTATGCGATCCATCACTATGACTCGTGTGATACCATCACCGGCCACCACCGCCGGCCATCACCGCCACCTCCGCTATTTCACCTACTGCTACTTCACCACCATCGCCACCTACTGTGTTCTACCATCGACCACTAATGTCCTCGTTTCATCACCGCCACAGATCACCTCCGTTGGACACTTTTAGTGAGCCACTCTTACCACTTTGCATCAAGTGTTATCCACCATCACTATCTAACTCGACATGCCTACCAAGTGGATAATGAGGCCGGACCAAGGAAGAAATCCGGTGCTAGGCGATGGTCATTCTTGATACCGCTACTTTGGACGTAGGAAGAGAAGGAGCACCTAGTTTATTTGAGCTTGGAGAGAGCTCAACCACTCCACCGCCCAGCCTTCAGACTAAAGCCCTGTACACACCACACCTCTGTTGCTACTGAGACTCGTCAGGCACAAAGACTTGAGTGAGCTCTGGCATTATGATGAGATTCCACTGGTTAGATGAGAGCTTGGAGGACTAGGTCGAAAACCTTGTGATAGGTCACTACTATCAGATTGTGTTCGATATGATGAGTACCGATCGTGGAAGCAAGAGAGGCTGAATCGACTTAGAGGTTGGAGACTACGGTTCGAGATACTAGTACGCTTGAGACACCGCTAGGACGAGAGAGTCTTGCATCACGAGGTTCCATCCGCTCATGCTCACACTGCTATCCTATAGAGAGGATTGATGACCTGAGGCAGAGACGAAGCACGCGTAAGCAGATCTGAGATTCGGATGACCATGGTTGAGGAGATTCGCCACTCATGATGACGATCGAGATGTGAGATTCTAGTCATCTTTATCTTAGTATGTATCATAAAAGCCATACGAGGCATTAAGGCTTGTATCCTTTTGGTTTGTAACTTTGGAACAAGAATTATGATGATGTTACCTATGGTTGTGAACAATGCTATGTAATAATGTATTCTATGGTTGTATTTCTTAAATTCTTGTGTTGTAATATTATTCCTCTGAATGTGCCGAACCGATCCTTATGTCCTTTTATATATATACACATATATATATATATATATATATATATATATATATATATATATATATATATATATATATATATATATATATATATATATATATATATATATATATGTTATGATTTGTTGAGAAAAATCATGATTCACTTGTTGATATTCCTAACGATATCATATCATTGATTTAAAGTGATGATCTTGACTATTATGATATTTATAATGTGTAATCACTTTTGTTATCAATCAATGATTTCTTAATCTTGGTGTTTATTTCTTGGAAATTTTAGAAAAATGGTCAAGAAGAAAGCTACTTCATCCACCATCACTCCCGTAGCTATTCAAAAATGGTCACGAAAGCGTTAGCATCGCTATAGACAAAGATGCCGCTGACACCGCAGAGAGCGGCGAACGAATTGCCAAGAGGCACGTGGCAAGCTGCCGCAAGAGAAGGTGATTGCAAGAGAAGTGAAGTTGTAAGAGAAGCCGAGATTGCCCGAGAAGCGAAATAGCTCTAGAGGTTGAAGCCGAGCGTGTTGCAAAGCAAAGACGCGAAATAAGTCGCTCATCTTCTGAAGAGAATCGTGACACAGAAGCCGCACGTCTTGTTGAAATGGCAAACTCAAATGCAACTAACACTCCAACAAATCAAAGTGAGTCCACTGAACTTAGTGTAGTTACAAAGAGTTCATGAACCGCATTTTCATCAGCGGAAGGTGCGATTGGTTTACTTCATTGGTTTGAGAGAACCGAGATCTGATTTTCGCTAAGCCGATTGCACAAATGATTGCAAAGTCAAGTCGCGACTGAACTTTGTTAGAAGATGCGTTATCTTGGTGGAAAGGTCATGCTCAACCAATTGGAATGGAAGAAGCTTGTAAGATTTCATGGTCAGATCTGAAACAACTGTTGATGAAACAATATTGCCCGAGAACCGATCGAAGCTCAAGATGAGTATTACCACCGGCCGCTAAAGGTAATGATCTCAAAACTTACTTCAAGAGATTCCATGAGCTGAGAGCTCTATGTCCTCATATGTTTCCCACAAATGATAAGATTTTGGAAGCTTTGATCGGAGGTTTACCTCGAAGCATCAAAGGAGATGTCATCTTCAATCCAAAGATTGAAGAAGTTGTCATTGTATCCCACCGCCTTATGGAACCTATATTGAAGCTTGCAAATGCACAAGGCTCAAGTGACAACAAAAGAAAGCTTGATGATCGAAAAAGCTCAAATTCCAACCAACAACAATCCAACAACAACAATCGAACAACAAAACCAAGATCACCGCATAAAACCAACATCACAATCGCGAAAACCGAAGGCAAGAAGCCGCAGGGCTTATGCTGCATCCATCTGCTGGAAAAGGGTATGTAGGACCACATCCCCGGGTAACTGATGTTTGATGCACCATTCGACCTTGTATCGCGGAAATGTCACAAGTGCAACAAGGTAGGTCATCAAGGAAAATATTGCCGAAACCCGTGAAGCGGGAAACACCGTGGCAAACATGAATTGCTATGGTAACGAAAAGGTCATTTCAAGAGCCAATGCCCAAAGCTTAATGCCGCTCAAACCAACAATGCTGCAAGAAAAGATGCATGCAGTAGATGGAGATGCGTCGTTGAACCCCGACATTGACGGGTACGTATTCTCTTAACAATCATTCTAAAAATCTTGTTTCGACTGAGCCGATAAGAGTTTTGTATCTACTACTTTTGCACCATTACTTGAAATATCCCCAATCGCCTTTGATACAACTTATGAGATAGAGCCACGATGGAAAGATAATAGAACCGACACCGAATCCGTAATTGCCCTATTCTTTTACAAGACCACTCATTCCTCATAGATCTTTTGCCAATCAAACTTGGAAGTTTCGATGTCGTAATTGGCATGGATTGGTTGTCCAAACACCATGCTAGGATTGTTTGTGATGAGAAAACCGTTCATATCCCGATCAACGGTGAAACCTTAGTCATCCAAGGAGATCAAAGTAGAAAGTACTTAAGTATCATATCCTCGTGCAAAATCGATAAAGTACATGGAAAAGGATGTTATGCCTTCTTAGCTCAAGTAACGAAAAGAAGTCGAAGAGAAACGATTAGAGGATGTACCGTAGTCAAAGAATTTCCGGTGTTTTAATATTTGCCGGACTTCCACCCGCTGACAAGTCGAATTTCAAATCGATCTTATCCCCGAGCTACCCGTGAGCACGAGCATCGCATTAAGCGCCCTCAAAATGCAAGAGTCATCCAAACAACTAGAAGAGCTATCCCAAAAGGATTCATTAGACCAAGTTCTCACCCCGAGCACCGTTTTATTCGCAGAGAAAGATGGATCATTCGGATGTGTATCGATTATAGAGAATTGAACAAGCTCAACGATCAAGAACCGCTATCCTTACCAAGAATCGACGATCTGTTTGATCACACAAGGCTCGAGTGTGTACTCAAGATTGATTTAAGATCTGGATACCACCGTTAGGGTAAAATAAGAAGATATACCCAAGACCTCATTTTGAACTCGATATGGCCATTATGAATTCCAAGTAATGCCATTCGGTTTAACTAATGCACCCGCTGTGTTTATGGACCTCATGAATAGAGTCCGAAACCGTATTCGATAAATTCGTTATTGTGTTCATCGACGATATTCTCATCTACTCGTGATAAAGAAGAATATGGAACATCCTGAGAATTGTCCCAAATTACTCAAGGATGAAAAATTGTACGCAAAGTTTTCCAAATGTGATTTTTGGATTGAGACAATCCAATTTCTTGGTCATGTGATCGATGTGAAGGAATCCACGTGGATCTCGCAAAGATCGAATCAAGAAGAATTGGCAAGACCCACCAACCCCATGAGATTCGCCAATTCTTAGGACTTGCTGGTTATTATCGGAGATTCATCAAGGCTTCTCAAGATAGCTAAACCATTGACCGAAGTTAACCCGAAAACGAAGAAATTCTGGGGAGACGATCAAGAATCAGCTTTTCAACTCCTAAAGAACAAGCTTTGCAAAGCACCTATCTTGGCACTACCGAAGGAGTCAAGATTTTGTAGTATATGTGATGCTTCACATGGGTTTAGCGTTTCTCATGCAAAGGAACAGTGATTGCTTACGATCACGACAACTCAAAACTCATGAGAGAATTATACCATCGATCTAGAACTTGGCTGTGGTATTTGCACTCAAATTATGGAGACATTATCAGTATGGAACAAAGTGTATAGTGTAAACCCATCACAAAAGTCTTCAACACATCTTAGATAAAAAAGAATGAATATGCATCAACGTCACGGTTAGATTGCTTAGTGATTATGATCATGGATCCATTAACATCCCGAAAGGCTAACGTTGCCACATCACGCCAAAGTAAAAAAGACGCCTAAGCCACTTAGAGTGAGATCATTGGGAATGGTAATCAATTCACCCCTACCATCGAAAAATCTTGAAGCTCATATCGAGGCACTTAAAGAAGAAAATAGGCTGAATGAGAAGATTTATGGCATGCCTGAAAATGAGAATGGATTCGTGAAGAGATCGGGCGGAACGTTATGTTTCAAGAATCGAAGTTGGATTCCACTTTACGGAGGAATCCGAGAACTCATCATGCATGAATCGCATAAATTGAAGTATTCCATTGTTAGGTCACAAGGTTTACAACACAAGCTTATATAAGAGATAGAGAGGCGATTGAACAAGTATCCAAACACACACACATATATGTAGTATACGTTATGCTGAGAGTGAAAGAAAAGAAAACTTGATCAACCAACCTTCAAATGAAGGTTTACATAAGGTATTTATAGGCAAGGAGCTGTAGCAACACACCTACTCCTTCCTTTCTCCTATGGGCTTGGGCCTAAGCTCACGGGGCTTCTACATGCTTAAAGCTAATAATAAACATAAAGGCCATACTAAGCTAACTATTACATATGAGTAACTAACACTTGAATAAGGTTTAGGAGTGATTCCAACAATCTCCCTCAAGTGTTATTACATATGAGTAACAAACACTCAAGTGTTGGTGATGAAAGCTGAAGGCGCTTGATGTAATAGTAGCTTTGACGCCTTCCGACATTCTTCTTTCATGAGAAGAATTGCCTTGATTTGAACAATCTTCAAAGGTAGAGAGATAGTTTACTTTGAACGGTTATGCTTTGACGCCATCATTAACCTTGTTCTTTGATCGCTGTTTTTGTGGTGAAAGTGATAGTATGTTGTTGTCTCAGA
Organism: Chrysanthemum makinoi; assembly: GCA_910596185.1. Classification (NCBI taxonomy): domain Eukaryota; kingdom Viridiplantae; phylum Streptophyta; class Magnoliopsida; order Asterales; family Asteraceae; genus Chrysanthemum; species Chrysanthemum makinoi. The sequence continues at coordinate 164,428,134 of OU343220.1, forward strand.
TCAAGTTCGCCGCCAGCTTCGCCGCTACAAATGTCTCCATCGCCGTTTCTTCAACATGCTCACACGCTGACGTTGGAATTCAAGAGATCGATGGAGTTCTTTAAGTCTTTAACTTTGTAGATTCTCTCATTGACGAAGAATCATTCTCATTTGTTGTGTTGCTTTTGGATAGAACTTTCATTAGTGATGATGTTGGCGTGAGTATGAGAAGAATCAGCACGATCATTCCGCCCCGGAGCTTCCATAAGAAGAAAACATTTAAACGGTTAGTAATAAGCGGATTCCGACACTTACAAGTTTGAACTTCGAGAGTGTTAATAAAGATAGTGTGAAAACACAACTCTAATTTACAAAGGCCGCTCGAATCCGAGTCCCACAAGTGAGATAACACGATGTATTAAGTACACCCACGATTCGATGAGTCGCCGAGGTACACGAAGCATCACCAATGCATCAGACCGTTTGAGACCACTGCTTAATCCACGAGTTGCCGGTTAAAGGCGGCCGTGGTCTGTTTAATGTTGACCCTGGCAGAGTTTCCATTCATTCATCGAGGCTCACAAATGTGAACCTCTCATAAATGTTCTCGGCCAGATTGCTAAGATCCGCTGAAGGACTCGATATGAACCATCGATAACCTTATTATAGATCATCAAGATTAAATTTCAAGTGTACCTAAGAGATCTTTGATGAATCTCGTGGCTCTAGACTCAATAGTGCGCTTTGGTTTTCCTGAGCGGAGACTAGGAAGGAGGTCTCCTTCTTCAATACCAGCAATCTCTAAGAGAAAGCCGATAGTTTACGTAGGGTTCCTGTGAGAATGAAACAAGCTTCTATTGAGAGAAACTTGATTGGCTAAGAAGGTTTAGTGCATGCGCCAATGGGTCCATGACGACTTTTAATCTACAATACCGGCGTACAAAGTGACAACCAAGATATGAATTGAACCCGTGTCCGCCCTAAGTTGAATAACTGAGGGCTATTTCTTTTCACCATTTTCTTTGCATTTCTTTATAATTCTTCAACTCCTTCTTTCTCCGATTCTCATTTTCTCCTTTTACAATCATACCTAAGGACTTCTAAATACTAACTATTTGTGGTGTCCAGGTAGATCCTCCTACCAAGGATCATAGATCGGTTATTCCTAACCTTATTCACCTTATAACTCCATGACTAACCTATGTTGCCATAAAAACCATTCATAGAAAATCTCTCAAAGTGTTCATGAATGAAAAACATTTTAGTACCACTGTTGAGATAAGATTTTGCATAAATACCCCCCCTCCACATGTGCTTAAGTGTTTTAACGGTTAAAATGCACAAATGAGGAAAGAGCGCATTTTTGAATTGATTCACTCAAGATAGACAATCCCCCATGACACGGTTACGTACATAGAAGAGTTGCATTTTGTCGCTTTTAGGTGACAACTAGCTCTAATAACTACCTGAAGGTGTAGACAATCCTAAAGGTCGCCAACCCGCCAGAGTTCATGTCTATCAAGAGTTTCTCGAATGGTACATTCTACTCAGACAAGTCCTTTACGAGACACGTTTACATCACTAGCGAACTAGCTTGAAATTATTACCATCAGGGACAAATCTTTTCGAAGTTACTAACAGTTAAGCATCACAATTCGTTGGTTAAGTCTAAAGCACACAGATTCATTTGCATTTTACACAACATATTTCTTATCACACATTTTCTCCCCTCAAAAATGGCATATTAAAGTGTTATTTTTGAAACGTTTGAGAATAAATATGACCATTTCGAGTGTTAGGGAAGAATGACCACCGAGAACAATTTTGAACAAAGTTTTAAATCAGTACTCCCCTCAACGAAAGATATAAACGGTTGAGGTTTTGAAAATCATAAGGGAGTACTTGTTCTTTGAGAAAACCTTGAAAAGTGAAAGGTTTGATAGGTTTTACTAAAAGTAAGAAGCTGCTCCTTTATAAGGATTGTGGTAACTGCCGCACTACGGTCCTTTATTTACAAGTACGGGTTGACATCGTAATGTGTACGCCATTGACATAATTAATCAAACATCCAAAATGATATGAAGAAAACAATTAAGGTACAGTGAAGTAATGATGTTCCCGAGTGTGCATGATGCTTGAAATCGGTTATGTTTCTCCCGGTCACCACCAACATAACTCTCCAATCGTCGAATCGATCCCTTCAAACAACCGTTCATCAATCATTGTGATGATCCGCCTCACATCCCTCCTTCCTCGAGAATTCAGCTTAGGAGACCCAATTTTCTCGCGTATATCCTTCAACCTGTATGCCATTCCATCCCTAACCAGCTTCAAAGTATGATCCCCAAACTTGTGGAGTTCGCTACACGCCATTAAGCAGTTTCTTTGAAGTTCACTACGGTAAACAACGCCAAAAGGTTTGCTGATGAGTGTATATTGAGATAGCTGGTTGATATCGGGAAGATCAAGCTTTGAGGAGAAGTTGACACGCTGCCTCGATAAGATTCAACGGTGGAGATCTTCTACACGCTGATGACAATCCGCTTATGAAGATGAGAAGTGACTTGATAAATTCGTGTTGTACTGCAGTTGAGAATTGTCTCATGCACTGCACATGTCTTCGATGTCATTGAGAGAAATTCTCAAAGTCACCTCGTGAGAAAGCATAGTCCCGTTCATCTTGTCGTTTGACTACGATCTTTTTAGAATGTAGTCCCACTTAGACGAAAGGTCAACGTGTATGATGGCAAAGATATCTTTAGAACTATGCACGCATGTTGAGACTTCAACCTCGAATGCTTCTATAGTAGATCATTCGGCGTCGCCGCTGATGAATCCCATACAATGCATCTCGGGCGATGCCTCCACCGGTTGGAGAACAAGTGATTGGCACGCTCAATGGCTATGCGCTTTGAGACAAATTACGAAATGGAAGTGTCAACGACGTAGCATATTTTCTTGAATCATCGCCACCGCGTAGAAGAAAATCCGTGTCTTTGTTGAAGAAGTATCCAGGAATCCTTGGTTCATTGTTTGTCCAAGTGTTGATAGAGGTTTGGTCCAATCGGTGTAGTATGGAGGGTTGTCCCTTTGTGTGAAGTCAATGTTTGCTTCCGGGTTGAGCCAATCCATGTTGTTAGACATAGCTCGAGCAATGTTTTCAAGGTGATATTCGACCTCGAGGGCACTTTCAGAGTCGTTTTTAGAAGTTGAAATGCTTCATTTTTGATTCGCCACTCATATTTCGTCATTTTCTTCACATGGAACTTTTCTTGCGTATTTTTGCATGCTCCAATGTAGAACCGTCTACCAAATTCCGACCTTCTTCGTGGTATGGAGTGTTGTTAACAAGATTAGCAAACCATTCAAATTGCTATCATCATCTAGCCATGATATGACGTCGGTTTGAGGCGCCTTCTTCTTCTTCTTTTCAAGGCCTAGATGATGATTCCGTTTTCAACTTTTTGGGAGAGGTGGGTTGTTGTAGGGCTCAGGACCTCTTCATCGCCACCACCGTATACTCAAAGTGATCATCGGTTTTCTCGAAGGTGGTAACTCGAATCGCCCGAGGTTTTTCAGAGAAGAACGAGGAGGAGATTTTTGTTGAACAGATCCCGCTATGAGGAGGTTGCATCAAAGAAGATTCACCGCACCGCTCGACGCTTAGGTGCGAGTCTTTATCCTTATCCTTGTCTTCATCGCCTCTAGGACGTTTAGACTTTTCAGCTTCAAATCTACAAGCTTCTTGAAGTTGGTAGTCCAATGCTTGAAACAGCTTTCCTTCATCGAGTAAATGTCCCGTCGATCGCACATTGTGTGACAAGCTTACACCAATTCATTATCTGAGAAAACTACCGGATTGGTTGGATTGATTGTGACGGTTAAGGGCGTTGATCGAATAGTTTGCTTGGCGACCTGCATAAGATTTGGATAAAGTTGTTTGTGAACAACTCTTTGTGACTTTAGGAACGTATTCGAAGGTACTTTTTCGTGTAGCCTTCGATCATTTCGTTCGCCAGCCCTGACGGTGATTTTTCATGAATTCCCGAACAAACTTTCTCCTTTTATCTTTTCATGCTCACATATCGTATGTGATCAAAGAAAGAAATTTAGCTTTTGTGAGCACGCTTTTCTTTCTCGACTTGTTTGACATTTTGGTAATCCGCTCATGAGCTTGAGAAATCCAAGATTTAGATGGTTTCTTCACTGATTTGGATGATGATTTGGTTGACTTTATTGATGGTGGTGGCGAGGAGTGAGAAGACGAATCTGATGATGAAGAGATATGAGGAGACTCCGATCCTTCTCAGAGGGTTCAGAGGCCTTTGATCGCTAGACTATCTAGAAGAAACGATCATAATCAACATCTTGATCTTTTTCGACTTCTCAGTTCGTTCCTCAAACTCATATTCGATAGTATCCTACAAGCTTTTGTTGTTGAAGAAGTGGTGGCACCGCCCTTATCGGGTTGATTAACCGCATCGGAGAAGGTTCAGAGTGGCAAAGACCACTTGATCCTGGACCACCCATTTGGTCTTTAGCAAATTCTTCTTTGAAGGTGTCTAACGATATTAAACTTCTTCTGTATGATATATCCAGTTGTTCTTCTTCATATGAGCTTTCATCATACGGCAAGTACAAGTGAGTCTTCCTTTCTTTGTCACCGGCGGACTTGGAGGTTTACTTGAAGGAGGTAAAGCAGTGGCAGATTGTAGGTAATCTCTTCATCCGTGTCAGACTCTTCAGAGCTTTCATCCACAAGCTTTCTTTGCGCTCGTGGAATAGGTTCTGCCTTTACGGAACAATCCTTTACGAGGAGGATTCCTTTTGGGAAGCTTCCTATAAATATTCAGATTTGTAACACTTCCAAGATCCTTTTTCGTCCTTCGAGGGTGTACGGAAGATTTTTCATCCGGATGACCAACTTTGCATTCTTTTACGCTAACCCATACCTTTATATGTTTCAAGCTTTTGATTTCGTGGTTAGGTGATAAAACCAACCCGTTTCTTTGTTGACGATTCTTTGATTCCGATAGTATGGGTTCACCAATATGTCGATTATCTCAGTATCGAGCTCATGGGGATGTCGGGATAGTCAAGTGCTCTCGATCAACAGTTTGGTGTATTCGACATAGGGAATCTCGGGAGCCTTCTTGTAAATACCATCATGTCCTCCCATATCGCTTCGATTTCAATGTCCTTCTTGTTGATCAACGACGTAAAATTTGTAGTTCCATGAGCTTGGGATGCTCATAGCCAATCGCCACCAGAGACCGATTTGGTGATGATCATGTAGAGTGTTCTCCATGGTTGAGGAATATTCTTCCACTTGAGAGTGCTTAGTAATGATTCCCAAGCTTCATCATAACCAATATCTATCAAGAATTTCAGACTGCCTCTTCAAGAGGGGGTAGCAAAGAATTCGGTTGGAGCGCGATGTCGAATGATGAGAATGCCTAGCGTACAGGAGTGATAGTGACTTGTTTGTGATTAAGTGGCACATTCACTCCATTGACAGCTGATCCTCTCATAGAATCCCCGAATTGTTGAATGTAGACCTCTCGGAACTGGGCAGAGTGTGAGAGCATGTTCTCGTAGGGATGATTCCTGAGAATATCCATGCAATCAAGCAGAAGATTCTCGAGCAAGTGAGGGTATCAAAGTCAACCCTAAGGTTGTTCTTTCCAATCTTTCTAGGATAACCCTCTGGAAAGATATCGCAATTGTAGAACTTCGATGCATCCATAATCATTTGTTCAGCCATGTCGTGATCTGAAATAACATTAGCCAAAAGAACCAACATATCGAAAGACATAGTGTTAGTCAACGTAAGGTCTATTGTCTAGCTATGAATGTACAAAGTGTCAATGATTGTTACGAGTCCTAAGTCACTTGTTTGTTCAATAGTCCAATGACGCCGTGAAATGTTTTCGTGAGTTAGTTAACTTTAAGTTTTAAAGTTTATGTTATCACTTATTGTTCACAACATATCAAACGATTAAGTTTATTAGTGACATTATTGGATTCGTGACGTTATGATTAGTTTATTTACAAGTTTGACACGCAATACCCATTATGAAGGTCAATCCAGCTTAGCGTAGTTTTGGCAAAAGTTGTTTAAGCAAGGATGATATACGCCAGAGAGCTAAAGCTTACTGTGATTCTAACTTACGCGTAAGAAATGTTACGCGTAGGAAAGGGGACCTTATGCGTAGTGTTATGACCAATGATATATCAACCTTATCACTTTACCAAGCAAACCAAACACAAGTATAACCACGTAAACCAAACACTTATGCGTAAATAAGAAAGAAAAGAATAGAACGTGGTGACTTGAATGATATATTATGCGTGTATGTTTAGAGAGATAGAGAGAAGAAAGATGAAACAATAAGTTGTATATTGCTTCAAAGGAAAAACACACACACACACACTCAAGCACACCCCTCAAATGACATACTTGAGGGTATTTATAGTAAGAGAGATGATGCCCTAAGGCTTGGCCATGGGCCTTGAGATGGACTTGGATTGGGCTTGGGTTTCATGAACTAGACAAGGCTAGCTTAACAAAACTTATGCCCAATTAGCTTAGCCCAATCCACGAGCCCGTTGACTATTTCATCATTTCTAACACGCTACAAAGTTCCTAAACGTGAATGACCATCACTTCTAATATAAACTATTAAGGCTAACAATCTCCTGGGGTGGTCATTCAAAAGATGCTCCACTTGATTAGTCTTTACTTTCCTTGAGCCTTAACTTTGTAGATATAGAGTAGTCTTGATTCTTTGTTCCTTCATGCTTTGTGATCGATAATGTGGTTGTTCACGTTGTCAACTTCGTTAATTAGGTGTCTCCACGTCTTTCTCCACCATGCTCACACTTCTATTTGACTTTTGGTTACCAATGATGTAGTTCTCTAGTCTTTAAACTTTGTGTAGCCTTTGATTGTGATGAGAAATTTCATGTGTCGTTGGTATGAGCATGTGGTGAGTCTGCAAGATCCATCCGCTCCGGAGCTTCCATAAGAAAACATAAAACAAGCAGTAATAAGCGGATTCTAGGCACTTACAAGTTTGAATTTAGGGTGTTAACAGATAGTGTGAAACACATCTCTAATTCTCACAAGGGCCGCTCAACCGAGTCCCACAAGAGATAACACGATATACCGGTATACCTGTTAGTCAGATGAGTCGCCGAGGTACACCAAAGCATCACCTCACGCATCAGACCGTTTGAGACACACTGCGTAATCCACGAAGAATTACCGGGTTGACTTCGTCCGTGGTTTTGATGTTGACCCTGGCAGAATTTCCATTCAATCATCAAGATCACAGATGTGCAACTTCTCATAAATGTTCTGGCAAATTGCTAAGATCTGCGTAGGACTCTATAATATATCACTTGTGCCCTTATTGATGAACAACATGTCATGTCAAGTGTTCCTATGAGATCTTTTGATGAATCTCGTGGCTCTAGACTCAATAGTATTTTTTTGTGTTCCCTGAGCGGAGACTGAGAGGGTCTCCTTCTTCAATACCAACCATCTCTAAGAGAAAGTCGATAGATTATGTAAGGTTCCCAGTGAGAATGAAACAAAACCTTTTAAGAGGAATTGAGTGGCTAGAAGGTTTAGTGCGATGGCCAGGTCCATGACGCCTTTGTCTTCAATACCAGTGTCATCTTAGTGACAACCAAGAGTGTATGAATTGAACCCCGTTTCTGCCCTAAGGTTGAATATAGAGGGCTATTTCTTTTCACCCTTTCATTACATTTCTTTTAATTCTTCAACCCCTTCTTTCTCCTTTCTCACATTACTCCTTTTTCAATCATACCTAAGGACTTCTAATACTAACTATTTGAGATGTCCTTGGGTAGATCCTCCGCCTGGCTGATCATAGGACGGATTTCCTATCCTTAGTCACCTTATAACTCCATGACTGTCCTATTGTTGCCATAAAACCATTTTTCTTGAAAATCTCTCAAAGTGTTTATGATTGAAAACATGCTTGGAACACTCTAAGAGTTTTATATTTTCAGAAACACTCCCCCTTCACATGTGCTTATGAGTTTTAACAAAAATCAGCACATCGAGGGTAGAGTTTGCACTTTTTGAATTGATCGACTTTCAATAGACAAGACCGATTCGAGACACGTTTACATCACTAGTGAACTAGCTTGAAATTATTACCCGCCCTGGTCAAGTCCAAAGAAAGCTAAATGGTACATTCTACTTAGACAAGTCTATTCGAGACACACTTACATCATCGGTTAGACCAAATTTTGAAATTATTACCCGCCCAGAACAAGTCTTTTCGAGTATCGACTTTTATATTATCGTCAATTCATTGGTTACGATCGAAATGAGCTCATTTGAGATTCAAACACCGATCATAAAACATTTTTGATCACCTTTTAATCACGCTTCTCCCCCTCAAAAATAGCATATCCATGATGTTTTTGAAACAAAATGATTAAAAGATATGTTTTTCAAAAACATTTGGAGAGAAATGATTTTGCATGAATTTTGGAACAACTTTGGTTTAATACTCCCCTTAACGAAAGCATATTTTCAAACAAAAATTTAGAATCAATTAGGGTTTGAGGAGTTATCTTGGTACCAAATGTGAGAGATATTGAAAATCTTTTGAAAAATTCGAATCGATGGTACGCAAGATGATGAAGATTTTGAAAATCTTTTGAAGATAATTAGAGAAGAATTATCTTCATTTGTTTTAGGATAAGTGCTCGATATTTATGAAAATCGATTTTGCGAAGCACTTTCCTTTCTTTAAAGATCGTTGCAAGTCGAATACTTACAATTATTGTTTTAGAAAAGTGCTTGAAAAATATTTAAAACCTTTGATTTTGTTAAGCACTTTCCTTTCTTTGAAGCTGGTTTCAGATCAAGTATAATGAAGCCATCATATGAAGAAATTTTGAGAAACCACATGTTTTAGAAAACATTAAAGAACTTCAGCCAAGCATCTCGCATATTCAGATCATTGTTGAATGACATTTAGAAACGTATTGAATATCGATAATGAGAGACATGTCGTAAGAAGAATATTTTTGGATTTTTGATTTTATAATGTTTTTGTATTTTTGAAAATTTTATATTTTTATATTTTGCTTTTGTTGGTTTTATAAAAGAAATGAAAATCAAAAAATAGAAGATAGAGAAAATGAAGAAGAAGATTTACGTAATTGGAACCCTCTCGATGAGTTGGGTTCAGATATTTGATTCCACCAGAACCAAAGAAGAAGAGTTTTCACAAATAACAGTTGTTAAGTACAAGATTCCTCACGCTGGGGTGATCACTATCAACGTTGTAGGTTTCTACTTCTTATCCCGATGAGTTTCACTATTATCCGTGTTGGAGCAAGTATCAAAATCTTTCCAGGGGAATCCATCTAAGACCTATTTTGTTGAAAACTTATTGGGTATCCACCTAACAAAGATCGAGGAGTTGTTTTCTTATCAGATGCGCGGAAGACTCATATTTTAGAAAACTACGTCCCTGAAGAGATCCACCTATTTGGTTTCCTTTTGTTTGACATTTTATCAACAGTTTTGTTTCTATTTGGTGTCTTAGTGGATTGTGCCTTGGGATGAGAATTATCTTCCTTGAGATATTGTGAGGCACATGCATCATGATTATCAAAAGAATATTTTTACATGTAGTACGCACAAATTAATATTCTTGTTTAAAAATGACTTTAACTTTGTCACTACGCTCTTTGAAGTTGATTCTTGTTCGAAAAAGACTTAGAATTCCTAGTGTTGTTTTCTATGGGCATAGCATTTTCTTAAGAATCCTTAGATGCAAGCCAATCCCTAGTCTTTTGTAGAGTGTTCCTAGGTGATGGTTTACTACTACTAGCAGTGCCTTGAAATCTTGTAGAATTCATCACCCTAGATGTTGCACCTAGAATTCGCTTTTTCAGTTCAGGCGCCTTTTCCTAGCTTCTTCTAAATAGTGATTATCGACCATGTCGTTAGAATCCATGCATTCTTTAACCTGATGTTTGGTCACATTCCGTACTATTCTAGAGATGCCAGTGTAATCACTTTTGGTGTCAAAGAACGCTTTTCCTTTTCAAAACTTTTGACAATTCTTTTAATAGAAGGGACTGTGGATTAATCGCTTTTGACAAATCATTTTTCTCATTGACTATTGGAGGAAGCATAGAAACATACATTTTTGGTTTGGAAACCGGTTTGGGAACATTTGTTTTCCTACCAATGGTTTAGTAAACTTAGTATCCACAGCCTTTCCTTTTTGACTTTCCAACTGAGCTCTCAAAAGATCATTTTGCTCTTGTGTCCTGTAGGCACGCTCACATACCAGCTTGTCATACTTGCATTCTCTTTTGACAGTCGTTTAAAATAGGACACGCTTTTTTCAAGTTTTGCAAGAGCTTTTCATATTTTGAAACAATTTCGAGGTCTCGATCGAGTCTTTCATGATCTTCACGTAATATGTTTGTAAGATAATGGACATGATATCAAGAGTTAGAACATCTTCAAGAGAGAGAGTCATTTAAATTTTCCAAAACTTTGATGTGTTCAACACTTTCAAAAGAGCTTGCTTTACCAGAGGATTTATGGTCCTTGACAAAGTCACTGCTTTTCAAAAACGCTTGTTCGAATGAATTACTCACAAGACTGATGCCAAATTGAGGGGCAATTTGAGTTTCAAAAAACATTCTTTGTTCGATGTCAAAACTAGAGAACCAGTTGTTAGGTGTAATAGTGGTTTTAGTTTAAATAAAGGTTGAAGATCCAATTCTAGTTTTTACATTGTCAAAATACTTCTCGATCACTTGTGTTAAAAGGATTGTTTGAAGACATTTGTTCAATGTTCGAAGAGAATTTGAGACAACAACCGGTTTTGAAACAAATTTTGAAACAAAGTTTGACTCTTTGTTTGAAACACTTGGTGTGATGGAGAACTTTGACTTTTGATTGACAAAAGTAATTCTAATTTTGTTCCATTTGTTATAATCAATAGGTTTGATTTGGACTTTTGTTTCATTTTTGATCTACTCTCCTCGATAGTTCAACGTTTCAAGAGAATCACGAACAATTATGGGTTCATGCAAAACATTTCCATTGTTTAACACATTTTGAGATTTCGAGCTTTCGAGAAACGAAGAAGGGTCATTACCAAGTGCCATTCTATTGTTAGTATGAAAACGCGGATTTACTTGATTAGAAAGCATCTTGATTGTTTGAGCAGAATGACCCGCTGTAAGAAGCAAATTTTCCAAAGTTTGGATTTTTCTTTATCAAGAATTTCATCAACAAGAGAATCTTCTCGCTTTGAAAAATCAAGAATCAACCGCTTCTTTTCTTTTCAAGATTAGAAAACATTTCTTTTGTTTAGAAAGGTTATTTAAATCGAAATTTCCTTGTTTAAAGATTTAATTTTCACGTTCGAATTCACATCAAGTGTGTTATACTTGATTTGCAATTCTTTTTCTTTAGAAACCAAATTTCGATAAACCGCCTTAATTCGATTCTTTGTTTTTCTCGAATTCAAAGCTTTTATTTCCCTTGTAACTCTCAAGCTCAGCCGTCAATTTAGCATTCATGCCTTAACATCGCCATTGACCTTTTAACTTTCTCGACAATACCACAATTATATTAATTTTTCAAATAGCACGGGTTTCTCATCGCCTGTATTTTGTGCCACACGCTCCATTAGGATCCACATCCGAGTTTCAGAGTTCAGATGCTACAACTCGGATTGTCCGTATGTATCATAAGTAGGTATTGATGTCATTGCACGTCGTTTCATCATGAGTAAACCCACTAGAAACATTACTATAATTTGGTACCTCATTGAGTGGATCTCACATAGATCGAGGTGTATCAAAAGTACCACTTGATGTCAGGTCCGGCATTGATTCTATGACCGAGGTTGCGTATTTTTGCTTTATCCGCCGCTTTTGGATTCATGAATGCGTGATTCTCATCGGGCCAATTCAATTCTCACTTTCTTCTCAGGCTAACATCAACATGTACCGAGCCTTTCAAGCTCACAAGCTTGACACTAGATTCTCAACTAAAATAACATGAATTTTGGCTGAGGTTCTGAGGTAGCATTCGAACCGAAGTCATATAACAAGCTATTCCCATGTTGATATCCCATATTCTGATTCATAATCTGACCCCCTTGATGTCCACCAAACTGCCCTGCATATTGCATTTGATTCCCCATTTGTATACCCAGAGCAATCCATTCGATTCCCAATAACATCAACCATTTGTCCTTCGACCCATATGCATACTCTGTTGAGCAACCAAGGATTATAATGATGAAATCCATTGGTTGTTGTTATTTGGTAGGGGAGTAATGTTTACTTCTTGAAGAATTCTTTTAAGAAAGCGATATAGATCGATCCGCCATTGCCATTGATGAAGGTATATGTAATAGAGTTGATGTAGGATCGATTCAACGATAAAGGAGTTGTGGTTGATGACTCGATTGGCCCTGAGGTGTTTTCCAAAGTCGTATCAGAATCTTGGTTCTTAAAATTTTCACCAAAATTTGAAATTCATTATAAAAATCAATTCTAAGGTCGTATGAAAATTTTGAGTTATGACAATTTGACGCCAAATTTGACCCGAAAAATTTGAATTTAGGCCCAAAAATTTGAATTTTTGACCAAAATTACGCTTAAACCAAAATTTGAATTTCAAGTAAAAATTGAACGCTTAGTCTCCTCAAATTTTTTTTTTTTTTTTAAATGAAGAGCTTAGGCGTGAAACACTAAGTTACGAAAAGACGAGGCCAGCGATCCGCGCGCTTATGCGATCTTATGCGCAGAAGCTTACAGAGAAACCTTTACGCGAGGAACCTTCCGTAGGAACCTTTAGGCTGAGAAACTTATGGCGAGAAACCTTATGCGTGAAAGTAAATCTTCACGCCAGAACCTAGGCTTATAAGCGTGACAACAAAAGTTACTCGAACCTTTACGCCGCATTTTGAAGTTATGCGTGAGTTACTCGTAGCTTTAGCTTATGCGAACCATGGTTAAGAACCAAAATCCTTTACAATCGTCAGCCAGAAGAGATATCCATTGTCGGTGTTCCACACACTTATCCGTGGTGGAAGAATCGAGTAACGCTTATAGCACGAAGATTCTTCACCAAAGTTACGAGTAGAAAACTGGGTTTTGACTTTTTCTCTACTGTAAGAAATTTCCAACCATTCAAATGATTTCTTTGCCCGTGATAAGCTTTAAAACACTCGAGTAACCCAAAATGTTGACCTTTTTCACCCAAAGTGCCTAGAAAAGTTACGATAGGAAATGACCAAACCAAATACGAGCTTAAAAACTAAGAAAAACACGAAAGCTTCTAACTTTTGCAAAAACCTAAACTTTAGCACCAAATAAACCTTAAACCACAAGAATCTTGACTTTTGAGTGCAAATTAAAGCTTTAAGCGTAACAATATTGACTAACGTGAGCTTATACGCGTAACCCTTCAAAACAAACACAAACACTCCTAAACCATTGTTAGGCGATTGACACCAATTGTTATGACCAATGATATATCAACCTTATCACTTTACCAAGCAAACCAAACACAAGTATAACCACGTAAACCAAACACTTATGCGTAAATAAGAAAGAAAAGAATAGAACGTGGTGACTTGAATGATATATTATGCGTGTATGTTTAGAGAGATAGAGAGAAGAAAGATGAAACAATAAGTTGTATATTGCTTCAAGGAAAACACACACAACACACAATATTCAAGCACACCCTCAAATGACATACTTGAGGGGTATTTAGGTAAGAGAGATGATGCCCTGGCTCATGGCCATGGCCTTGAGATGGATTGATCGTCGGTTTCACGAATAGACAAGGCTAGCTTAACAAACTTATGCCCAATTAGCTTAGCCCAACCACGAGCCCGTTGACTATTCTATCACGCATTTCTAACACGCCGAGTATCCTAAACATGAATGACCATCACTTAATAAAACTATTAAGGCTAACATCGTAGGCTTACGCCAGAGATGCATATATACCTTACGCTGTAAGGCTTACCGTAAGAGTAGACCTTATGAGGAGTCATCAGTTGACGATATCCTTCACACGTGATACGTAGTCCCATTGTAGAACCTACGTAATAGTTGCGCGAGATTGTTACGCGATAACTTGACTACGCCAGTAGGTAATCCTTATGCGTAGAGTTGCAAAATGACCTTGATTCTGAATATTTAAGTGTAGCAAAGCCTGAAATAAATTCATCAAATCATCAAAATTAACACAAGCATTCATTATATCAACAAGTTATGGCATGAACATTCATAACACAGCTACGCCGTAGAAAGTCATACGCTGAGTCAAAACCCTAAGGTTAAGATTTACGCCAAGATAATTTCTAGCCATGGGAATTGCACCAAATAAATTTTGGTAGTTCTAAGATGTGTTGAGAGTCTATAAACCAAGTTATAACATCTAACTCGTTGTGAATCAAATTTACCCAAAGTTATGAACTTTAAACCCTAACTTCAAATTGACAAACAATTAGTGTTTCTGGGTGGTTAACAACCATGGAAATCATCAATTCAACCTTATATGACCATAACCCAACAATCTTTTAGACCAAAACACTTCACATTTGGAAAACCCATTCGACTCATAAACCCCATTCAAAAAATCATTAATAAGTATTTCGGTGGTTTTAATGGTTAAAATGGTGTACTTGATGTATAAGAAACATTTTGCCACTATCCATATAACCAAAACACATAATGATTATGTGTTCATACTATGAGAACAATCTAATCATCAAAACAATTTTAGCCGTTGGATTTGCATGAAATTAAAAACCTTAGCTTAAAAACATGTTAAGATCGTTAAACCACTTACAAAATGATGATCAAAACAACGGATTTCTTGGTTCAATCTTAGGCGTAGGATGAGTATGGTTGTGTGTATTAAATGTGAAGTAAAAAGTAGGTGGGAGGTGTTTTATTAAAATAACTTTAACATTTTGACAGCTTTGGTCCTCCACCTTTCCTTTTTTCATACAAAGCCTTTTAACTTCCATTTTGGTTACCAAACAAAGATTTTAAGAAAGAAACTTTGACGCATAACTCCCCTCAACTTAATAAATGATGAAAGGTTATATTTTAGTCCGAGGAGTGTCGCTTTAACCGTAAAAGTTTACCACCAATGATAAAAGAAACAACCGATAAGATAACATGCAAGTATAATGGATGATTTTGAATCGGTAAGTATTATTTTCTCCCTCAACACTAGATCGAAAAAAATATTGAATTTTGAAAGATTATAGTGTTGACGTAAGAAACGTACTTGCAATGTTGAAAGAAAAATAGATAGAATATTTTTGTTGTTTTATCGTGTTTTATACTTTGTATTTTGTTTTGAAAAGATATTTACAAAAGAGATTTTGGTGTTTGACGTGTTTTAAGATCTGTTTTGGAGGTCATCCAATTATTCTTGAGTCAAACACCTCATACCAATCCGGTGGACCAACTCATTAAACCTAGCGGAGGCAAGGCTTTGGTGAGAAGATCTCGCCAATTGGTATTTCGACTCCACAAAATATAATTCAACAAGACTTATTCCACGCGGTCCTTGATGAAATGATATCAAGATCGATGTGCTTTGATTTCGAGTGTGCCGAATCGAAGTTGCACGAGATTGCAATGGCACTGATTGTCGCAGATATCGGGATTCTGGCAAATAAGTAACCATAGTCTTTGAGTTGTGTTCTCATCCAGATGACTTGAGCACAACAGTCGGACATGGCTACATATTCGCTTTGGCTGAGACAAATAATGTCAATCCGCTTCGATTGCCATGACACCAGCTTTATCACCAAGAAATTGTAAAGCTCCCAAGTACTTTTCCGTGAGTCTAAGCATCCTCGGTATCGGGCCATTCAAAAGCGATTAGTTCAAAACCGAATCCTTCTGGATACCGTGATCCCCAAGTTAATGGTTCCCTTTATGTATCTGAGGATTCTTTTAGCCTCGAGAGGCGGTTTCAGCTTGGTCGCGATCGATAACGAGAGCAAAGATATACCAGAAAGAAAATATGTCCGCTAGTCGTTAGATACATGAGACCCAATAATACTACTAGATTTTAGGGTCCACCAATTTCCATGTAAATCACTGCCTAGTTTGTATGAGCATTGGTGTGCATAGGTGTCACTGTGTTTTCATTCCAAATTTTTTTAACAATTCAAGGGCATATTTGGATTGACTCAAGAAAATACCACGGGGTGATTGATGAACTTAGCCCAAGAAAGAACGTGATTTCACCCATCATGGACATTTCAAAATTTTTCTTCATTAGTTTTGCAAAAGCGATTGAAAACTTTTTATGTGTAGACCCAAAATGATGTCATCCACGAGATTTGAACAATTAAGATATGTTCCCGTGATATTGTATAAAAAGAGTCATCAACCGAACCTTTGGTGAAATTATTAGCAATGAGGAAGGATGATAGCTTATCGCATTCATGCTCGAGGAGCTTGTTTGAGACCATACTGAGCTTTGTTCGGCTTTGTAGACGGATTCGAAACTCGATCAACGAATCCATCCGTTGGTCGACATAAACCGCTTTTAAGTTGTCCATTGAGAAACGCAGTTTTGACATCCATCTGAAAGAACGTCATATTCATATGAGCCATGAACGCTAGAAATATCCGAACAATTTCAAGACGAGCAACCGGAGCAAAAGATTCTTCAAAGTCAATACTCTTCCCCGACGATAACCCTTAGCCACCGTGACGCGACTTATTTCTCGATAACATTTCCTTCAAAGATCCAATTTGTTTTTCCAAATCCATTTGAGACCAATGACGTAGACTGCTGGTCTTTCAACCGCCTCAAACAAGACGCTTGAATTGGTTGAGTTCTTCTTGCATGGATTCAATCCAGCTTGTCTTTTGTCATGCTCTTTGATGTTTTTAGGTTCAGATTGGCAGATGTACTGAGTGCATAAATGCAATGTTCACCGCTCAGGCGTAAGACGCTGTCTCAGAACGACCGGTTGATTCGGTTGCCAATAATGTTTTCCGAGGATGGTCTTCGGTCCATCTATGTGGAGGGTTGATGTTGATATACGTGCAGATTCCGAGGATTCAAATGGTTTGTGAAGATTCCGCGACATCTGCAGTAGCCTCATTAGCAAACGGGTGAAGAACGATTTGGATCAAAATCCGCAGTGGGGGTACTACATTCGTAATATCATCGCCAGCTTCATCATTGTGGAAGCGGTTTGTTCAACTCAAGGTGGTGAGTCAACGGTGTAGGTGCATCCGCAATAGTAGAGTTGTTGTAAAGTGTATCGTAAAAGAGTATTATCGTTGAGCGCCGAAACAAATGGATACACCGAGCACGCTCATCAATATCGCCACCAAACGAGCAAATAACCTTTCCATTTGTTGACGAGTAAGTCGGGGCTTTGGTACCGATGATGGGGTTTGGGGAAGTTTAGGTTGTGACCGTTCTAAGTCAGTATACCTTAATCCATTTCGAAGTTCATCGAAATGAGCATGAATCGCTTCCATCACCGCTTGTATGACGATTCCGTGATTCGAAACCTTGGAATTATCACAAGATCCCGATAAAGACTCTAATGTCACTTTGGCTTTGAGCTTTCAAAGTCATCATCATTATTCTGATAGCAAAGAGATCCAAATACATGAAAGTGTTTTAGATTCGGTTTTCTATGATGGACGAGCTCGAAAGTTGTTTTGTTGTGGCGTTTTGTAATCATAGAACGGTTTTGAGTATAGCATGCAGATACTTCACCATAAGTAACTGGAAGTTTAGCATTGATTAACATTGTTCTTTACCCACTAACGCTCGGTTTCGCTTTTCGACAACTCCGCTTTGTTCTCGTGTACGCAATAGATGTCCTGATGTCAATTCCCACTTTCATAGAATTCACGAAGAGTTTGATTAACAAACGGTGTTTCAGAAGCTAAACTTGTATTTTCGTGAAAGGTGATGATCATTTGTGGAGCTTGATCTTGCTTCAAGAAAGTAGACCCAAGTCCAAATGGAATAGTCATCAACAATTACTAAGATGTAGCTTGCCATTGATCGCTTGCACCAAGATCGGGCCACACAAATCCATGAAGAAGATGAAGCCGAGAGTCAGGTTCCACCTTTGAAGGAAAATGAGCACGAGTGCTTTTGCCTTGTTCACAAGCCGAGCAAAGATGATCTTTAGAATACCAAACCGTGGGAAGTCCTTCAACTAGTTTATGTCAAGCAAGATTGGTGATGGTTTGAAAGTTTAGATGTGAGAGACGACGGTGCCATAGCCAGATTTTGTTGATGTTGCCTTTGAAAGTAAACATATGGGAGATGAAGCAACCATGTCTTTCATAGAGATAGTAGAGACTAGAATTATGCGATCCAAACATAAGGTCATTTCCTTGTAGATCACGAATGAAACAAGTTTTCTCCCTAAAAGCAACCTCCAAATCTCCATCACAAAACCGACATACCGAAAACAGATATGACAGAGGCCTTCCACATAGTAAACTCTGCTGATTTCGATGTTCCCATTGACATAGTCTCCGTGAGTCCATGATAGTCTGAAGTGATCATTCCCCACCGACAGCCAATGAACTTTGCAATAAAGTTTGATAACAGCTTAAGATTGCCTGTCATGTGTCGGGAACATCCGCTATCAACAATCCAGAATGATCTCAGACACCGCATTACACAATGCATCTAATAACGATGGAATAGAAGTAGATTTGGAACCCAAATGTTAGAGGGTTCAGAGCGCTATAGTAGATATACATACATTAATAGCTTTAGGTATCCACTTAAATCCTAGTGTGTTATATATCCATTTCTTCCATCTATAACTACTCTTTGCTTTAGTCTTAGTGAATGCACTAGGTGGTACTACATTCTTAGGAGAAAAATAGAGCTACAGGACAACAATGCTCTTAGAATCTAAAGATGGCGGCTCACGCTAATTACTTAGAAAGATTAGTCGGCCTAGAGGTATTCCGGTTCTTAGGATTCCTTAAACGAGAGATGATAGCTTTAGCAACACATTTATCATGACAATCAATATTCATACTTTTACGACAAATATCACAAGGCATCGACAATATCAAAAGTACTTAACGGTTTAGCATTCATTACATCACTATTTCTATTACATTTGCCAGACGCAATATCTATAGTGGAGGCAACGCGAGTCTTATTCATAGTCCTAGGGTGTTCTTCTACTTTAGCATTCTTGATTGATCTTTTCTTAGGTCGCAACTTCCTATTCTTCGATTGAGCTCCTAGTCGTGAAGTGCGGACGCTTGGAAAAGGCTCAACTATTCCTGCTTTCAAGAGAAGGAAGCACGCTAGCTACTTGTGATTCGGGGAGTAGAAATTCTAGGTTCATGAGTACTAAGTGTTACTGGTGCTAATCTCTTAATGATGGTTGGCGGAAGTTGTTCATACTTTCCTAACATTTCTCTTAACTTGATGATAGTGTGAATCGATCTTGATTTTCGACCTAACATTTCCAAAGAAAATGCATAACTTCCTTAGTGTGTGCAAGATAATTATCAAGTTCATTTGATGCTTCATCACGAGTCTTTTTGAGTAAATCAAATATGACACCATATTCCTTTGACTTTAAAAGTTCTTGTTCATATTTTGAGATTTGACACTTAAAAGACACGCTTTGATCATCCAGTTGCTCAAATTTAGGATCAAGATTTTGCACGCGAATCGGGCATTTTATGTTGAAAAGCAATTTGTTGATCGTGAATATCTTTTGACACCAATTAAGACACTAATTGCATTTGAAAGTTCGCTTGACAATCGCTTGTTTTCAACTTTTAAGGACTCGACCAAGCACATTATCGTTCTCAACATTTATCACGTATTCAACAAGATCGCCAGAGGTATGATCAAATGCATATGACAAAGAATTCTTTAGCACAACATTATGGACATCAAAGACGATGACATCTTCCAAGAGTCGATCAACATCTTTTCTCAACTTTTTTTACGCTTAGTATTAGAAATAGATGTTTTGTTTTCTAAAACGACCTTCATCACTCCAAGTTCCTTATGAAAATCCTTTTCTCAAGCTAATGCACAATTTTTCAAATTTTTAACGTTAGGTAAAAGATTTTTCTAAAAAATGTCTCTTTGTTCTCATTGAGGCTATTGAAAATGATCAATTTTGATTTCGTAATGATATTCTATCTCATGTTGTAAAATTTTGAGGTCAACCATGAAGATGTCAAAATATCTAAGAATTTTTCGATTTTCGTGTTTTGAATTTACTTCACCATGGAAGGTAAAGGACCATAAATTTGTATAATCC
This sequence comes from Chrysanthemum makinoi, assembly GCA_910596185.1. Classification (NCBI taxonomy): domain Eukaryota; kingdom Viridiplantae; phylum Streptophyta; class Magnoliopsida; order Asterales; family Asteraceae; genus Chrysanthemum; species Chrysanthemum makinoi. Next base: position 164,448,476 of record OU343220.1, read on the forward strand.
GGGGATTAACATTAGAAGACTCGTGTTTTTGATGATAACTTTGGTGTGTTAGAAGAATCCGTTGGTGTGACAAAAGTGACCTTTTGAATAGTTAAAAGGTTTGTTGTAAACAACATTTTCTAATTTTGATCGACTCTCGCTCTTCGTGATCTAATTCCTCTTGACGATGATATTCAACAACATTCATAATGTAATTATCAACTTTATATTCTCGTGACCGAAACTTCAGATTTGGTTTGAATGCTTTGTTGAAAGCTTAGGTTTGTAATCGCGAAGATTCGGGTCCATATCCATTTTGATTGGGTTTTAAAGTAAACTTTTCAATGGCTGTGACCGACTCGCCATGTTTGTAAACAACAGCTTTAAACTCTTTAAGTTTGTTTTGCAAGCCGATGATTTCTTCAAGATGATCATCTATTCGCTTCGCTGAATGCTTTTGTATGCAGAGAACTGCTTTTTGACAAGTTAACAACTCCTTTAGCTTTTGATTTTCCAAGGTGAGAGCGCTAATTTGCTTTTATGTTCATGTTTCAGCTTGTTCTATTTCGCATAACAAAGCATTCTTCAAGCGCTAGATCAATGATTGCCTTTCTAAATATTTTTCATTTTGATAAGATTTGGCAAAGGTCGCTTCAAAACCGCTTTTCACGTTTTGAGTTTTGAAAAGTTGAGTTGCTTTTGTAAACATTCGCACTGCATTTCAATGAACTGATTTTTCCACATGGCCTGTTGGTCTTGTATGAAAACGAGCAAAACTGGATGAGGCAAAATTCGGCGTGTTCAACGCGGAGTCTCAACATGATCATTACCGAGATCTCAAGTATAACCACGGAGTCAATTTGATTATCAAGGGAAACCGTTGGTCATCTTGATCGTCAAATATAACTACGGGGTCTAGTTGAAAATCGCCTAATGAGATGGATGACTCATTTTGAACATTCCGAGCCTCGTCGATGCGATGTTGGCGAGATATGAGATCGAGATAAATATGGTTTGTTCGTACCGAGACAAGCCATCGTCATACATCGGGCCGTGTCACCATGTGTAACTCATGCATATTAGCCATCAACATAATAAATGTGATTGGCCCGCAAGTCCTCCATATCATCATCCGAGTCAAGATTTGCCATAAAGCTCGTTTGTCCGTGAGAGTTCCACCACTTCATCCTAAGAGCCAAAAGAAGAGCTCTTTGAAATAAGCACGCTCTTAGTCCTGGCTTTGGGCATGCATTAGCAGTGTGTCCTTCTCAGCAGCTTGTAGCATCGAAGACCATTCAACCCATGTTGAGCATTTCCTGCTCCACCACTTGAGCTCGTTGTTATTCCTACCACAAAGATTAAACCCTTGACCACCGCCCATCCGGACGCACCATAACCACGATTCTGAACTTCAACTCGCCCATTGTTTACAACAGCTTGATTCCTTGTATTAGATGAGGAACGAATACGGTTGTTGGATTTGTTGGTATAACGGCTAAAGGCATTAGCAATCATAGCAAATCCTTGTTGCAATGCTCAATGGATCGATTCCTCATTAGGAAGTGCTTGATCATTGTTGTTGTGGAACCAACCGATTTTGTTGAGGTTGATGTGTTGATCGTTCAGTGGTTTTGAAGCTTGGTTGAGTTGCCGGTTGAGGAGAATAATTTTGTTGAGCATATAAGGCAAGTTGTTGATTTTCCGGATGTGCGGTGGAGCAATTTGAGCACGGAGAATCCTTTCCTATCAACTTCCTTTTCATGAGGCTTCAAGTAATCGTACAACAATCCGAGGTGTGACTGATGCATGTTTTTAGCTTGACGGAGAAAATGACATACTTCTCCCATTCGTGACCAAGACTACTTAGGAACTTAGTATTCACCGCAATTTTGGCATGTGGATGTGTTTATCCAAATCATTGATGATGTCCTAAAATCTTGATGATAGGACTCGAAAGTGTTCTCCGTTTCAATCATGAAGTGTTCATAAGCCAAGTAAATTTTGGATTCCAAATCTTCCTCGATTGAGTACCGATCCTTCCATAAGAAGACTAATATGATCCCACATTTTCTTTGGTTTTGAGCATCAACACTACTTAAGAATTAGGTTTGGTAATCCTAGAGGATATATTCCATTGCAAGCTCATCCGCTTCATATAGAAGTTCTTGAGGATTCAAGTCCGCAGTAAAGAGCAATGTTCGCTTGTTCATCTCTTGGTGGAATGGCATTTGGATCTCCTGTACAATGACAAGAGGCATCTCAAAAGGACCATCCAAGATAACCTTCTTTAAGAACTTTCCATGTGGCTTCTTTAGATCACAAAATCTAAAGAACCTTATCACCCATTGATCGTAGTTTCCTGAGGAGCATTGAGGTCTATCAAGTGAACCGACCTCATGAATTGATTGTTGGCCGCTTAAAGTTTCAAACATCTTTGCAAACCAAGTGGGTTCCCTCATAGTGATCCTTGATGGATGTTGATTAAAGTCATTTGTGTATGGTTGAGCTTGAAGACTTTGTGGTGGTTGAACCATTTGAGGTTGTGGATTTGCAGAAAGTTGTGGAGTATGTTGTTGGTTAAATTGTTGTTGATAAATTGCTTGTTGTTGATTCCATTGTTGATGTTGTGGAGTTAGTTGTTGTTGACGCTGAGGATGAGGATAAGTGTAAGGGAAATAGTTAGAGTATGGTGGTTGTGACATGTTGATAAACTTGTGTTGGTAAAAATGGATCTTTGTAGTCGAATGAACCTTTGTTGATGAAGTATCCTAGCGAGAAAAGACAAGAACCAAGTAGCACTATGCGTAAAAACACCAAAGTTACGCCGCAATCAGGAGTTACGCTAGGATTTAGCTTACGCCGTAGTAGAAAAGACACTAAAGTTAGCGACAAAAGTTGCTGAGAAAGTTAGGCGAGGATTTCTTGGCGCAAGACAAGGCTTAGGCGTAAGAAAGATCTTAGGCGGATTTCTACGCCGTAAGCTTATGCTTATGCGTAATTTAGGTTTTTGCTCAAATGATCTTTACACTATCACAAGGTAAAGATATCCAAAGTCGACGTATTTTCGGACTTATCCAAGTAAGAAAACACGGAATAAACCACGAAAATGAAGATCAAACCAAGGAGGCACTTACGCGGAGTTTTAGGGTTTTACTACGCCGTAAGATTACTCGTAATTTGATTTTGCCAAAAGTGTTTCTAAACCGCTTTTGTGTGATAAAATAGCTTCAATAATACCAAAATACATAAAAGTGTGAAACTTGATGAACCAAAGCCTTTAAAACAGCTTATGAGTGATGAAACCCTCGCTCAAAACTAGTTGAAAACATTCCACGATAAAGTTCCAAACTTTTGCCAAAAACAAGTATTTTAACACCTTGAAACGCGAAAGTACAAGAATCTTGGATTAAAAAGTGTAAAAACAAGTTTTGTTTAAAGAAAGAGGTTAAGTTTACGCACGCACTAAAACCAAAACCAAAATCTTCAAAAACAAAAGTGTACACCCAACTATTTGGCGATTGATACCAATCGTTAGGTCACAAGGTTTACAACACAAGCTATATAAAAAGATAGAGAGAGTATGAAGCAAGTATCCAAACACACACACACTCCATATAGAGTATAACGGTTATGAGAGTGAGAAAAGAAACTTGAACAACCAACCTTCAAATGAAGGTTTACATATTTATAGGCAAGGAGCTGGGCAACACACCTACCTTCCCTTTCTCCTATGGGCTTGGGCCTAAGCTCATGGGTTCTCTAAGCTTAAGGCTAATTACAAACATAAAGGCCATAATAAGCTAACTATTACATATGAGTAACTAACACTTGAATAAGGTTTAGGAGTGATTCCAACATCCATACATCCTGGTCCCAACAAGATGTATCAAGATCTAAAGCTTTTGTACTGGTGGCCTAACATGAAGGCCGATATCGCCGAATACGCCAGTAAGTGTTTGACATGTTTAAAAGTCAAAGATGAACATCAAAGCCATCAGATTGTTAACCCAACTGTAACTTCCCGTAAGGAAACGGGAAAAGAATTACAATGGAATTCATCATAAATTTGCCGAGAACTTCTAATGGTTTTGACACCATTTGGTCATTGTAATCACTGCCTTACGTCGACTCATTTCTTGCCAATCAGGAGAACGACGAGATGATTACACTCGCTATATCAGACATCAAGGAGATTGTTTTCATCACTGTACCACTCTATCATATCCGATCATGATAGTGATTTACCTCGAGATTTGGCAAACACTTCAAAGAGCCATGGTACCAACTTGATATGAGTACTGCACCATCCTCAAAACAGATGGACAAAATGAAAGAACGATCCAAACTCTGGAAGACATGCTAAGAGCATGTGTGATTGATTTTGGAAAAGGATGGGATAAACACTTACCTCGGCTGAATTTCTTAACAATAACAGCTATCACGCCAAAGATTAAAGTTGCTCCTTTGAAGCACTCTATGGAAGAAAATGCCGATCGCCGGTTTTGGCAAGTGGTTGGAGAAGTGCATCTCACAGTTCCCGAAATTGTCCAAGAGACAACGAAAAAGATAATGCAATTAGGCAACGATCGCAGCGCCGAGATAGACAAAAAGAGCTACGCAAATGTTCAAAGAAAACCAATGGAATTTCAAGTCGGAACCGTAATGCTCAAAGTATCACCCCGGAAAGGGATGGTCGGATGGAAAAGGAAAGCTCAAACCTCGATACGTCGGACCGTTCGAAAATTCTTCAAAGAATTGGTCCAAATGGCATATTAACTCGATCTTCCCAAAGAACTTAGCGAAAGTACATGACACGCTCCATGTCTCAATCTTAAGAAGTGTCTATCGGATGAAACTCTAGTCGATCAGCCAAGGACATCCACTCAATGACAAACTTAGCTTTGTCGAAGAACCCGTCGAGATCATGGACATAGAAGTCAAGAGGCTTAAGCAAAGCCGCATTCCTATCGTTAAAGTTCGAATCGTAAGAAACGAAGTTCACCGGGAACGCCGAGATGTAATGCTCAAAGTATCCCAATTGTTCATCTAGATCACCCATGACACTTCGCGAGTTTAACCGCTGGACGCGGTTCTTGGGGGTAGGTACTGTATTCAAAATTTCAATGTACTTAACGCTTTAATCAAAAATTAAACACGATCTATTTCATCATGAAATTTTCTAAACGTCACATTTGCATATCATTTGACATATGCATGATCAACGCAGCTTGAGCATTCATAAATATACCGCTTGATCGAATAAAATTCCCCATCTCGACAATCTTAAAATACGTAACGAATACGTGAAAATTTGTAAAACTACGAATTTAATTATAATAAAAATATATTCAAATTCTTATTTGGCCTCGTGAACTCATTGGACTTTATACCACCTCGTAACCCAACTCAACTCGTTAATGGGCCCTATGACCGGATCAAACCCACTCCATTACCCTTTGGGCTTTCTTAGTTCACGAGCCTACTCAGATAAGCCCAACGCCTTAAAAATTATTTTGGGCCTAATCATGGTGCACGGATTATCAAAGAAAGCCCACCATTTCTTTTATTTTGGGCCTTCTCTTTATACAGAGCCCAACACCACACTAGTAAACTTACTAGTTAAAATTTTGTCTTCCACTTCCTTTTGTGAAACTTGTCGAGAGCCAAGACTAAGAAACCAAACCAAATTCAAACTAGAAAAACCTCCTTTGGAATCCTAGGTGTGTGACGTGAATAAGTAATCAAGAAGAGATAAGCACACACTTTTAGCCACCCTAAATAAGTATTATAATCACCTAATGAGACTTGACCATGCTTTCACTTTTAGGACCAAAAGATAATATGTTTTCTTGCCTCATGTGAAGTGACTCAACCTTACCATACCCTTGATGTTAGCTGCCATCCTCCACATGCCTAGAAACATTTCACAAACATGACCAAGTTCAATGAAACATGTGACAAATAAAACCTAGGATTTGGAAAGCTAAGAGTAAAATATTAAGAGGCCATACTCTTTCCCCTTTATAAACTACTCTAATCACTTAGCAAAGTCTCACCACTCACTAGCTCACTTAAACTCACACAACTCATAAACTCTCTCAACTTACACTAAAGAAATCGTCCACTATGGAAGCTCAAAAAGAAAAGAAAATGTTGCAAGGTGAAAGCTAGAGAAACTTGGGTAAAATAAGGATACTGTATATTATAAGGAGAACAGGTATTGCTAGCACTCACGCTAGTCTGCCTCTGCTGCTTCATCTCCACTCTATACGAGTGTTGTAAGTTATTCAAAAACCTTGTTCGATTCATTTTACCATTGTCACTCTAGTACTTGTTTGTCTCACACGTAAATAAATAAACGCACCTAGGTAACAACATTTTATTCGATGACTCAAACAATTACTTCGACACACTCACACTTCTTAGCTTATGTACATATATCACACGTTAGATAGTTAAACGCACCAAATGACTAGTTAATCTTTTTATACATGCGTGTGTAAAAGAAAAAGTGCTACATTCATGCCTTATGGTCACGTAAACACAAAAACACGACACTAATGACCAACCTAGAAACCATATGAGGACCTCTCATCCCCTCGTTTACTATAAAACTCACGAACATTAATGGGCCCTGAGCCCGTTATCGAGCCCAATAAGCCAAAATAAAGCCCAATGAAAGTCCAACCCGGCCCAATAGATTAATAATAAGCCAATAAGCACTAATGATAAGTTGGAAATAAGTTGAGAATCATTTTCACAAGGTTTCGTTTTATAAAAAGGATTTCGGATGTGTTTTGCAAAAAATGTTAAACTAGGGGTTAAACCGCGTGATCTATAAAGAGTGAAAGGGTCATTTTATAAGTGAAACAAGTATTTTATGAAAGTCTAGGGGCTGAAAATGTCCATTTCGAAAATAAAAAGGGTACTATAATGATGTGTGCATGGAAACCACAAGGACCTATTCTCGTAATTTACCTAAACTAGTAAATATAAGTTTGGGTTAAATGCGAAGTTTGAAAAGTAAGGTATAAACCAACTTAGAGGGACTGTTTTTGTAAATTCAGTTTACCAAGGGTTGAAAGTGTCATTTGAAAGTTATACTATAAAATAAATTTCGGTGAAAAGTGTAAACTTCTCAAACTAGAGGACTAAACTCGTACTTTTCGTAACTCGAGGGTAAAAAGTTTAAATTCGGGAAAAGTTTAGAAAAACTTATAAACCCATCATAACCTCAGAAGACGATTATTTTGATCATATGAGTATTTTATTTTCGGATAACGCAATGTATTATATATATATATATACTTATAAGGTTATAAATATATAAATAAATCCGATAAAACACACGGGAAATCTAAACACGTTAAAATACTCAACAAATCTATTAAGATCACAACGGGGGAAAAACATTTCACTTTTATGCAAGTGAGGATCATTAATTAAGGCAATGTAGCACGAAAATTAACTTAAAACGTTAATCACGCAAAGCACACTATGGATTGGACAATCCAATGATCTATTGAATAAGAATATTCCATGCTCAACTATTTGGTCGCTAAACCAAATGTTCATTTATCGAGACTCGCCATCTCATCATTTTAGGTTTCGAGTTGGAACCTTCGCTACATTGTGCTTGATCTATTTGTGCGTGTTCATTATCATCAAGGTGAGTTCATAGCCTCGCTTTTACCTTATTTTTATAAACCCCACGAGGGAGATACATGCTCTAAACTAGAACACAAGGTTTTTCATAAATGCTTGATCCTCTTGATTATTGGTACTGCCTAAGTATTTAGCCACAAGTCCCCTGATCATGAACCATTAGTCATCGCGAGTGAACGTAGATATCGTGAATAGTACTATGGGGATTTACGAATCCCGTTTCGGTTATAGAGAAATAATCGGGGCGCACTATATTGAATTTCTTTAGGTAATTGGCTATTACCTCCTTTGGGGCATAGTTAACGCATAATCGGTAATCTGCAGTTGAGTCTTGGATTCATGAGCTTAGCGCATAATAATCTGTGATTTTTCTTATGATATTGTTAGTTTACAATGATCATGATCTTATACTTGTGTTCTACTTATTCTAAACCTATGAATTTCACTTAACAATTTTTGTTGACCTTTTTAAGCATGTTATCTCAGGTAATCAGTGAAGATTATGACCGCGCGAATGGGGCATGACAAGGCTTATCTGGTGGTGTAAAACATAAAAGTTGTCATTTCTTTCAAACTCATGATCTTTCTTTTGGGGAAAACACTTGATCTATTTACAACGTTTGTAACAAACTATGAGTTTTCGATGAATGATAATTTTGAATAAACGTCTCTTTCGAGTCGCTTTTTATAATTATTGACTATGATCTGTGATTCAAGTAACACCCAAATAGTCTTATTAAGATTTTCTGGGTGTTACAATAACTTAGCATGTAAAATGAACGGAAAAAGATACGAACAAATTCTTATATATGATTCTATTTTATGATTCACTTTTATCAAGATAACAAGCAACACTTTTAAGGACCATTAATAATAATAACTTATTTTATTTAATTAAAAATGAAACAATAACAAATATGAACATATGTAAGACGGGACGTAATAAGCAAATAAAGACCGAGTCTTCACTAAGGAAGACGCCTTCCTACACGCCACTTCCCTGACGCGTCTTGGATGGTAAAATAATAAAACTCGGTTGTCAAAACGACCGATTCGTGAGAGGTTTGTTGTGTGTATGGGTGCTTATTAATTGTTTTTCATTTTTTTGTGAGATCTTGTGTTTAACTTGGGTATGTTTTTTTTTGTGGTAAAGTTGTTGACTTATTACACTAAGTTATTACGTTAAGTTGGGTTAAGTTAGTTGGATAGAAAGAAAGATAACGCGACTGATGCTGATGATTATTTATTATAGTTGTTGAAGTGTTAACAAACATATTCCTCAATAGATAGGTTATAGAGACCTTCAAAAACTATAAGTAATACCTCATGTTTTTATTTTATTTTAATATATTTGTGAAATAAAATAATAAATAAAAATATAAAGTTTAACAAAGAAAAGTATTAATTGACAAAAATTATGGAACAAAACTGGAAAAAATGTTAACTCAGATATTGTAAAGACTGGGACGAGACCCGCACCTATGCACAAATACGTCTGGCTCAAGAAAGCCGATGACCCATAAGTTTCTTTCAACAAATCAGTATTTGTAGATTAGAGAATCGTTTTCGAATACAATTTCGACGCTGCGTTTTATAACAAGATAAATATATAGTTTTAAAAAAATTATGGAAATATCTAAGTGTGAGATATTTTCTAATGGATTGCTTAAGTTATTAAGATTTTTAGTAATAATAGATTCAGCATTACAAAAGCAATCCAGATATGTATTTAATATATCAGAGGTATAGCAACAACATTACACGTTTTTTCGTTTTGTCATGAATTTGCATACTGATAACTATTTTTTTACATGTGTAACGCTATCATTTGGTGCGTGGCTTTTAAAATCAGAATTTGCAACTTGGATATCACCATATAAGATTATTTTGTACTATCAATTTGTATAGATATTTATGCATTGTTCAAAGTTTATTTGTGATGCGATAATAATTATCGCTAAAAATAGCAATACTATTTATTTTTTGTGATTTTAATAAACTTACATAACATTATTGATACACCCACAAAATACAATATATATATTAACTTTTAAACGACGATTCATATACGCTACCTTTAAAATTAAAGAAAGAACATTTTTAAAATAACATTATACAAATGACAAATTACACGTGCCAAAGAAAATAAACCAAAATCTACCATTTCGCTCTTTCCTTTCAAAAAAATTGTCACGGGTTTCACAACTATCGAATCATTTCTCATATAATTTTATCAATTTGAAACCCGATTATTCGCTGTCAACCTATTGAACCGTTCAAAACAAAAATGATTTAAACCGAAGTCAAACCGAGAAAATGGGCCGAAAATGCCATAAACCCTACCAGGTTTGAAGGCCCGTCAACCCAGATTTGCCCAATGAGTCAACCCTATCTAAGCCAACCCGATCAACCCGTACGGCTTAACGTATTGTTTTAATTCTAGATGCTTTAAGTGGGGTAATTGAATAAATTATCAGACTTTTAAATAATGGGGTGCTTTTAATAAGAGATAATTATATTATTTATTTCTTCTCCATCAACCATGTTTTCAACATTTAACTTTCAATATTTTCACTTTTTCCACTTTCATCATTTTTCCATTTTATATAAGATATAGATAGAAAAGAGGGCGGAAGTCGTTTTTATTTTATTTTAATTTTTACTGAGGACCACCAGTGAGGGTACATAAAACAAAGATTTCCCAATAATTTAGTCTACACTCATAAATTACACCAACCACCACTAACCACCATCCTCCTTTCTCATAAACAACCAATTTATCCACAACCATCCAAATTAAAAAGATATAAAGAGTGGAGATCTCCTAATCTCGGATACGCCAACCTCTCAATCTTTTCCACAGAAGTTCTGAGAAACTCTGATTCAAAAAGAAATGTCGTCGCTCAGACAAGGTAAACCCTAATCTTGTACTAGATCTAGATCTCTTAATGTAAACGCTTTTAATCTTGTATTTCTGTTTTACTAATAACGTGTGCTAGTGAAATTGATTTCCGTACTATATTGTTTGTATTTAATTAATATGATAATGATATGTAAAGTGGGATGTTAAGCTCCCATTGCAGACCTGATGGAGTAAAGTGGGATAACACTAAAATGTTTTAGGACAAGGATATGATTAGGCACTCCAGTAAAACACTTTAGCAAAACTAACAAACATCATATCGATGCAAAGCTCATTTTGTTCAGAGTTATTCAATAACTAACTAACCATGTTTTATTTTGTAGCTTTGCAATGCTCCTAGAATATACAAGAAGAAAGACAATGAGTTTGAGCTCATGTTTAACTCAAAATAATGATTTTCGATTCTTAGGTTGATAGAAAGAAGAGTTACAATTTGACGGTTCAAAAAATATGGCTTGTAATCGCGATTATAAGGATGTCCAACATCCTATGAGTGGATTCGAACTGAGCATGTTTTTCTTAGAGATAAACTATTTTTGAAGGTCACGGCCACAACACCCACCTACCATTTATTTGAAATGTGATGGAGTAAATGTATACCCACATTTCTAAACTTTAGTTGCAATCTGTTGATATTTTCCGATTCCATTGAGAAGACGTATCCATTTTCTTTCATATCATCAATCAACTCTAACTCATCTTCACTCGCAACTTCAATGGATGCTCTAAATGAAAGTCGAAGTCAGCATATTTAGCATCAACTTTATCTTTTGGTACTATCCATTCTTATATCGCACATTATTGCTTATAAAGATGCAAACATCTACACCAAATTGTTTCTTAATACCTAAGAAGAAGAACAAACTTTTTATTGCCGAGCAACTATCTCGGATATCAATATTCTTTCATAAAGGGTGTTGATGTTTCCAACTTCACTACGTAAGATAGATACATAGCCAAATCCTTCGCAATGATGATACACGAGCAAACCTATCGTTATGTTTGTCGACGAATCGAGTCGACATATCACCTCGTACCACAAAATACATCTTTGACGGGTAATATGAACCTTTAATATAAACGAGAACAAGATCTATGTAAGATTATATGGGATGATGACACCGCCTTTTGTACTCTTCAACATAAAAGACACACCGATGCAATTACATAGTGATCAAGATAAGAAAGATTCTCCACACGTTGAACACAAGATCTGTTTGAAAATGGCGATTGTCTCAAGAACTCATCATCAAGCACGGGTCCGATAAACGACGCTAGACCAATGCATCAACTTTGAACAAAATATCAAATGGCTAATGGATATGCCGCGAGCGTGATATCGAAAAATAAAAATAGTTCTTTAATGTCATAAGAACAAGATTTTCTATAAAATCGATAAATAATTATGTACTATTAGCGAGTGCGGATCATTGAACATATGTGAAGACTTCTCGATCGAGAAACTTCTTGTAAAATTTGTTTGTCAATATAGCCATAGCGGGAGCTAAGCTGTTTTGGCATATTGTCTCTCTTACACCTTTCGAGTTCACTATGGTTCAACCCCAAATTGAGACGTAGACCATATTGCACTTCATGTCTTGCCAATACAACTTAGCTCACACTATGGCTATATTTCCAAACAAATTTTACTAGAAGTTTCTCAATCGAGAAGTCTTCACATATGCTCTTAGAGTTCAATGTTCGGGACCTCGCTAATATTACGAATTATTTCCGTTTTATAGAAAGTCGATATTATGACGTTAAGGGACAGATTTTATTTTTTCGATAGGGTCTAAACATGTTCGAGATTACCTCCCACATATCCATTTGCCATTTTATATTTTGTTCAAACGATGCATTGGTCCAACATGGTTTAATACCGGGACCCGTACTTGATGGTGAGTTCTTTGAGTTGATCAATCTAGATTTTCAAAACATTATGGCCGCCGCGTGTCTTGGAGAAACTTTCTTATCTTGATCATTGTTGTTATGATCCAGTGTCGTTTATATCTGATGAGTACAAAAAAGACATAATGTCATCCCTGCTATAAACTTACGTGGATCTTGGTCTTGTTTATATTAAAGGGTTTAAATTAAGTCAAAGATGTATTTTTGTGGCTTGAGGTTAATCTGTCGAATCGGGTTTCGTCGATATGCAGAACATGCCGATAGGTTTATCGTGTATCATTCGTTGGTGAAGTATTTGAGAAAGTGTCCTTCAAATCTATATACATGTGGTGAAAGTTTGGGAACAACACACTCCTTTATGAAAGAATATTGGATACCTTTAAGCAGCGATAGTTGTTGGCAATAAAAAGTTTGAATTTCTTGCCTATTCGTCTAGCTAATTAAGAAATTATTCGGTATTGATGTTTGCATCTGATAGCAAGATTAATGTTGTTGATATAAGGATTTGGATGGGAAATTTTAATAAGATAAAAGTTCTTGCTAAATATGCTAGTAGACTCGGCTTTCATTTGAAGCATCCATTGAAAGTTTGTTTGTGAGTGATGATGTGTTAAGAGCTCATCGATGATATAGAATAAAATGGATACGTCTTCTCATATAGAATTAGGAAAATATCTACCGCGTTTGCAGCTAAAGTTTCTGGGAAATGTGGGTATGCATTTACTCCATCTACATTTCAAATGAGAATTGGTGGGTACAAAGGCGTTGTGGCTATAGACCCAAAATCAAAGAAAGATTCTCTCTAAGAAAAAGCATGTTGAAGTTCGAATCTACTCACATGATGCCGGATTTACTTGTAATCAACGATTCTCAGCCATGTTTTTTGAACCATCAAATTATAACTCTTCTTTCAACCCCAGGAATCGAATATCATTATTTTTCGGTTAAACTACTAAATGACTGGTATAATGAGGATTATATATTCAATAATTCTGGCAACACAGGGTCATTAGAAATGATGTCCGCAGGAGAAAAACAGAGATTATCACCGCAATGCTTTTTTGTGGTTATCAACCAAGGAATGAACCGTTCCTTTTGATAACCCATGCTTGCATCATGGGGATTTACGTATCTTCAAGGAATGAACCGTTCCTTTTGATAACCCATGCTTAATAGTGTATGATTTTGTTTGGTTTTTAGTGTGAGTTTTTGACTATGTGAACATGATTGTGGACCACATCCTGATGAATGCTCAGGAAGCGACTTGGATGGAGATATATACTTTGTGTGTTGGGACAAAGATCTAATTCCAGCTGCCGCAGAAAGAATTACCTACTGAAACAAAATCTGCAGTTTCTATCGAGGTACAAATCAAGTATTATAGATGTCAGAGATGCGATAACTCCATGCTCGTTTTTATTGCACATGTTTGCCCTCTTTACTATTTATTTATCTATCTCTATGATTAATAAATATTAGTCTAGTTGCTGAACCTATTGTGCTAAAGTATCACAAAATGATAGCAATTTTCGGTCCAATTGGCTAGACAACATGTTTAATTGGCTAAAACCAAAAGAATTTGCGGGGGGTGGGGGTGGGGGTGGGTGTGTTGACTATTTAATGTTTAAGATATCATCACAAAAACTATACTACTAATATGATGCTATAATATTAATATGAAAAAGAAGTTTGATATCAGGAACAACCCTATCTGTTTGACTATTTTTTTTTCAATGGTCCATTTTGACCCGGACCTTTTGTTTCGAACCATTACCTAAATCACCCATTTTCCATACCTATGTGTTGTTTGATAAGTTTTACTTCATAAGATTGGGGAAAGATGTTTGTCTTTTTCTTGTTGCTTTAATCTAATAAGAATCTTGGTTCTCTTCAGGAAGTTAAGCAATACTTCGCAGACTACATCAGTCATGATAATTTAGGAGTTATTGCGAACACTCACACCGTTTATTCAGACAAAGAGACAGAGAAAGCAAGGCATGAGAAATGCAAACATCTTGCTGAACTTTTCACTATCCAACTTACCGTGTCGGTCACTATCCTCATTTTATGCAAAAGATTGATATTCCCTCATATAATTCTATTTAGAGTAACTGGGAAGCTCTTTGATACTGTGGTAGAGGACACCGTAGCATCTAAATCCTTTGGACCTGGTGAGGCATACAATAGGGATATGGAAGCAGAAGGCTACAAGGGATCATATTGAGGAAGCCGAGCTCCAAAAAGGCGAATACGATTACAAGCTGGATAATCTGATGAAATATTATGGTATAAAAACATAACATGATCTTGTATGTAGTGGAATCATGAAAATTTCTGAACTATCTGCAAGGAGAAATGATATTGAGGGGGCTCATTTAGCCGTGTGGGCCTTAAGGAAAGAAGCTAGAAGATGGTTAATGACTAGTGAAAGGGGAGAGGCAATTTCAGATCAGAATACTTTTATGCAAAGCATCTACCCGATACTATGCGACATACAGTGAAAGCTAAAGCGTGTGGGCATTATATAAGTTTCCCTTGGTGTGGTTATGATTAACTTGTCAAAATCAAGCAAGGGGAAATTGAACAAACGCCAAGTAACTTTATTCTAAATTTCTAATCCAGTTTTGCTTGACTTTGAGAAATGGAGCTACCAACTTTATTCTCCAATGACAGATTAATAGTCTTATGCTTCAGCTAGCTTTTAGTATATCACATAACTTGTTCATGTCATCACCAATGCACATGTTTTTTTCAGGGATGCCAGGCTGTCTTTTGTATATGCAATTCGGAAAGTTGATCTAATAATACCTAGTGTTGTTGATCATTGTGCTTTTCTGGTGCTCGTTTTTCAGAGTTGAAAAAAGGGTAGGAATAATACATGTAAATATATTAAAAATAAAAATAAAAAATAAAATAAATAAATAAATAAATAAAAATTGGGCCATGGTTCCGACTTTTACCAATCAACGGTGTTTGAACCCACTACTTAAACCAGGTAAAGTCTTCCTTTTTCAGGAGGTTAGCGTGGCCAATTTTTTATTATATACTTGCCTTGCTAAAACATCATGGAATGAGGTCTGAAGGGATTTTGCTCGGGGAATGAAACTTTTCTCATTGCTAGCGCTAGATACCCTGGAATCAAGCGATGCCCACTAATAACCGTTCACAAATAGACCGCTTGGCTGATTTTTAAGGAGGATTTGAGTTTGGAGAGAAACAGCCCTAATTTTTAACAACGAGCTTAAGGTGGGTATGTTGGTTCCCAAAGATAGCATCCGGACCGAATGACCAAGTGATGAGGATTTCAACCTTCAGCAATGATGCTTCTCGTCATCCTGTTTTATCCTACATGCTTAATAACTATTTTGATCATTTCCGGATGCTACTTATAATCATATGATTCACTTGTTATTGATTGAGTGATATTTTTACCATTTTCGAAACTTTTTCTTTCAAATTTGTGTAAATACTTTGACTAACAAGTTGCTAAATTGAAATTAACAAAACATATTTAAAGTAGCATATTATAAATAACAAGTTGCTAAATTGTAATTGGACATGACCAGTGTAGATGGAAAACTGGCTACTAACAGAGTAACAGGTGACCGGTTTGTATCTCACAATAAGAACCTATGCCTCCACTTTTATAGCCTCACACGACTGTAAAAAAAAGTTCACTTTTAAAAGATGAGTCTTGGTTCTAGAGTAAACAATAATTGGATTAGTTTTTTTCCGTTCATGTTACATGTTTGACTCAAATGTATGAGAGTTATTCCCTTGGCCGTTTCTAACCCCTTTCCTAGCCGCTCAATATCTGTGTTTAGTAAAGTTTGAACCTTATGAGGAGGTTATGTGTAGGCCATCTGAAATTAAGAACTATTTCAAAATATTACTTGTAGTTACAGATTTTATTAAAACCAGCTCTTGATTTTTGCTTTTCTATAAAGAGCATTTTTGGAGTCAAATGAGTTTGAAGCAAACCGATTTTTCTTCAATAAAAACAATTTAAGATTTTTATGTTTGAGCAAATCGATTTTTCTTCAATAAGAACAATTTAAGATTTTTATGTTTCCGTTAGGAACCTTATATGCGACGCACAGTTAAACTTGGACAGTGGACAACAGATATTGTACCGCAACTCGACCAATGCAAGTCTGCTTTTTGGTCCAGTTTGCTTCAGAGTCAGATGAGATGAACCTTATCTGTTATTCCAGTTCGTATGTATGACAACCTGAGAGGGTTGTTAAATCAAAGTGATGAAGTTAACACCATCAACATCGTTCATGACAGGTGAAGCCAGTGACGGATTTAAAACAAGACAGAATATCATTTAAATTCGAAAACACATCTGTAATAGCATCAAGATTACAATGTCAAGTGATACACATCATGCATCAACATCTTGTAAACCCCCTATAGTCTCGTTTACCAATTATTCAAATCACTTGTAGCTTGGTATAAGGAGGTTCAAAACAAAACTAGAGAATGGACCCATCAAAAAATACCATACTGATGCTAATTTGTACCCTTACAAACAGGGCAAATATACTGAATACTAGGTTCGTATACATAGAAACACTAAGTAGATTTTTTTTCCTGTTATCTTTGGTGATTACGATACTAGATGCATGAACATATCTGTAAAAAGCCAAGTAAAACGGAACCAGGGGGGACCCATGAGGGCAGAACTCACCGTGACCTTTTGTAAAGGCTATAGGCCACGGCTACAGTGGCCACAACTCCAACTAAAGCATCGGCTGTAAAAATCTCGTGTTGCTCCCATTTCTTGGAGAAGATGTCAAGTTTGTAGGCCGACTTCTTTCCATCAGTTTTTGCTTCTGAACTTTCATCTCTGCAGCATGAGACTCCATTGGCACCTTGACAACAGCCTCCAGTATTTTCCTTCTCTTCTTTTATGCTTTCCTTCAAATCACTTCCATTGGGAAGTGCCTGTTCCACTGCCTTCTCAACTTTCTCGACAGGAGGAACACCCATTTGACCCCTGCAGTTAATTATATCAAGTCTTAATAACATAACTACAATTTATAGGAACAGTTTGAGCCCAACTTATTTGAGAAGGAATGATTTGGGTTATACTTTATTGCTAGCAGATGTTATCATATATATATAACAGGTTGAATGGTATAGAAGTTGTCCAAAGTGTTCGGAAATCCCCACATTCCTTGATATATGATAGACTTTATTTAATTTAATAAATTGGAAGAAACAAATAAAAGTAGTGGCAAGTTAACCCAGCCCATTTCGATTACAACCTCTACCTCAAATATTTTTACACATCCCTGGCTAACAAGTTATCATAGTTGAACCATTGGTGTATTTTGTTGTCAAAAAATTCATTCTGAATCAATAAAACAACTTTTTTCTATATCATAGAGTATGTAACTATGTATAAATGACCTGTGAATAGAATAAGAAGGTATTAACACAAGACCAGAGCCACTTAAGTACAGGTGTAGAGGCTTTTAGACATAACATTAGCTTTTGAAAGATCCTTATAGCAGGATTTAGATGAAGAGTCGGCCATTACTAATATACTCTTATCTAAACAGGTCCATATGTTTGCATGCAGACAGCCAAAGGAAGAAGCATAAAGCTAAGAAGGCACCACATGTAAACATTATCATAATAACTACGTAGTAGTATATAGGCCATATTTTATCTTGATGTTCCTAAACATGGCTACAGTAAGAGAAGCTTTCCTACAGCCCTACAGGTTTAACTCAACTAAAACATTTCTAAAAACGAACCAAGCATCTAACGACAGAGACAAATATGCGGTTGCAACTAACAATGTTAGGAAAAAAAAACACCCTTATAGCAATCATGAACAGTGTTTTCTAGTTATAGTGCTTAGTTTGAGAAAAATACACTTTAAACATCAAAATGAAGCTCAATAACAGGTTAAAAAAATGATACTATTATGCCAAAATATAGATTTATGTGTGTGTATAAACTTATACAAAAGAATAAAGAACAGTTTAAATTGACCTAAGATTATATATAAAAAATCAGGTCTTTTTAGCGTCACCCAATTGAGCTAAGTGCATAAACAATTCAGAAGGAAAGACAATACCTCCAAATCCTTTCAATGATCTCACCCTTCTTGATATGCTGGTCAAGCAATTCAGTCACATCATCTGGGGTAACATAACCATACCTATAATACAAGAATAACAGATGAACATACACATAAGATTGACTTAACGGTTAACACATCTAAAGGGAACATTCCAAACATAATGAGAATAGATAAAGAAATGTCGTATAGAATTGTATTACCAGTGCCCAGACACTTTCTCATCTTGAGCTGCACTGTATATTATCAAGTTCCCTGCATATTTGTGGCCCCCAACATGTGAGCATGCACTCACAAAGACCTGATCCTTCAATCCCCTTACTCCAATCTCCTCATTGAACTTCTCGATTAAAGGTGGTCCACAAACACCACACCTTTTATCTCTACTGTTATGAGCACACACAAATACGTATGAAGCTGCTACTTTCTCCTCTGTCCCGGAAGCCCATGGTTTGCCATTTACGACCACGTCCTCCACAAAACTATCGATGTTTGATTCTTCCAGACGACTTCAATCACAAAAGCATCAATAAGCAACCTACTTAACCATTAGTGTAGTTGCAAACAATAATAATATCATATGCTAAAGTGCATGCTGGTAATGATCTACCACAAGCTGTCCCTAGTCATAGTAAATTCCAGCTAAAAGATAAGCAAGTAGTTCCATGTGCTACTGCTACTTACAAATCATATTTATGAAACACTTGACCTTGTTATCTTTTTGTGGCTCTGTTGTTACATCTCACACTGCTGACAATGTTTTCCAGTATCAAGGGCTAACTTTCTACTCTTTTAGGAAAAGACACTGTTGATTCTGATCTAAACAAGATCCATATTAAAGTTACATTGCTTGTAAGGAAAGTAAGCTATCTTATCTTACATCAAAATGATACAACCACTGAAAGTCACTTGAAAAAACTAGAAATGATTAGAATCTACATCTTGTATACTTTGACTTGAAAATACTTGAAACACAACACTAGTAGGCTCGAAGAGTATGGTGAGCACTGAGCACAATGGGAAATGTATAATTATACTCCTGACTGACACATATACGCATCAAAATAAGTTCATCTATGAAGTCATGACTTCTCATTTGCAGTCCTAGATTAGAGTATTAGACAATATCAAGATGATTAAGTGTAATTTCATGACCTATGAAGGCTTCCAACTTTTGTTAACATTCAATATCTTTAAAGATTATCTAATAAGCTTCCCGTCAAAGCCATCATCCAATGAATTGGTTGCTTAGATAGGAACCTCCTTTGGTATTGACAACATCACCAACGCTAGCAGGATACTTAACAATCAACTACCTACCGTAATTTTATACCTTATATCCAATTCCAGTAAACATTACTGTTTCAACAAAGCTCTAACTACTGCCAACGCTAAACAACTTTTTCCACTAAATTTATACCTTATATCCAATTCCACTTTTTCATGTTAACAAAATTAAACACAACTTAGACATTTAGCAAAGCATTGCTAACAAAAGACCAAATAATTCGCCAAATAGACTATCACTCTCAACAACACTATATCAACAAATACCTATACATCCATTTCACTGATTCACAACTTTCACAAACCAGAACACGTTACAAATAACTCTCATAACAATTCACACACCAAATCAAGGCCCATTCTCCTTCCAGAATCTACAAAATTGACACACATACATGAACTTATAGCTAACATTACATTCCACTAATTTACAATAATCATCTAACAAGTGACAAATCTAGTCACGTAAAATTCTCATAACAATTTACAGACCAGATCAAGTCCTATTCTCCTTCCTCAAATAAAAAAATCAACACGACATATATACATATATCAAATACCTAACATCGCATTCAACTAATTTCACAACCATCATATAACAGAACGCCTTAAATAAAACTCTCATGACAGCTTATACACCCAATCGAGTCCGATTTTCCTTCCACAATCAACAAATTCAACAGGTCACATATACATACATGAAAACATACCTAACATCACATTTCACTTCACAATTTTCACCTACCAGAACTCTCATAACAATTCACACGCCGACTCAGTCCCATTCTCCTTTCAACATTAAAGAAATCAGACAGCATGTATACATACATCAACAGATAACTAATATCATATCTCACTAACAACTTTCACATACCAAAATATGTTGCATAAAAATCTCATTTCAATTTATGTGGCAACTCGAATAGTTATTTCCTTCCACAATTAACAAAATCAACAGGAACCTCATCACACTAGGTACCTCATCACACTGCAAAAATTCACAATCATCAGCTAACAGATCCTGTTGCATAAAACTCTCGTAACAATTTAGACACTAATTACTAAATTTCCTTCTGCCGTTAACAAAATCAATACCTAATATTACACTTCATAATTCACAATCAGCATCTAATAAATCACTTTCTGTGGGTAAAACAATCATAACTATCTACAAACCGAATTTAGTACTATTTTTCTTCCACAATTAACTTCAACAGGTCACATAAACATATATGAGCAGATACCTATAAACACATTTCACTAATTCACAACTCTCAACTACCAGAACACCGACTCAGTCCTATTCTCCTTCGCATTTCACTATTTCACAATTTTCATCAAACAAATCGCGTGGTAAAACTCTCATAACAATTTCCACATCTAACCGACTACTATTTTCCTTCCACAATTAACAAAATCAACAGGACATATATAAACACGCATATCTAACATCAGATTTCGCTGCTTCACAGCTTTGACCTACCAGAACACGTTGCATAAGAATCTCATAACAATATACAGTTACACACGTAGAAGCAAATACTGATTTCCTTTCTCAACGACTATAACAGGTCACATATACATATATGAGCAGATACCTAAATTCATATTTCAATAATTCACAACTCTCACCTACCTGAACACGATACTTAAAACTCTCATAACACTTCCAACACCGACTCAATCCTATTCTCCTTTCACAATTAACAAATGAACCGTATAAACACATATGACATACCTAATATCACATTTCACTAATTCACAATTTTCATCCGATAGACTGCCTTACGCCTAAATCTCCTAACAATTATACACACCGAATTGAATACTATTCTCCTTCCATAATTAACTAAATCATCACATCATAATTCAACAATTCAACCTAACACACAACGAACGTAACAAAATGAATACGTACCTGTACTTAACCAAATCAGGAAACACCAAAACATCACCATCACTTAAACCAGTTCCATCGCCTCCTTCACACACCGTCAACAAACTCTGCAAAATATCAAAATCATCAAAACCACTTCAAAACAAAATATATATATATATATATATATATATATATATATATATATATATATATATATATATATATATACATACATACATACATACGTACATACGTACATACGTACGTACATACGTACGTACCACTTCAAAACAAAATATATATATATATATATATATATACATACATACATACATACGTACGTACGTACGTACGTACGTATATATATATATATATATATATATATCAACAAAAACAGTTATATAACAAACTAACTAACTTTAACAGCAATATCATTCTTCCGATCCTTAATAGCACCAGCAAGCCTCTTCACAAGCAGATCCGAATCAGACGATTCAATACGAGCAGGCCAATCATTATGCGTCTTGTAACACAAAAACACATGACGTCCGTACGGATGAACTGATCCTGTTAGCTTCTCTGTGTACATTTCTGGCCGTTGAAACCCGAACTTAACGGTGTCGTCTTCATCGGTGTTGACTGTAACTGATTCAGTTGAGACGACGTCGTTAGACATGACGGAAAAGTTAACGGCGGAGGATAGGATTGGACGGAAAGTTGACGGAGTTTGTTGAGATATTTTGGAGAGCGAGTTTTTTGGGAAAATGTGATGGAGATGGAAGTAGGTGCGGGGGTTTGGTTTAAAGGGAGAAATTAACATTACCTTTTATATTTTCTACTACTGTGTGTGTGATGTACTACGTAATGTTTATTTGGTTTAAATAAAATAATGTGTAGCTATGTTATGTCAACATAAAATGAATGGCCGTGTGGCTAGCTGAACAGAAATATTTATTGTATACTTTGAAAATTATACTATGCAACAACTTTCGTCTTAAAATAAAATTAGGTGCAACGGTGATTAAACCTGCATCACTAGTGTTTAAAGTAAGGCTGAGCAAATTCACTCGAAAATCAATCCGAACTGACAAATCGACCGAAACCGAACCGAACTGATTTTTTTCGGTTCAGTTTCGGTTTTGTATTTTTATTTCGATTTTTGTCGGTTTCGGTTCGATTCAATTTTTGTCGATTTTTTCTCGAAACCCGAAAACCGACCCGAACCGAATTATTCGGTTCGGTTTCGATATTTAATTTTTGGTTTTAGTTTTTTTTTTTTTTTCGGTTTTCGGTTTTCGATTTTCGGGTTGGGTCAGTTTTTGTCTATTCAGGTCGGGTTTAGCCTGATACTCACCTCTAGTTCAAAGTAATACTAAAGTTTTAGAACATAAAGATAAAACTAAAACAATGAATTAATCGTTTAAATCAAACATTAATCTTTGTTGATATCAGTACTAACACTGCTTTAGAAAAATATGAAAAAGTCATTTCTCATTTAACTACATCTTTCAAGATATGATGATAAGGAAACTCGCAAGGTATGAAGTAAATCTCCAAAAGCCTCGCAAGGTATGGAAACGGTTACTAAATTGTTGCTTGTAACTATGTCATAGGCGGTATCAATATTAGCGGCTCAATCCCATTAAATACACGCTCGAATCAAGCCCATTATCAAGACCCATCAATAAACACTTGATAACGGTCCGACTTAAATCTCAGGCCACACAGGGCCTGAGCATGCAGTACTACTGCTCCTCAACTGTCACTAACGATTAAGATGTATCATTTGACACTGTACAGTTGGGACGCACGACAAGCAACTCTTTGTATGAGCCAATGAGCACAAGCCACCCGAGCTTCTTAATCTTCATCAATCTCATCGGGTCCTTACCGTTCAACACGATAAACCAAACAACAAACCATCCCATCCCATATCTTTAAACCGATTTGCATACCATAGATAAACATGACGCCATCCGTGGGATGTAGCCGCAAATTTCTCAAAAATTTTCACCTATTTTTCACTAATTTTCACTTAAACAACTCAAAAAGTTTTCCTTTCCGCACAAGTTTCTTAACCAAAGATATCTAGCGAACAACCCCCTCAAATTTTAGACATATTTAACCACCACCCCGGACCTATCCAAGTGGACGACCCTTCACACATAGAAAAGTCAACAAACATCCGAAAAAGAGACTCAACATTCATTTAGAAACGACACAAAGAAACCTTTAAGGGAGGCGCATGCAGCAGTCGACCATGTCAACCTTCACAAGTCACATTCCTGAAAAGAACCTACATGGTCTCGTGAGAAACATCTAGGTCTTAGGCCATCCCTACAACCACAAACATCTCAAGCATGTAAAATTCATAGAGTCGTAAAGGGGGCTAGAGGCTGTCAGGGATGGTTGGATAGTTTCTCAGGTAAACATATTCCAACCTACTTATCATTTTCCGCATTACTTTATGTGGAAAACTAGAAGGGGGGGGGGGTTGAATAGTTTTACCAATTTAAAACTTCCTTTTAAATATTTAGATCGACTTATGTCAATCTATTTGATTGTTTATGTTGGACGTTGATAGATGGATATATAAACGTGTAATGAAATATAAAGAGTAAGAAGCACATCACCACAACACAAGTTATTTATAGTGGTTCGGCTACAAGGACACCTTCCTTGCCCTACTCCACTTCCCGAGTCACATACTCGAGAGTTCGTAAGCACTACACCAACTCCTTGTGGCGGAGAAGCCTTCACAACGTCGCTTAACCTTTTTCCAGTACAAAGCTAAATACCGAGTTCTTTCACACCAAGGCGAACCACACCTAACACAACGTCGCCTACCCTTTATACGGTGCTAGGCTAACCACCGAGTTCTTTCACACCTTAGGAGAACTAATCCTTCACAACGTCGCCTACCCTTTATTAGGTACTAGGCTAAGCACCTAGTTCCATTACTATGGAGGAACTACTACCCTTCACGACACAACACCTAATCTCAAGGAGATCTTCTCCTTGTTACAACACCATCAAGGATATCACCATCCTTGAAGATAAATAAATACATATATATATATATATAACGATGCACCTCATCGATTATACGACCTAGGCATTCTTCCCAAATGCTACTTGATTTGATTCTTTGGCATCCTTCACTAATGCCTTTGACACAACGCTTGGCACCCTTCACTAATGCCTTCGTCTTGACACCTTTAGCATCCTTCACTAATGCTTTGACACGGATGATGAGCACCTTTCACTAATGCTTTCATCTTGACTCTTTCGGCATTCTTCACTAATGCCTTCAACCCAACATCTATGGAGAAAGGAAGAACTATCAACAAGAGAACCTTAGTAGTCTTGATGATGACGAAGCATGGCAACTCATGGACTTGAGCTTGCTCGACTTCAAAGGTGGTGATCTTGCCTTTAAGAGGAACCTAAAAGATCACACAAAAACAAAAGACAAACTACATAGATCACTTAGATCTGAGGTTAGAGGGTTAGGATACTTTGGGGAAGTATGTGTGTAAAGTCATGTGTAGAGAGGAAGAAATGACTCTCTATTTATAGAGGAAATTCTCTTCTGTTCCCCGGATCCCACGGATCCCTACCACAAGGGATCCGGCTAGCACAACGCTAGGGATCCGTGGTCCGCTCCTCTTTGCCCATGGGTATTTTTGGTTATGGGTCATGGGTCATGGGTTATGGGTTGATCCATGGTTTTCTTTCTAGATACAATGAACTTGGTTAAGTGGTATATATAAAACCATGGGTTATGGGTCAAAACCATTTGCTAGTATTTACCCATTTAGTATATATTTGTATTTACCCATTTTAGCATATACTTAGTTTTTACCCATTTTAGTATACTTAGTTTAAGTATATGTTTAACCCAATATGTAAACATTAGTTGTTATACATATGTATCTAAATCATAAAATCACTTATACTTGTTTTAGTGTTTTATGTAAGAGCGTAAGTGTGTTAGAAAACTATTAACTCAAACTATTTACGTACTCTATTTGTTTCGTTAAAATGATTTTACATTTGTTATCGACAAAACATTTGAAGATCGTAAAATATAAATAAACGTTTTTACGGCTTATTTGTTTTTACAATCTCCCCCTTTTTGTTGATGACAAAACATAAAATTATTTTAAGGAAAAGCTAAAATTAGTAAAAGTTTGAATTTGTAGTTTTTACTTTCTTCTCCCCCTTTTTGTCGAAACAAAAAGTGTTAAAAGAAACTAACACAATTTTTATAAGAAAAATGTAAAAAATGTAAAGAGAGCAAGTGACGGGAATGGTACTCGTCTTAACTCCCCCTTGACGAGTCCATCCCTATGTAAGGGCGTCAAGGACATAACGTAAAATAAACTAATTGTGTTTGCAATTAAGTTTGCAAATGGTTCGTCTAAGTGACAAGAACGTGCTCCCCCTTGAATATTGCAATGTTGCAATGGGGTGTCATGAAGTGTAATCCAAAATTGGATTAAGTTGCAAATGATTTTGAAATGTCGTTTGACACAAAGCTCCCCTAGCTTTATGGTGTCAATATCTTCATGTGTATTTTGAATAACTACAAAACAAAGGTTAGAAAAACAAGAGTATAGTGCATAATTTCCTGCAAATGAGACTCAAGTTAGTATAAATTTGTGCTCCTGTACCACGGATCCCACGATTCCCTTCAAGGAGGGATCCGTCTAGTTATCTGGAAGGGATCCGGCTATCTGTTAACAGTATCTTCAGCAGTGAAGAAATGTCAAGGAATGCTATTTTGAGAAAATGAGATATATGTACAATATATCAAGCATAACAAAAATAATCATAGCATATAAGTGTTCATTCAATAAAACAAGAGATACACGACCAAATCTCTAAAACTAAGAGAATGAACTAGCCAAACAAGTGCTACTAATGCTAATGAGTTACCCCAAGCTTTAGATTCAACTAAAATCTTTAATGATGAGATGAGTTTTCCTAAACATTCTCAGTTTGAGCTTGTAGTTCATGTATCAATCTATCTAGTTCATGTTTCAATCTTTCAACATGTTTACAATGATCGCACTCCTTGTCATGGTTTTGAGTTTCTTGAAGTGGAGGTTCATGTGAAGTGGGTTGAGGATCTTCAAATGATTGTGAGGTGGCTCTAGGCACTAATGAGGTAGGTTGGGTTGTGGAGGGTATAGTAGAATTATGTGATGAGATCCTAGTGGGAACACTCTTCTTGCGAGTTAGTTTGATTGGTTTTCTTAGTGTGGGAGAGATCCTAGCTTTGGTGGTCTTAACCGAAGATGATTCGGTTGAGGAAACTTCATGTATGATTCTAGCAAGTTTCTTGGGTGGTTCTTGAGTGGATGAATTAGCACTAGGAGCCTTAGTCATAGTGATGGTGCTAGTAAGAACTCCTTTAGTTGCTGAATTTGAGATGTGATTTGAGAGTGGTACCTTAATCCTAAGGTTGTTTGGTTTATAAAGGGTAATTTGAATTAGAAAATTAAATTCTTGGCTACTTAAAGGGCTAAGCATGCTTTTGGGGTTTTGATCAGTTCTAGGAGGATAATTAATGAATGCTAAAGGTGGTTGGAGACCCAAAAGGTGACTTGAATTCAAATATGGAGCTGGTTTATGCTTTCTGCATCTACGGATCCCACGGATCCCTCTCAGTAGGGATCCGCCTGGTTAAAGACCAGGATCCTAAGTCAGACAAGGACTAGGTTAAATCATTATGCTTTTGTAAGGTTTGTTTATTCATGGATTGACTTAATTTTGAAGTCTTTAGCTGTTGTATATCTCAAATCCTTAACCATAACAAGTAATGGTGCTTAATGATGGTTTTGGCCAAGAAAATTTGACCTTGGGTGATCTAACTATATGTTTGATGACTAAAGTGTTCTTGGCAATGTGAGTTATAAAGGGAAGAACTTTGCAATTGCATTTAAGACTTAATCCACTAATGTTCTTGGAAATTTGATGATTAACATGCATAAGATTGAGATTCAGAGTTTCACTGATCTAGGAACTCATTTAAGATGAGATGGAGTGTTTGAGTTAGTAAGATGAGTTGAAATGATTGTTTTAGCTATGTTTGACATAAACTGTCACCCGGATCCCACAGTTCCCTCCTTGAAGGGATCCGGCTAGACTAATCCTAGGGATCCGGCTCTCAGCAGTTATGACAGGTTTGAAATGAGGTTTCTAGGAGCTAAAGCCTATCTCATTTTGAATGTTTCAGTTCTCCTTAAGTGTTTAGGATGAAAGGGTACTTGAATGATTAGAGGTAATAAGTGTTATAGCAAATGATTGGTTTTTATGGAAGAGGGATGGGAC
Organism: Chrysanthemum makinoi; assembly: GCA_910596185.1. Lineage (NCBI taxonomy): Eukaryota > Viridiplantae > Streptophyta > Magnoliopsida > Asterales > Asteraceae > Chrysanthemum > Chrysanthemum makinoi. The sequence continues at coordinate 164,476,553 of OU343220.1, forward strand.
AAGATGACTACCAATGGATGTCCAAGGATAACACTAAGAGTTATGAAGGTGTCAATTCATAATAAATGATCCTAGTGATCAGATTTTAGCTTGAGGTGATATTAAGAAAAGTTCTTAAAAATTACAAGAATTGAAAAAACTAATTTTTGTCTTACCTTGAGATATAAATGACTAGAAGCAATTTCCTAAAATTGCTTAGTTTGTCTTCTTTAAGTGTTTTGAGAGGTGAGAAATAGTTTGTGAGTAGTTGAAGCGGAAATATGGTGAGTTTAGATGTGTTGATAGAATCAGACTAAGATCTTAAGTAAGCCTTTAGTGAGTCTAAGCCTTTCTCATCCTTGAAGTGGACTTAGTTGGGTTCTAAAATCATATGCTAAGCTAACGTGATGTTATCTAGAAAGCAGTTTTGATGTACTGAATGCTGTATTGCTGATCTGATGTCACGGATCCCACGGTTCCCTCAAGGGAGGGATCAGGCTAGGCTAATCCTAGGGATCCGGCATCTGCAGATCAGAACCAACACAGAACCTACACAGAAATGATGCGCAATTTATGCACACTAGTAAATCCAAAGATAAACAGTAGAAACAAGCATGTTTATCACAAAACACTAGTTAAAGACAATATCCAAGTAATCATAAACCGAAAGTGCTAAGATGTAATCATCCAAATATAAGACAAGGAAAACAAGCACAATCCTATTGTCTCTTTCGTCAATCATTTCTTTTCCTTTTTGACGGCTTAGTAAGGTTGTATGCGAGGTTTTGAATCATGCCCCTCAATAGCTTAAATTCCGCGGTCTCGTTTGGAATGGTCGGAAGTTGTTTGTGGTATTCAAGGATTTCCAATTTGATGTTGGCTACGGGGTCGACATCTTCTTCATCTTCTTCTTCTTCATCGGCCGAGGAGTCCGAGAGAGTTTCCGGTTGCTCTCCATTGACCATGAACCGTTTAGAGGGTCGTTTGGTAAGAGGTACCATGACATGATCAGAAAGATAATGATCATCGTTGATAGGAGATGGTTGCAATGTACCAACATAGTTACAAAGTCGTGTTAGAAGCATACCATACGGAAGTACCATGTTGGAAGCTTTGAATACCCCAGCCATTCTCCTTACCATGTAATAGGCAAGATTAAATGGCCTTTGATGGATAAGACAATAGATCATTTGCACAAGACATGCGTTTGGATGATCTTTGTTTCCAACTAGGCTAATGACATTTTCCCTAAGGATTTCTTCCCATTTTCTAAACATGAGGCGCATTTCGAAAAGTTCCATTTGAAAGGGATTATGGTGAATGAGCTTCTTGTTTCGGTCGAAACGGGATTGGTCGGTTCTTATTTTGAAAATAATGTCTCGGATGGTTTCGGGTTCATCAATAGGAGTGTTATAGAGAGGCTTAGGATCAAGTGCAAGGTTTTGAGCGTTAATTGCCCAATCTTGAGAGTACATACAAATTCCTTCACAAGGAATGCGAAGAATTTGAGCAAAGGTGTTGAGAGGAAGAGTGAAGTTTTGTTTATTGATGATGAAAGCGATTGAAATGCTATCATCGACGTTTTGAATGATCCTAAAGCTTTTGTAAAATTCAAAAATGAAAACCGGACAAATTTGTTCATCTATGTCAAGGAGACAATCAAAGTTGATTGTCGAGAAAACTTGACGAATGTCGGTATCTTCAAGGAAACATTCCTTGACTACACGACCTTCGTGGATAAGTCGTTTAACAAGGCTTTTGAAAATTTTACGGTCGGTTTTGGTCAATCCCTTTTTACGATAGTAATGAGTAAGGTAGTGGACGGTGTCATGATGATCTTGTTGAGTAGCTTTGGGCATGGTTGGTCCTAAAAATACAACTTTTCCAATTAGGTAAAATTAGTTGGGATGAGTTTATGGTTTTGATTTGTATTAACAATGTTGTGAACACAATGTGATTTTGTTAAAAGCCCTTTTTCATGATTAATTTAAAAAGCCCTAATTAAATTAATTGATTAAAATTAAGAAACCATAAACCCTAGGATGAGGATGATGAAAATTAGAACAAGTTAATGTAATTACTTACAATGATGTTCTAGGAAGGAATACTTGAGAGTATGGAAGCTAATGAGGATGGATTCGGTAGCTTAGTCGTTTTGGTGTTATGTGAATAGAGGAAAAAGATCAGTGGTGAATTTTTGAAAGCGTATAGCTGAGTTCTGTTCCACGGTTCCCCCCGGATCCTTTGTATTTGGGATCCGGCTAGTACAACTAGAGGGATCCGGCTACTGTGGACAGAAAAGGAGTTGTTTGGTATTATTTTTGTAGTAGGCTTATAAATTAGCTTGCCCCAAAAAAAATGGAGGTATTAGATGAGGATTGTTTTTGAATGATGATTTTTGATGAATTACATATCGAGGGTTCATATGTGATGACGGAGTTAGTTTGACGAAAAAAAAATAATATCATTCCCTATGTTGAAAAAGACGAAAGGTGACGAAAGAGACTTCTAATGATGTTAGTGATTAGTTAAGCAAAGAGAACTTATGACAATAAATGGAACTCATGTAACCTATCTAATGAAGAGTAAAACATACCTCTATGCTTCTTGATTTGGTATAATACCAAAAATACTTCATGAGCTTTTAAAGTAATCCTTTGTACTTGGTGTACGTAAGTTGTGATTATCTTTTAGATCCTTCCTTGAATGTTGACTTCCTTATTCTTTGAATGAAGATTTTGAAGAGATTCTAGCATGAAGATTTCTTAAGAGCAAAAGTGATTAGAATCATCTATCAATGTCCAACAATATGATTTAAAAGAAAATAAGACCAACAAAAAAAATCCTTCTTTGTAGTTTTCAAACATACACGGATCGTATCAAGTCTTTAAAGTACAACATACTTTAAAAACTTGGTAACAAGCTCGATACCAATTGTGAAAAACTAGAAGGGGGTTGAATAGTTTTACCAATTTAAAACTTCCTTTTAAATATTTAGATCGACTTATGTCAATCTATTTGATTGTTTATGTTGGACGTTGATAGATGGATATATAAACGTGTAATGAAATATAAAGAGTAAGAAGCACATCACCACAACACAAGTTATTTATAGTGGTTCGGCTACAAGGACACCTTCCTTGCCCTACTCCACTCCCCGAGTCACCTACTCGAGAGTTCGTAAGCACTACACCAACTCCTTGTGGTGGAGAAGCCTTCACAACGTCGCTTAACCTTTTTCCGGTACAAAGCTAAATACCGAGTTCTTTCACACCAAGGCGAACCACACCTAACACAACGTCGCCTACCCTTTATACGGTGCTAGGCTAACCACCGAGTTCTTTCACACTTTAGGAGAACTAATCCTTCACAACGTCGCCTACCCTTTATTAGGTACTAGGCTAAGCACCTAGTTTCATTACTATGGAGGAACTACTACCCTTCACACCACAACACCTAATCTCAAGGAGATCTTCTCCTTGTTACAACACCATCAAGGATATCACCATCCTTGAAGATAAACAAATACATATATGTATAACGATGCACCTCATCGATTATACGACCTAGGCATTCTTCCCAAATGCTACTTGATTTGATTCTTTGGCATCCTTCACTAATGCCTTTGACACAACGCTTGGCACCCTTCACTAATGCCTTCTTCTTGACACCTTTAGCATCCTTCACTAATGCTTTGACACGGATGATGAGCACCTTTCACTAATGCTTTCATCTTGACTCTTTCGGCATTCTTCACTAATGCCTTCAACCCAACATCTATGTAGAAAGGAAGAACTATCAACAAGAAAACCTTAGTAGTCTTGATGATGACGAAGCATGGCAACTCATGGACTTGAGCTTGCTCGACTTCAAAGGTGGTGATCTTGCCTTTAAGAGGAACCTAAAAGATCACACAAAAACAAAAGACAAACTACATAGATCACTTAGATCTGAGGTTAGAGGGTTAGGATACTTTGGGGAAGTATGTGTGTAAAGTCATGTGTAGAGAGGAAGAAATGGCTCTCTATTTATATAGGAAATTCTCTTCTGTTCCCCGGATCCCACGGATCCCTACCACAAGGGATCCGGCTAGCACAACGCTAGGGATCCGTGGTCCGCTCCTCTTTGCCCATGGGTATTTTTGGTTATGGGTTGATCCATGGTTTTCTTTTTAGATACAATGAACTTGGTTAAGTGGTATATATAAAACCATGGGTTATGGGTCAAAACCATTTGCCAGTATTTACCCATTTAGTATATATTTGTATTTACCCATTTTATCATATACTTAGTTTTTACCCATTTTAGTATACTTAGTTTAAGTATATGTTTAACCCAATATGTAAACACTAGTTGTTGTACATATGTATCTAAATCATAAAATCACTTATACTTGTTTTAGTGTTTTATGTGAGAGCGTAAGTGTGTTAGAAAACTATTAACTCAAACTATTTACGTACTCTATTTGTTTCGTTAAAATGATTTTACATTTGTTATCGACAAAACATTAGAAGATCGTAAAATATAAATAAACATTTTTACGGCTTATTTGTATTAACACTTTACATATAACAATCAGGCTAAAGCACTACCTAACAACCACCCTAGGTATAGCATCCAGGAAGACGCCCTGACTGTTGGATCGAAAAGATAGTTGATTTATGTGGTTCGGGAGTGTAGCAACTCATATTTTTCAGGTCATTACTCACCTATAAACTCAAAACTATTTACTTTGAACGTTTAAACATTTACTTGTACGTATAACCGTTAGGTTAAATCGCGTAAACCGAATTTTTTTTAACGTAAACCGGAATTAGACTAAGTTAAGTCTACATTAAACACGTGTCCTATGATTTATTTAAGTAACTTTTATATGTCTACATATTTTATTTTACAAGTTTCATGTAAAAGTCTCGCGTTACACGTTTAAACCTTCATGCATGCATGTAAACTCCACCACACTTTTTATATAAACACTTATATATATACTTTCACACAAAATACAAAAAATTAAATTTTGAAACCCTCTTTTTCACTATTACCGCTCCTAGACTGAAAAAGCAATTCCAACATTTTAGTTTTATTACAATATCCATTTTTGTACTTAACTTTCTCTTATGCAAACATGTTGTGACAAACGGTAAATTTTTAGACTATTATTTACTTTTCAAATATTTACGAGCTTATTTGACTCAAAAACGAGAAATTATCTCGCTTACTGTGAAAAACGTGCCCGAACGCGTACCGACACCAAACTAGTTATGGTTCACATTTAATTAATACATTACAGTGTCAATAAACTTATTTTCATCATGTTTTCATAAAAACGCTTACAAAATTTTATTTTACGTACATGTGCAAGAAAACGCCCAACCTACTCACCACTTTTACATTTATCCTTAAACTGCACACACAAATAACAAAATTTGAAATAAAAAAGATTTCCCCTCCTCCACTTTGTCTCTAACCGTACGTCACCCCCAACCCCCCATACAAGCCAAAATCATTTTGTAACTTTGCACTTGTTAGTGGATTATGATCCCACAACCTTGTTTTTACTTGTAGAAGTCAATTTTGTTAGTTCATAAAACACCAAAACCTTCACACACTCTTCACATTCACTCATCAACACTTTCTCTCATCTCCCTCCTCCCTCTCCCACCGTACACCCTAAACACACCCTTCATCACCAGTTTTACTTGAACTTGAAGATTTTCGCTTGTACTTTCAGTTTAGGGTTTGATTTAAAAGAGTTCTTGTGTAACTTAAGGTAATTGGGTCATTATAGCTTACTAGATCTACAAATTTTCCATCAAACTTGTAAGTGTTCTTTTACCTATGTTCATGGTTTAGGTCTTGTAAAAGTACAATTTATTTGTGTTGATTTGTTTAAAAAACTTAAAAATGAACTATGCATACAAATACATACATTTCGACATGCATATATACTAAATCCTAGATTCTTGTATCACCATGTTTGTGTTATATTTTGTTTGCTTAATCTTGATGTACAAAAGTGTTTACGATTGATTTGCGATTTATTTTGAAAGTTATTATGTTTATATACTTGATATGATAAGTTATTGTAACAAATTGGTGGAAGGGAAAACTAGTTTAGATTGGAGTTATTGAGTTGATGAGAATATTGTAACAATCGGTAGAAGGAATTAGGTTTAGCGTATTGTTGTTGTTTGCGGTTGAGAACCTAGTTTAGGTGACGAAATATACACTTTATGAACCCAATGTCCCGAAATAGTAAATACACTATAATGAGCTTATAATTTTCAACATTAGGATAAAGAAATATAAACTGGACACTATAAGCTATACGTGACCGCTTAAACCACTAAAAACGGACTTAAAACGAGAAAGTTACGCTATTTTTAAGTTACGACAAAAGATATAGTTTTTACAAGAAAAATACACTATTAGCTAATATATGTTTTTATAAACTTTGAAATGGTTTTCGGAATATTAGAAATGAGATAGGTAAAATTGGTAAAGTAATAATTTACGAACGGGTCACACCCCGTCAACGGCGGAAACACGGGATGTAACTGGGAAAGGCACATCGCATAACATCATAGATTCATACCTTATATTTGTTACAATAATAGTTTACAAAATATTTCTCGTTTAAAAATTTAAAAGTGCAACATGTCTTGTTTGAAATCTTATCGTCTTGAAAACATGGTAGCGATGTATCAAATGTTTTGACTCCAATAATCATGCCTTCAAATACCTTAATAATGATCACCTGAAAATGGTACTAGAAAACGTCAACATAATGTTGGTTAGCTCGTAGGTTTAAGAGTAAAACCACGACGTGAATACATATTGTAGGACAAAAAGTGAGCATGATAACCAATTATAAGCACAAGTCAAAACAAAATAGTGTCGCGCCAACTGAACCTACCACGATTGTTACACACATAAATAGTACACTGTGGGGAGCTACCCCGATAGATCTATCAAAATGTTTCGGCTCTCAATAGAGTTAACATTCTTGCAGTTGCATGTCCACACGTAACAAAAACATTTTATCGCACATAACCGTATCATCACACATATATGTCCAAAATCATGTAAAACAATAGTTCACAGCATAAAAACAGTTGAAAAGCATTTAGTACCATTGCTACCCCAAGGAAAACATATAAAAAGTGGGGCTACGAGAACTCACCTCAAGTAGAATAATACAAGTTGGAATAACGTGCACGGAAATCGAGGTTCGGTGACTCTAACCGCAACCTAAATAATTAATATGTCTTAGGTTCGAGAAATAATGTCGTGTATGCAACTTAATAAAATGTTATATCACCCGTACATGTTTGCATAAAAGTTTAATTGTGAAAATGTAGTTACGTCGAAGTTTTCTATAAATAGTCGTTATTTACATTTTAAACGTCTTAACAAGTATTTCTCGTAATTAAGTTGTAGTGGTCTTGTTAATATGTATCAAGGAAAAATTTACCGACGCACTTTATTTCATGTTACTATTGTCGTTATAAGTTATTTACGAGAAAACAGGGTTTTCCGACGTTAACTTTTATATTTCGTCAAGTTGTCAAAATGGATGAGTGACCTCGGAAGACTAGTCATAAAACGACCGTTAATCATTATTTGAGACTCAACTTAGTGGATTTAGGGAGTATGAAACAAGTTCTACAAAAGGATAGAACTGAACTTCAGCTCAATCGGACCCGATCCTACATAAAAATGGCCTCGAAGTTGAGTACTCAGGCTGTTTTCGTGGTTTTTGGGCAGTTTTCGGGCAAGTTCACGAGGTTGTAGTTTATTCGTTATAGATCCGTTTGACAAACGGTTGGACTTTCTGGAAACTAAGCCATATCTACTTCACTTTTATCACCTCTATTATTTTTCCATAAAGGACTCTATCTATGAGAAAAACGGGCTTGAACATGGTCTCTCGCAAAACTGCTCCTGACACTTAGAAAATATTATGACATTTTGGGCTGGTAAAATAGTTATCATAGTCGTAACTTTAAATCAATGTAGCTTGGTCGTTTTAGCTCCGTTTCTTAAGTTCTTTATATCCCCGGTTTCGTATTTAAGTATACTAATATATTTTTAGTACTTCGGATACTCTAGTTAACTTTTAATACTCGAGTTTACCTCTTTAAAGTCGTCTAACAGCTTTATTTGTTTCAGAAATTTAGTTTCCAACACTCAACTTAAAACTAGCGTAGTTTCTTCGTTATATGTCCGTTTTAACCCATTCAAGCGACCACGTTCTCAAAATTGAGTCTATTTTCTATATTTCTACTCAAATCTTACTTAAAAGTTACTGATTTTTCCAGATTTAACCAAATGGGACAGCTTTATATAAACATGTTTCAAAGTGTATTTTCTAGCCCAAAATGGGACAGCTTTGTCAAGAGGGTTATGAAACTTAGGTATATATAAAAATGAAATTTTATGACGTAGTAACTTGTTACCAATTTAATATATCTAAGAAAAGTTACAAACATGTACAAAGGTGATACTCATGTGTATGTAAACTAAGTTCTAGAAAATGAGATAGCTCACGATTAAGAAATGTAAGATTATGAAAGTTTAGTTTGATGACTTACTTGAAGTAATGAGGTGATATAATCACTAGTGTCTAACGTAATAACCCAAAGAAGCTTATAACACTTAATTTATGCAAACACCTTAGCCCTATAAGCCTTAAATAAATTATGGAACAATGCTAAGAACCAAAGCTTCTACCCTTTCTCTTGTTGCAATAGTATGTCGAGACCAGATAGTGGAAATAAGGATTTTTGTGTGTTTTCTAACTTGTAACAAATGAAATGAGAGGCTAGCTTTATATTAGATGTAGAGTATGGTTTTAGGAATAAAATAATCCACTCTAGAAATCTAGGATCATAAAAAAACGAATGGTGTGGGTTGTTGCTTGTTCGACAGAAAAGGAAAAGAAAAGAGGACTTCAAGTATGGTTTAGACAATATTATATGGTTACTTGCATGGGAATTGAGTTAAAGTGAAAAAGAAGTAGGGATTGGGCCAAGCATGCACTTTGATGAAGGTGGCGTTTGGTTTTTGTTGTAGGAAAAAGTGAAGGCCAACAAAAGCATGGTATATAGTATTAGTTTAATAGGCTTGTATTATAAAATTCTAAAAGAGGTGCTTGCTTGATGTGTTTGTAGCCAAAAGAAGGGGAAAGAAAAAGAAAATAAAGCAAGACAAGTCACAACCTTGTCCCCTACTTGGTCTATCACATGTTGGCTAGTTAGATTGTCTAGTGAATTTGAAAGTCAAGGGTCAAAAAGCACAAGCTAAACATGGTATATACTAATTGTTTATGAACTAGGTTTAGCATGTAATTTAATATTTTTAGTAAAAGAATTTATGAAGAGTATAAAAATAATTTCTTGTATGTTTGTAGTAGTTTAGGATGTATAAAAAAAATATTATTGTTGGGTGTGTCGGATCCATTGTGCGTTCTAGCAAATTGTGAACAGCGTTAAATAAATTAATAATTGTACGTATTTAAATGCAATCACTCTAGCAATTAAATTATCGATTGGTGTAGTGGCAATGTATTGTAATGTGGCGGTTTGTCACAGTAGTTTCGAGTTTGATGAACAATTATTGCCCCGAAAATGCCAGTTGCTACAGTCTACCCCCGTTAAAAGAATTTTGTCCTCAAAATTTAGCAAGTGCTACTGCCAACAAGTGTGGGTACTTAAGTCTCGCCTGGTCCTTTCGTTCACAAGTAACTCATGTCTACGGTCTAGGCCCAAATAAACTTATAATACGAATCTTGTCTTATCTAAGTTGTTCAACTTCTCTAACGAGGGTTTCGATTGGCTCTTCCACAACACGAAATAAATCATCAAGCTGACACTCTAAGGGGTTATAACTGGTTGATCACCAGCTAGGCTTTACTTACTGATCCTCACACTTTAACCACTAAATTTCAGACGGTGTTTGTAAATCCAGACGACAATTTCTTTTTTTTTGAAACTGCTAGTCTTCTGTAAACGACCTATCCCACTATGTTAGAAACAATATTTCTGTTTTCTCTTACTGCAATAGACTAGCGCATGTTCGTAGAACCTAATGAAGGTCACGGTTATAATGAAAGAGCTGGAATTCGAATTAAGGTTTAAAAGTTGTGGTCATGACTTATGTGGCAAGGTTAAATACTACTGAAAGTTGTAACCTTTGATAACTTAATCCAATTACGTACTTTCGGGTTAAGTGAGACAGGCAGTCAAAGGTAATTGTCGGGTGGCAAAATTTGATGGAATGAGCTTTTCCGTCTTTAGCAAAATCATCAAAACTTTACGCAAAATTTTCCTGTAGCTTGAGTTGAGCGTCAACTTGCATCTACTTTAATCTCATAACTCATCAAACAAGAACTGTCAGGAGATTAAGCTAAGTAGCAAGTTGAGTTTCAACCCTCAGCTAAGTAACAAGTTAATTCTAGCTAAATCTCGCAACTCATCAAACAAGAACTGTCGCTAGATTTAGGCCATGAATCAAGTTGTTTAAGAAAATAGATTTAACAATTTTGATGATTTGGCTTAATTTTAGGATTGCAACGCATCATCTGGTATCTGAATCTAAGTTTGGCGAGTTTAGTGATGAAGATCAGGGATAATGTCTAGGTAATTATGTCAATTAGATAGAAATTGGTAGAGGCGAACAGGGAAGGAGTTTTGTCTACGAGATTACATGGGTAGGCTTTGAAGGAGGTTTTCTAAGTTTTACACGATGGACCACGTAAGTTCTGGCGATGTAAAGAATTTTCACCGTTATGATGCCTGGTAGAACATCGAGTATCCGTCAAGGAAAGGAAAATCAATCATTCTCTGTCCGGTCTTTATTGGAATCCAAAATGGTTTGTAGGATTTGTAGCTCTCAAGGTTCATACAAGCAGTAGAGATCGCTAATGTCATAAGAATGAAAATAATTTCAGTTGGGGTTAAACTTACTGGTGCAAAATGAAGTATGAATAGAGTATGATGGCGTAGATTTGGCACGAGCACTTGATACTAGTGTAGTCATTCAGGTTACTCTATTTGAGGCTGCACCGCATAATTAACTTGTGGGAATTGTGGTCTCCATGGACTCACGAGGGTCGATGTATTCTTCAAAAGGAGGTGAACTATATTATGGGTTGCTATAGAAAAGATCAACTTAACAATAAAAATGGAAAATCTAAGGAAAAAGGATGAGCTTTTAAGCGATTGGTGAGGAAGTAGGGTAGCACCGGGTGAAGTGTCTGGTATCTTCCTCGACTATAAAATACTTGTTTCGTCCAACGTCTGGTGCCAAAAAGATGTTTGGCGATTTCTTCTTCGTACTATCGCATGAGTCGTGGATCGCAAGAATTAAATAGAACTCTAGCTAAAAATAATTTGTGAATGCAAAAAATTTTATTACTGAAGGAATCTTTGATGGTATTCTCAGTGGCGTTGATGGGAGAAAATCTGGTGGAATAATTTACAGTGTAGTTAGGTGAAGTTGTTGTCCAAAAGTCGATGGGGAGAAAATCATGGATGCTAGAAAATCATCAAGGTTGTGTCTCTGAATGAAAGAACGATTTCCATCTACGATGGTCAAAGAAGTAAAAATAAGGGCTTCTTAATGTGAAGAAAGTTGTTCCAAGGCAACTGAAGGAAAATGAGGTGGAATATCCAACTCGTGGCACGGAGTTGGCATTCGTAGTTTTGAAGTAGTATCCCAAAGGCAATGTTTATATGGTTTGCAGTGTCTTACTTGCAAAGATCACACGAGTCATATTCACAAGTTTCGTAAGGAAGTCCTCATACTTGGTAAAAGTGTGAACGGGGTTAGTAAAGAGTTCCGATGTTGGTACCTTTACCATGTAGGAAAACATGTTGACAAAATTATCCGAAAGGAAAGAGTATGATCCAAGAGAGTTCGATCAAGGAGGATAGAGACCATTAACAACCTCACAACGGATGAAAAGTTTTTGAGGGGAAAGTCCTTGATGTGAAAACGTCAGCGAAGAACATTTCGCTAGGTATGCAAGAATAGTTGAAAACGATGGTCCGCGAATCAAAAGTTCTAAGGACAAAACCTATTGCCAACGATCTGGACGCCCGAATATTGTTATTAGGTGAAACTCTTATGTCCAAGTGCTCAATTTTTCTAGGCAGAAAATGATGTATGATGATTCAAAATTGTTTCCAAGTGGATACGACATCGAGAGATGTTGGTCTTGTTACAAGTGAAGACCAAAGATCTTATGGTCCGATGCAATTTCTTGACATCCAAATGTAAGAATGAAGTCATGTTCCAATGTGACTAAGTTATACAGGACTCTGAAAATACCGCGTTGTCTCTTGAGTGGAGGTACACAGATTGTTTAATCTAATGCATTTCGATCAAGACTAAAGTCTTATCCTATGGAATGAAAAGGAATATTGTACTTCGAAGGAATAGTGCCAAGTCATGGCCTATCGCTAGTGATAGTCTCAGGCAGAGGTGGTATAGTGCGTGTTCTTTCGCGGAGGCATGATTTTTAAGTTTGTTAATAGTATTCATTTAGGCAAGACACTATAAAATTTTGACCATGAATATATTTTGGAGCAACTTTGTTTGGAATTTTTTTGATGGTTACAGTCGTGTGAAAAGATATATCTTCAAAAATTTGAACTTTGAATTAGCAAATTTTTTTTTCATATATGGTTTGGATTTTAGATTTTTAAGAAAATTGAGGTTTGGACAAACATCTAAGACGATTTTTTTTTTACTAAAACAATCCAACCATTTAGATTCACAAATTTATTTTAAAAACATTTTAAAATGACTTCGACTATCAACTAAATTTTTTTTTAAAGAAACATTATAACATTGTCCGATTAATGAGGATTACAAGTTCACCACACTTTATATAGTTAGCAAGAAATCTTCCATTTGTACAAAATCTGACCAACAAAATTTTGACTTATTTAAACCAGGTACCAGCTCCGGAACACGAACACTAGAGCGAATATCGCGATTATGGTCAACACCAACAACACAACTAACAAGATCGCTATCTCTCATGAGTTCCATTATCTCACTTGTAGTCTCCAAGGCCCTAATCATACAACTAAACCATAAACGTGTCCATTTTGATTGGTGGGTTGCGTCCTAAGGTAACTATTGATGTCATCCGACTCATCGGCTTATAGTGCGGTGTATTCAGGCTTTCTCACAATATGAGGGTAGGGGGAGACAAGGCATGTGACACGATGGCATAGGGCAATACCAAAAAAATCATGTATCCAAAATAGTTTTCAAATAGTACCAATTTATCAACCATCTATAACATTAAACCGAGTAACGACTTGAACCTAACTTAATTTCACAACTCATCAAACAAGAACTGTCATGAAATTAAGTTAAGTGTTGTTAAAAGGCTTAACGTCTTTGATGATAAACAAATTCTCAAAATAGTGTTCCCAGATTAATATGACCCAAAATAGTTCTCAAGATAGCATATCAATATAATGCATTCTCAAAATGGCGAAACCAATGTTGACCTTCCAAAATTGTATAGCGTATCTAAAATAACGTATCCAAAAAAGTCTACCCGAAATAACGTATCAATATATATTTAGCAAAATATATAGTATGAGTTTTGTTTGCGTATAGGGATAAATAATATCAACGCACGAGTATGGGGAATGGTAGAGAAATACTCTGACTCAATCAAATCAACCATATCATATCAGCTCGAATCGAATCACATTATATCAAATCAATCAAGGCACTTAACTACGCAATCGCAAGCTCAAATATTGTCCCAGAAGCTAACAACTTCATTACACAGAAGGCAAAGTAGCAGAACCACAGACACACATAGCACATAAGGCAGATGCACACACATAGACCCATGCATTTCAGGTGATCTAGACTCTAACTCCAACCAAACACGATCTAAGCTAACTACCCCCATTAAACCATGGTCGCTCCTGAATTAAGCATAGTTGATCAGGTTATGCGTAATTTAGGAAAAACGATGGAATGCTCGGGATAATCGACTCGTACCATGTTTGGGGTTTTATAAAAACTTTAGTTTGGTTATAGTTGAGGTTTTTATTTTGAAAAACCGGCATTCTCTATAACCTTAGGCTCTGATACCATTCTGTCACACCCCGTCAACGGCGGAAACACGGGATGTAACTGGGAAAGGCACATCGCATAACATCATAGATTCATACCTTATATTTGTTACAATAATAGTTTACAAAACATTTCTCGTTTAAAAATTTAAAAGTGCAACATGTCTTGTTTGAAATCTTATCGTCTTGAAAACATGGTAGCGATGTATCAAATGTTTTGACTCCAATAATCATGCCTTCAAATACCTTAATAATGATCACCTGAAAATGGTACTAGAAAACGTCAACATAATGTTGGTGAGCTCGTAGGTTTAAGAGTAAAACCACTGAGCTGTGAATACATATTGTAGGACAAAAAGTGAGCATGATAACCAATTATAAGCACAAGTCAAAACAAAATAGTGTCGCGCCAACTGAACCTACCACGATTGTCACACACATAAACAGTACACTGTGGGGAGCTACCCCGATAGATCTATCAAAATGTTTCGGCTCTCAACAGAGTTAACAGTTGCGCAGTTGCATGTCCACACGTAACAAAAACATTTTATCGCACATAACCGTATCATCACACATATATGTCCAAAATCATGTAAAACAATAGTTCACAGCATAAAAACAGTTGAAAAGCATTTAGTACCATTTCCACCCCAAGGAAAACATATAAAAAGTGGGGCTACGAGAACTCACCTCAAGTAGAATAATACAAGTTGGAATAACGTGCACGGAAATCGAGGTTCGGTGACTCTAACCGCAACCTAAATAATTAATATGTCTTAGGTTCGAGAAATAATGTCGTGTATGCAACTTAATAAAATGTTATATCACCCGTACATGTTTGCATAAAAGTTTAATTGTGAAAATGTAGTTACGTCGAAGTTTTCTATAAATAGTCGTTATTTACATTTTAAACGTCTTAACAAGTATTTCTCGTAATTAAGTTGTAGTGGTCTTGTTAATATGTATCAAGGAAAAATTTACCGACGCACTTTATTTCATGTTACTATTGTCGTTATAAGTTATTTACGAGAAAACAGGGTTTTCCGACGTTAACTTTTATATTTCGTCAAGTTGTCAAAATGGATGAGTGACCTCGGAAGACTAGTCATAAAACGACCGTTAATCATTATTTGAGACTCAACTTAGTGGATTTAGGGAGTATGAAACAAGTTCTACAAAAGGATAGAACTGAACTTCAGCTCAATCGGACCCGATCCTACATAAAAATGGCCTCGAAGTTGAGTACTCAGGCTGTTTTCGTGGTTTTTGGGCAGTTTCCGGGCAAGTTCACGAGGTTGTAGTTTATTCGTTATAGATCCGTTTGACAAACGGTTGGACTTTCTGGAAACTAGGCCATGTCTACTTCACTTTTATCACCGCTATTATTTTTCCATAAAGGACTATATCTATGAGAAAAACGGGCTTGTACATGGTCTCTCGCAAAACTGCTCCTGACACTTAGAAAATATTATGACATTTTGGGCTGGTAAAATAGTTATCATAGTCGTAACTTTAAATCAATGTATCTTGGTCGTTTTAGCTCCGTTTCTTAAGTTCTTTATATCCCCGGTTTCGTATTTAAGTATACTAATATATTTTTAGTACTTCGGATACTCTAGTTAACTTTTAATACTCGATTTTACCTCTTAAAAGTCGTCTAACAGCTTTATTTGTTTCAGAAATTTAGTTTCCGACACTCAACTTAAAACTAGCGTAGTTTCTTCGTTATATGTCCGTTTTAACCCATTCAAGCGACCACGTTCTCAAAATTGAGTCTATTTTCTATATTTCTACTCAAATCTTACTTAAAAGTTACTGATTTTTCCAGATTTAACCAAATGGGACAGCTTTATATAAACATGTTTCAAAGTGTATTTTCTAGCCCAAAATGGGACAGCTTTGTCAAGAGGGTTATGAAACTTAGGTATATATAAAAATGAAATTTTATGACGTAGTAACTTGTTACCAATTTAATATATCTAAGAAAAGTTACAAACATGTACAAAGGTGATACTCATGTTTATGTAAACTAAGTTCTAGAAAATGAGATAGCTCACGATTAAGAAATGTAAGATTATGAAAGTTTAGTTTGATGACTTACTTGAAGTAATGAGGTGATATAATCACTAGTGTCTAACGTAATAACCCAAAGAAGCTTATAACACTTAATTTATGCAAACACCTTAGCCCTATAAGCCTTAAATAAATTATGGAACAATGCTAAGAACCAAAGCTTCTACCCTTTCTCTTGTTGCAATAGTATGTCGAGACCAGATAGTGGAAATAAGGATTTTTGTGTGTTTTCTAACTTGTAACAAATGAAATGAGAGGCTAGCTTTATATTAGATGTAGAGTATGGTTTTAGGAATAAAATAATCCACTCTAGAAATCTAGGATCATAAAAAAACGAATGGTGTGGGTTGTTGCTTGTTCGACAGAAAAGGAAAAGAAAAGAGGACTTCAAGTATGGTTTAGACAATATTATATGGTTACTTGCATGGGAATTGAGTTAAAGTGAAAAAGAAGTAGGGATTGGTCCATGCATGCACTTTGATGAAGGTGGCGTTTGGTTTTTGTTGTAGGAAAAAGTGAAGGCCAACAAAAGCATGGTATATAGTATTAGTTTCATAGGCTTGTATTATAAAATTCTAAAAGAGGTGCTTGCTTGATGTGTTTGTAGTCAAAAGAAGGGGAAAGAAAAAGAAAATAAAGCAAGACAAGTCACAACCTTGTCCCCTACTTGGTCTATCACATGTTGGCTAGTTAGATTGTCTAGTGAATTTGAAAGTCAAGGGTCAAAAAGCACAAGCAAAACATGGTATATACTAATTGTTTATGAGCTAGGTTTAGCATGTAATTTAATAATTTTAGTAAAAAAATTTATGAAGAGTATAAAAATAATTTCTTGTATGTTTGTAGTAGTTTAGGATGTATAAAAAAATATTATTGTTGGGTGTGTCGGATCCATTGTGCGTTCTAGCAAATCGTGAACAGCGTTAAATAAATTAATAATTGTACGTATTTAAATGCAATCACTCTAGCAATTAAATTATCGATTGGTGTAGTGGCAATGTATTGTAATGTGGCGGTTTGTCACAGTAGTTTCGAGTTTGATGAACAATTATTGCCCCGAAAATGCCAGTTGCTACAGAAAATGACTCATGTAGGTCGTTCTCTATTACATTGTGATCTTATTCCATGACGTCACACCCCCGGTTACCATTCCGCTGCACTGATTTAGGGGTGCTACACATGTGACTCCCTTTGCCTCACAAACTTATACCTAACCATCCCTTAGGGAAATATACACGACAAGGGGAGTACTCAAAACACACAATCCATTTTTTTGGAAAGAAAACTACTATTAACACATAAATGAGATTCAAACTGTTAGGATCGTATGTATGGATGATATGGTGAATCGGGAGGTCGGGGAAGATGAAAGAACATCATCTTCATGTTAGAGAGAGAAAGTAGAGAGAGAAGGGAAACTAGTATGTGTTTATTGATAAGGAAAGGTGAATTACACAAATGAGTCTCACCCCTCCATGGAAGTATGGAGGGGTATTTATACCCAAACACTTACATCTATCACTAAATGACATAACAAGCCCTTGTGTTTGAGGTAACAAAGATAGATAATGTAATCCCGTCAATGTCGTTCCATTTACGAGTTAGGAGCGATTCCAACAATCTTCCCCCAATGGGACGACATAAGGGATTACTTACAACATTTACTACAAATATAGAAAACACATAAAGAAAGGTCTTCATAAGCTCTTCAAGTGCTGAGGATAATGAAAGTTTACGCTCTTTGTCTTCTTCTTGTACCTTGACTTGAGAACCGCTTTCTTCACTTGTAGGCAAATGATGTAATATGCATAAATTGGATTAACTTCCCCCAATTCATGCCGCATGTCTTTAGCAGCTTCTCCGTACACTCCTTTTTGGCGAAGTTTCTGAATCAGCTTCCCCCTAAACTGACAACCGTCTTTAGCAGATTCGAAACTTTGATGTAGTGAACATTTCCTCTAACTTTTGACGTTTTCAGTACGCAGCGGAATTTGTAGATGAGCAGTAAACCACACAAGGTAAATCTGAATTATTGCGGAAAATCCGTTCGGGGGTAACATGCAAGAAATCAACAAAACTTCTCACATATATAGATGCTTCACACCAAACAAACCACGAAGACGAAATGAAACGACTTCCCCCCGAATGTTGCGGTCTATCGGAATAGTAGTTACCAGTGAATCTGCAATTACTCGATAAAATGACCGTGTGTGAGGCATCACAACATCATATTTAGGTAACTTCACGCACGATAAATCTGTGAAAGTGAGACGATAACACCAAAGTGAGACGTTTAGACCACAGATCGTCTCATTTCTTCCCCCTGATTGAAGAAATTCATGAAAGAAGAGGGTTTTCGCAAAAAAAATACAAAAAAAACAAAGGAAGCAGACACCACCTATACTCTCTTCCCCCCGATGTTTTCAATGAATCAGAATCATACACCACGTATGTTGATGATGAAATTAGAGACATCAAAACCATGTATGTTCAATTAATCGAACAAGTGTGAAGTACCATAAATATCTCGTGAGAATCAATTGCTGATAAGACTTCTCTACTCGTGTATACTCTTCTCAGCTAACTCTTTACCGACCCCATTATCATTCTGACGGCTTTTTGTAGTGACTACTGATGGAGAAAACCCAATATGACGAACTTGAGACTGAAGTAGTATAACCCGAACTTGTGACTTAAACTTGCACTATTGTCAGACGAAGAACCTTTTTTCTTAACTCCATCGAAAAAAGGTAAACTTAAAGTTTCTCAAATTATCCACACCTTAGTGTGACACTTGAGCACAACAACGTAACTCCTTAAAAGTGATAGTTATAAGCTGTGAGCACAACAACGTAACTCCTTACATTAGGTTCAACTAGATAACTCAAGTCTTTGTCATTTGAAACGGTTAAAGCTCGAACAAGGATCTCGAAGAATCATGCATCCAACCAACCCCGATATCTTCAGATACTAAGTACACGTATCCGTGATATCCTACTTCAACCTCAAATACATAATAGTGAATTCACGCCGTAGTCACATCTTGCGGTTAAATGCCCAAATCTAGCCTTTGTTAACGGTTTAAATGAACTTGATAATGGTTTCCCGATCTTGTCAAAAATGTATCCCCGTGAAAGTTTATCATAACCAAAATACCACCCGTTTTCGCCAAATGTTATACCAAGAATACATATAATGTATTAGAAATAGATTGAGAATACTAGAGAACATTTTAAACTCAATTTATGTCATTCTTGAATAAAACATGTCAAGTGAAGAAAACGTGGTCCAATATATGTCATGGAACAAAATTGGATATTAACATCCTCTAAAATGACTTCATAGCACAAAGTATGGATACAGAAAATGACCTCTAAAATGAGACGTTTTGAAAGGTTTACCATTCGATTAAATAAAGTTGAAGTTTACAAAACATGAGATCCCAAAGTTTGATAATACATAAAGGGTTACAAAACATGTCGAATGGTAATAGATAAAAACACAAGACTCCAATGTATGCCATGTGACCCAAAAGCTCCATGAAATACTATCGCCTTACAACCTGAGATAAACATGCTAAAAAGTGTCAACACAAAGGTTGGTGAGTTCATAAGTTTATTGAAAATGATTTGAAAAAGTCTTTAAAGAATGTTGATGCAGCAAAGGCATTGTAAATCCATTCAGTTCCGAGTTCCGCCCATACAAAACTCGCAACCTATGTGTTCACAACCCATTGCCTAAAATAGAATTGTCAACCTTGTTTGTAAGTAGGACATATGTGCATACGATATATACATGTACTTAATGCAAAGAATCACAGCCAACTGAACCTCTTGACAAGTCTAAATTGTTTGTTGTGTTTCATTGAATAACAGATTATATTCACCCCAGGTCACGTCATCAAGGACCCTAGGGTGGGGGCGTCAGCCCGATAGTACTATCAATACCTCTCCGCCGGCTCCCGCAGGAGTTAACCAGTTGCTAATGTATGTATGTTGAAGCATAATTGAAAACAAGTTTAGTACATTAAGGCACATATCGCAATAAACTACACATAATGTCCAAGAGTATAAGAAGTATAGTGTAACACAATTGTATAAATGGTTGGAGTATTCGCAAGAGTAAAAACAAGTATATAAGCATGTATCTCCCCCAAAGAGTTTGTAAGAATTTAAACGAGTAAAAGCGGGGTATGAACTCACCTGATATGATTGATATGCTAACAAAATGAAGTGCACGGAAATGAGGCTCGGAAACTATCCGCAACCTAAAATGAATGATATGTTCTAATGTAAGTCATGAAACAATGTCGTGCATGCAAATCCATATGTAATCTATACCACTTGTACGTTTTTGAAAATAGAATTTATTGTCGAAATATATGTTTATGACATCTCGTCATGTTTGTAAAACACTTTACAAGTATATACGTTGAATCAACATTCTACGATAATCGTTTTGTGATTTATTGTGAAATTATAACTTTTCGTCGTAAAATAATGTTACTTGACAATTTCATGAAAGTGACTAAACGGCCTCGAAAAGCTAGTCGTAAAATGGTGCACGTCGAGTGTCAGGAAACAAACTCAACGGTTTTGGGAAGCTTATATCATTATCTCAAAGTTTTATCATTTAAGTTTTCATCCTAGAGGTCTCGATCATGGAGAAAAATATAGGTAAAGTATGGTACTTGTGTCCAAAATATTGTTTTAGGGTGGTTTCCGGCAAAGTTTAAGTGACCGTATTTTATTCGTTACAACTCCGCTTGACAAACGGTTGGACATTTTGGAAACTAGGCTAGGCGAACTTACTATTACTAGAAGACATCACGTTATAAAAAGTATTGCATCCTTGTTAAAAACGACCCTCCACATGGTCACTTGTTGCCGTAGTATGTGTTTAATAGAAAATATATTAATTTTGCTAATAGAATAAAGTTACGGCAACTTTGTGTAAACGTGTATAATTTAATCGTTACAAGTCCGTTTTCTACGTTTTCTACATCCTTAGACTCGTGTTAAAGTATACTAATATATTTTTGATAATTCGACACATTTTATAACGCTTAAGACTCATTTTTGACCCGTAAAGAGTGACATTTTCATGCTGAAATTTCTGGAATTATTAGTTTTCGTCGCCAAACTTCAAAAATTCATAACTTCTTCGTTATAACTCCGTTTTAACCCGTTCAAGCGGCCACGTTTTCGTTTTAAAGTATATTTTCCAAATATCTAGCCCAAAATATTTTACCAACTGACGAATTTTCCCAGATTTAAAAATAAGATCAGACCCTTAATTAAACTTGTCGAAATGAGTTTTTCACGCGCAAAACCTATTCTAACCAATTCAAAACAACTCCGAAGCTATTCTAATCCTACCATACACCTTCTTAGGGTGTCATGGGTTCCTAGGCATCACCAAAAGTGAATGTTTCAAGGAGTAATTATAGGATGAAATATATATATAACACTTAAAAATCAAAAAAAAAGTGGTATAAACCTCATGAGACTTGCATGTTTCTCAAATAAAATGATATGATCATAACAATGAATATGAAATAAACACATGAATATGAATGCTTACAAGTAATATGATGAGGTTTAAGGACAATGGGTTTTTCCTAATCACTTGAGGTTTTTATTGCAAAACCTATACAACAAGTGATACTAGAGTGCAATAAAACTTTGTCTTGAAAATTTGGATGAAATCTTCTTGGTCTTTAGGTTGGCCGGTTTTGGAGAGGAAGAGAGAAAGGAATGCTTTGATCTTTTTACTTTGCAAATGAAGTGAATGAGTTTGGTTAATTAGTATAATACCATATACTTATGAGATATTCTGCAAGAGTAAGTGATTCACCTCAAATGACTCACCCCCTTGTCGACAAGGGGGTGTTATCATTTACTTTGATATATATATATATATTTTTTAAAATGTTTAAGTATGATTAAGTGTAAGTTACTTGAAGACTTGTGGTAAGTTGTGTACACATTTGAATATTTAGGGTAGCGTTAAATAAAAATAAATTTTAACGGGTCAAGATAAAATATATTAAGGTCATAAAAATTATAAAAATACATTTCTTGCAAAATTTGAGTGAATAAATATTTATCGGGTTGAATTTAAGAAAACCGTCGTAATTATATAAACTTAACAATTTATATATAAAATAAATTTAAAACACCGGGTAAACTTATAATAATATTTTTATAAACTTAATATGAGTATAAAAATATATTGTGATAATTTTTGAAAGTATCGGATCCAATGTTCAAAATAATTAATTACACGATAGCGTTTATTTAATAAGAAATTATGCGTTTAATGTGAAATGCAAAACTATGCATGAGCTAATATGATGAATATTGAGTTTGAGAAATGACCAAAAATTGAGAATTGTGACATTGTGGTTGTGGATATATATGTGTAATGTTTGTTTCTACTTACGAGTTCTCATAATTGTTTCATCTTATGGTTTTGAAGAGCAATGGCGCCAAAGAAAGCCACACCTGAATTGACACAAGCTGCTATGCAGAAGTATGTGAATGATAGCATAGCCGAGGCATTAAGGACTAAGAGAGCATCGGTGGCGGCTGCTGCTGAGGCTGCGGCAACTGCCGAGGCCGCTAGACTTGCTGCTGCTGCAGGCGTTGCAGGAGGGTCCGGAGTTAGAAGTTGTACGTATAAGGATTTTAAAAGTGGAGATCCTACTAAGTTCAAGGGTACTGAAGGGGCAACTGCCATGGTTAGATGGTTCGAGAAAATGAAATCCGTGTTTCTGTTATGTAATTGCCCGGAGGATAGCAAGGTTAAGTTTGCTACGAGTACACTACTTGATGGGGCAATGTCATGGTGGAATTCGTATGCTCAGCCAATGGGAATGGAAAATGCGTACAAGCTCACCTGGGAGCAATTCAAAAGGTTGATAACGAGGAAGTATTGTCCGCGTACGGAGGTGAAGAAGTTGGAGACCGAATTCTATGAACTTGTAACTATTGGGTATGATATTGATACTTACATTCGAAGGTTCCAAGAATTGGCCGCGTTATGCCCATCTATGGTTTCGGATAATGAAAAGCTACTGGAGGCTTTCATTGGGGGACTTCCCCAGGTTGTTCAAGGAGACATGATTTCTTTTGATCCGCAAACGATTGAGGAATCCATTCGAGTGACTCAAAAGCTCATGGCGCAAGTAGTGAAGAGAAGCAACATCGCCAACACCAACCGAAACAACAATACCAACAACCGCTCCAATTTCAACAATAACCGAAACAATTACACCAACTATAACAACAACAACAACAACAAACGGAAGTGGGACAACAACAGAGGTGGAAATGTTACTCAACAACCACCTAAGAGACAAGAGGTTGCAAAGGCCTATGTTGCAGGTCCAAAGGAGAAAAAGGGGTACACGGGGATTTTGCCTAAGTGTGAAATGTGTTCTAGTCATCACAAGCCGGGACGTTGTCCTGAACCATGCGGGAATTGTAAGAAAGTGGGACATCAAACTAGGGAATGCAAGATGCCAGCTACGGGGGAAAATCAGAAACCACCAGTGACATGTTTTGGTTGCGGAGAAAGGGGACACTACAAGAGTGAGTGTCCAAAGGGAAGGAACCAAGGAAACAGGAATCAAGGTGGAATGGCACAAGGAAGAGCCTATGTCATAGGAGGTGGAGAAGCTAGGGAGGACCCGAATGTCGTTACGGGTACGTTCCTTATCAATAATCGTTATGCATCAGTTTTATTTGATTCGGGAGCCGATAAGAGTTTCGTGTCCACTATATTTGCACCTTCACTCAATATCAAACCAACCACATTAGACACATCATACAACATTGAATTAGCTAATGGTAACTTAATTAGCACCAACACCATTGTCCGTGGTTGTACACTCGATTTTCTAAATCATCCCTTCAATATAGACCTTATGCCCGTAGAACTAGGTAGTTTCGACGTCATCATTGGTATGGATTGGTTATCCAAACATCGTGCAAGAATCATTTGTGATGAAAAAGTTGTTCATCTTCCTTACAACGGCGAAACTTTGATCATTCGTGGGGAACGAAGTGGAACTAGACTCAGTATTATATCATGCATCAAAACGGAGAAGTACATAAAGAAAGGTTGTTTTGCTTTCTTAGCACATATAACCGAGAAGAAGTCGGAGGAGAAGCGACTTGAGGATGTACCGATTGCTCGAGAATTTCTGAAGTCTTTCCCGAAGACTTGCCAAGACTCCCACCGGCACGTCAAGTAGAATTTCATATTGACTTAGTGCCCGGAGCTGCACCAATTGCGCGAGCACCTTACCGATTAGCACCATCGGAAATGCAAGAGTTGTCTAATCAGTTGCAAGAACTTTTGGACAAAGGATTCATTAGGCCAAGTTCCTCGCCTTGGGGAGCACCGGTTTTGTTTGTGAAGAAGAAAGATGGATCCTTCAGAATGTGTATAGATTATAGAGAGCTGAACAAGTTAACAGTGAAGAATCGTTACCCACTCCCCAGAATCGACGACTTGTTTGATCAGTTGCAAGGCTCTAGTATCTATTCAAAGATTGACCTAAGGTCAGGTTATCATCAACTTAGAGTACGGGAGGAGGATATTCCGAAAACAGCGTTTAGAACACGTTATGGACATTATGAGTTTCAAGTAATGCCGTTTGGATTAACTAATGCACCTGCAGTATTCATGGATCTCATGAATAGGTTATGTAAACCGTATTTGGACAAGTTTGTTATAGTATTCATCGACGACATATTGATTTACTCAAAGAGCAAGGAAGAGCACGAAGGGCATTTGAGAACGATTTTAGGACTACTCAAGAATGAGAAGTTGTATGCCAAATTTTCGAAGTGTGATTTTTGGAATCGCAAAGTACAATTTCTTGGTCATGTCATTGATAGTCAAGGATTACAAGTAGACCCTGCAAAGATTGAAGCCGTAAAAGATTGGGCTACTCCAACAAATCCTACGGAGATCCGACAATTTCTAGGACTTGCCGGGTATTACCGAAGATTCATCGAAGGTTTTTCAAAAATAGCAAAGGCTTTGACCAAGTTGACACAGAAAAACAAGAGGTACGAATGGGGAAAGAAACAAGAAGCTGCTTTTCAGTTGTTGAAGCAAAAGCTTTGCAGTGCGCCAATTTTGGCACTATCCGAAGGAATTGAGAACTTCGTTGTATACTGCGATGCTTCACATAAAGGGCTTGGAGCTGTTTTAATGCAAAAAGAGAAGGTGATAGCTTATGCTTCTCGACAACTTAAGGTTCATGAGAAGAAATACACCACACATGATCTTGAATTGGGGGCCGTAGTTTTTGCACTCAAGATTTGGAGACACTACCTTTACGGTACAAAGTGCACAGTGTTTACGGACCACAAGAGTTTGCAATATGTTCTTGATCAGAAGGAACTTAACATGAGGCAACGTCGTTGGTTGGAATTACTCAGTGATTATGATTGTGAAATCAAGTATCATCCGGGAAAAGCCAATGTTGTGGCTGATGCTCTTAGCCGGAAAGAAAGACCCAAACCTTTAAGAGTTCGATCATTAGGAATGACGATCAGTTCACCTTTACCATCAAGAATACTCGAGGCACAAATTGAGGCACTTAAGGAGGTAAACCGACCAAGTGAAAAGCTTTATGGTATGCCTGAAAATGCAAATGGTTTTGTAAAGAGAGCAGATGGAGTACTATGCTTCAAGGATAGAATGTGGGTACCATTTTATGGCGGGATACGAGAATTGATTATGCACGAGTCGCATAAGTCAAAGTATTCTATTCACCCAGGATCTGATAAGATGTATCAGGATCTCAAGAAACTTTATTGGTGGCCGAACATGAAAGCGGAGATTGCCACGTATGTGAGCAAATGTCTTACTTGTTCTAAGGTAAAAGTCGAATATTAGAAACCTTCATGATTACTCCAACAACCAGAGATTCCCCAATGGAAATGGGAACGCATTACGATGGACTTTGTCACGAAACTTCCAAAGACATCGGGAGGTTACGATGCTATATGGGTAATCGTCGATCGTCTTACCAAATCAGCTCATTTCATACCAATTAGAGAGACTTATTCCATGGAACAACTTACTAGACTTTATGTCAAGGAAATAGTCTCGAGGCATGGAGCACCAATTTCCATCATTTCCGACAGAGATAGTCGATTCACTTCAAACTTCTGGAAATCATTACAAGATTCATTTGGAACCAAATTAGAGATGAGCACAGCATATCATCCGCAAACCGATGGTCAAAGTGAAAGGACAATTCAAACCTTAGAAGACATGCTGAGAGCATGTGTGATTGATTTTGGAAATGGTTGGGCTAATCATTTGCCATTGATTGAATTATCGTACAACAATAGTTATCACCCCAGTATAAAAGCGGCACCATTCGAGGCACTCTATGGTCGAAAATGTCGATCACCTGTTTGTTGGGCCAAGGTTGGAGACGCACAACTCACTGGTCCAGAAATGGTACGGGAAACAACAGAAAAGATAGTCCAAATCCGAGATAGACTCAGAACTGCCAGGAGTCGACAGAAAAGTTACGCAGATGTTAGACGCAAACCGTTAGAATTTCAAGTCGGCGACAAAGTGATGTTGAAAGTATCGCCTTGGAAAGGCGTGGTACGATTTGGAAAACGCGGGAAGTTGAACCCGAGGTACATTGGGCCATTCAAAATTTTGAGCAGAGTCGGCCCTGTAGCTTATCGACTTGATCTTTCGACAGAACTTAGTCACGTACACAACACGTTTCACGTTTCAAACCTGAAGAAATGTCTTTCAGACGAATCACTCGTTATTCCATTGGAAGAAATTCAACTCGACGATAAACTCAATTTCGTGGAGGAACCTGTAGAAATCATGGACCGCGAGGTCAAGCAGTTGAAACAAAGTCGTATTCCTATTGTGAAGGTTCGCTGGAATTCTCGAAGAGGTCCTGAGTTTACTTGGGAACGGGAAGACCAGATACGCCTCAAATGTCCTCATCTTTTCACCGACAACACTGTAGGACCCAACAAGGACTGAATTCAGGGACTGAATTCCTTTTTGGATGGGCGAATGTGACAACTCGTATTTTCAGGTCATTATTTCAAAACATTATTCATGCTTCATCATTTATCATTTATCGTAAACTAGGTTTACGAGCATCAAATTCACGTAACCGTAATAGTTTAGCTGTGAATTCATATATAATCATAAAGGACATTCCATATGGACTAAGTTTAGTCTACATATCATTAGCATCATTATCATCATATTAGTTCATGCATGGTTTTGCATTTTTACATTAACCGTATAATTTCATATTAAATAAACGCTATCGCGTAATTAATTATTTTGAACAATTGATCCGTTACTTTCAAAAATTATCCCAATATATTTTTATACTCATATTAAGTTTATAAAATAATATTATGAGTTTACCCAGTGTTTTAAATTTATTTTGTATCTAAATTGTTATATTTATATAATTACGACGTTTTTCTTAAATACTATACGATAATTATTATTTCACTCAAATTTTGCAAGAAATGTATTTTTATAATTTTTATGACCTTAATATATTTTATCTTGACCCGTTAAAAGTTATTTTTATCTAACGCTACCTTAAATACTCAAATGTGTACATAACTTACCACAAGTCTTCAAATAACTTACATATTACTACACTGAACATAATAATAATAAAAAAAGAAGATATTAAGAGGTGACTAACACCCCTTGTCGACACAAGGGGTGAGTCATTTGAGACTTGCCAAAATATCTAACTATGTAAATGTATTACTACAAATTATAGTCCCCGTTTGACTTTTTTGGTCTTTCTCTTTCAACTTTGACCATAAATATTTTCGTTTATGTTATACAATAGTTGATGAAAATTATACCAAATGAAAATACATTAAAAACTCAATCCATTCATATATTTTGCAT
The DNA here is from genome assembly GCA_910596185.1 of Chrysanthemum makinoi. Taxonomy (NCBI): domain Eukaryota; kingdom Viridiplantae; phylum Streptophyta; class Magnoliopsida; order Asterales; family Asteraceae; genus Chrysanthemum; species Chrysanthemum makinoi. The sequence goes on from OU343220.1 coordinate 164,504,668, forward strand.
CAAATATTATATAACACAAAAAAAATACTTAAGGTCAAGTAGTAAACAAAAATAGAAAGGGACTATAATTTCTATACAATTAAACTAAACACATACTCAAACATATCTCAAGGTGAAAACTCTTCTTGCTTCCTCTCTTCCTCTCCAAAACCGGCAACCACAAGGACCAAGAAGATCATCATAAAAAATTTCAAGACAAGGTTTTTAACACTCTAGTATCACTTGTAATTAAGGTTTTGCAATAAAAACCTAGGGTGATTAGGAAAAATCCATTGTCCATAAACCTCATCAAGTTACTAGTAAGCATCCATATTCATCATCATATCTCATATTTATTTTTATGGTCATTTCAATTTATTTGAGAAAACATGCAAGTCTCATGAGGTTTATACCACTTTTTCATTGATTTTAAGAGTTATATATATATTTGACATCCTATAATTACTCCTTGTTATAAATCACTCTTGGTGATGTCTAGGAACCCATGACACCCTAAGAAGGTGTATGGTAGGATTAGAATAGCTTCGGAGTTGTTTTGAATGGGTTAGAATAGGTTTGGCGCGAGAAAAACTCATTTCGACAAGTTTGCAAAAGGGTCTGTCCTTAATTTCGAAATCTGGAAAATTCGACAGTAAGTAAAAATTTTTGGCCTAGATATTTAGAAAATACACTTTAAAACGAAAACGTGACCGCTTGAACGGATTAAAACGGAGCTATAACGAAGAAGTTATGAATTTTTCAAGTTGGCGACGAAAACTATAATTTTCTGGAAATTTCAGCATGTTATATTTATTTTGTACGAGTCAAAAATGAAACTTAGGCGTTATAAATTATGTCGACTTATCAAAAATATATTAGTATACTTTGATACAAAGCTAAGGACCTATAAAACGTAGAAAACGGATTGGTAATGATCAAATTATACACGTTTACAAAAAGTTGTCGTAACTTTAATATATAAGAAAAACTATTAAATTTCTAATAGGCAAGTATTACGGCAACAAGTTGGAGGACGTTTTTAACATTGAAGTAGAACTTTTTATAAAGTGATGTCTTCTAGTAAAAGTAAGTTCGCCAAGTATATTTTTCAAAATGACCGACCGTTTGTTTAGCGGAGTTGTAATGAATTAATTACGGGTACTCAAAACTTTGCCGAAAACCATCCTTAAACTATATTTTGGGACACAAGTACCATACTTAACCTACATTTTTCTTTATGTTCGAGACCTCTAGGATGGAAACTCATGTACTAAAACTTTGAGATAATAATACAAGCTTCCCAAAACCATTGAGTACGTTTCCTAATACTCGATGTGCACCATTTTACGACTAGCTTTTAGAGGCCGTTTTGTCACTTTCATGAATATTTCAACGACATTATTTTACGACGAAAAGTTATAATTTCTTACGTATCATATCATTCATAATAGGTCAAGTTTTGAGATTCACGCTACATTTCGGTGTACACACTTTTGTCATCGCATCATTTAATCAAGTGAGTTTTCATAGCCCCGTTGTATACGTTTATACTTATTTTCAAACCTACGGGGGAGAACACATTGCACATCATTTTTATTACGATACCAAGTATATCAAATTCATTTACATTGCTTAAGTTACCTCATGCCAATTGAATGTCCCCATTATATAACATGAACCGTTAATTTCATAGAAGCGAGGGTGAGTGGATAGATCTATCGAGGGTGACTCCTCCATCCGGGTTGGTGGATTCCAACTGGTTAAACGGATGCATTTCATTTAATATCATTATTTGAGTTGTTTGGCAAACACTCTGTTGGGGCGAACATCATAATCAGTCTAGTTTTGGTGTCATGGACTTATAGCAATTGTAACATTTTTATGTGGCATGTTTGTCATATATGGTCTATACTTGTGTGGTTGTATAAATTATTTTTCATAAACCTATGATTTCTCACCAACATTATTGTTGACCGTTTTAGCAATGTATTTTCAGGTAACTAGACATTCGCATCATGGCACGATTAAGGAACCCTCATAGTGTCGCGGCGTCGACACATTTCATGTATATTATGGCATTTTCAAAAACATCGTTTGGACTTGTAATAAACTTATTTTCCGCAAACTTTATCAACTTTTGGGACCTATATTGTAACTCTGTATGTTTTATATAAATATCAAACGATGTGTTTCTAAAACGACACTTTAGGCCGTTCAATATAACTGTGATTGTGATGCTATGACAGTCAACCCCCAGGAATTCCATTCCGCTGCAAAACATGTAATTTGGGGGTGTGACATAGTATGTGTTTATTGATAAGGAAAGGTGATTTATACAAATGAGTCTCACCCCTCCATGGAAGTATGGAGGGGTATTTATACCCAAACACTTACATCTATCACTAAATGACATAACAAGCCCTTGTGTTTGAGGTAACAAAGATAGATAATGTAATACCGTCAATGTCGTTCCATTTACGAGTTAGGAGCGATTCCAACACAAACTATACCTTAACTAATCCTATATAAGACTTCTATACCTAACACTTACGTTCTCACAAAAACAAAACACCAACATACTTCTTTTTCTCTCATTTTTTCGGCTGATTTAAGGGCAAGAGAAGGGTGCAAAATTTGGTTCATAACTTATTTGATTAAGCTTATTGGTTAAGGGTTGTGAAAGCTAGTGTTAATACAAATAAATCGTAAAATGTTTATTCATATTTAGCGATCTCGTTATGTTTTGTCGATAACAAATATAAAGTTATCATAAGTAAAATTATAAGAATACATGTTATTTTGTAAAGTATATACATTTGGTTATTCACATAAAATGTTGTAATAATTTATTTGTCGTAATAGTTTTTGTAATAGGATGGGTAACATTTAAGACCCATGATCCATACCCATGGAGCTAATCCATAACCCATGACCCATTGCATGACATCATGCATGAAATCATGTTGGGTATTATCCATGACCCATGACCCAATGTCCATGACCCATGACCCATTGTCTAGATATATTGTATCTTGTTGGGTACCCATGACATAAAGTCCATGACCCATGGCTCATACCCATAACCCATAACCCGGTTTGCAACCCAAAATCCAGACTGGTATAACCCAGACTACCGAATCCCTAGTTTTGCACTCGTCGAATCCCCCAAGTGAGGGATCCGCCGGAACCATGGAATAGAAGGCTTTTTGTGCCTATAAATAGCGAGCCATTTCTTCATTGTTACTCACCCTTCTTCTTACAACTCTCTCATATATTATCTCACTCTCCTAAGCTCTGATCATTTGATCATTCTAGTATTTCTTCTATCTTTTGTTGTGATTCTCATATAGGTCCTTCTCAAAGGCGAGATCAGGCTATACTACAAGTCATCCAAGCAAAGGGTCCTTGATTGATTTGTCCATCCACAAGATTTCTGTAGCAAGATCTTGTAATTCATATTTCACATAGTCGTTGTGTAATAGTTGTGTAAAGGTTTGGTTCTACCTTGTGGAAGAACTCGGTATTTAGCTTTGTACCGGAAAAAGTGTAAGCGACGTTATGAGGCTTCTCCGCCGTGTTGAAGGAGCTTGTTGACATAGTGCTTGAAATCTCGAGTGGGGTACTCGGGGAGTGGAGTAGGGCAAGGAAGGTATCCTTGTAGCCGAACCACTATAAATCACTTGTGTCGCTCTTTCTATCCTTTACTTTACTTACTTTCATTATTCACTTTACTTATTGTTTTATACTATCTATCCATCCATACGAATTCACATAAGATCGAATCTAAATCTTTGAAACTTATATTAAAATCGGTAAAACTATTCAACCCCCCCCCTTCTAGTTTTCCACAATTGGCATCAAGAGCAAGGTTTACAAAAGTTTTAAAGTAAATTGTATTTTAAAAACTTTTCGATCACGATGAGTTTTGAAAATTATAGAGAAGGACAATCTATGCAACGACCTCCACTGCTTGAAACTTATGTGAAATCAAAGATATTGATCTTTGGTATATTATTGTTGAAGGTGATTTTTAAGCTATTACAGAAGATGATAAAACCGGCAACGAAGAAAACATTTCTCATGATCGTCTCACCAACGACCAAAAGAAAAAGCTTTCCAAAAATAGTGAGGCAAAAATAGTTTTATACAATGCCTTACCTCAAAAGGAATTTGAAAGAATTTCTATGCTTAAAACCGCTAAAAAAAATTGGAATTCTTTGGTTGTAACACACCAAGGAAATCAACAAGTTTAAAATAACAAAATTGATTTATTTGTTCAACAATATGAACAATTTTCAATATTGGATGAGGATAGTATAGATAATTCTTTTGCTAATTTTAATACTATTATTACTTCATTACAAGCACTTGATGAGTCTTTTTCTAGTCGTAATCATGTCAGGAGATTTCTAAGGGCGCTTCCATCAAAGTGGAGACCGAAGGTGACGGTCATCGAAGAATCTAAAGACTTGTTAATCCTCACTCTCGATGAACTCATAGGCAACCTAAAAGTCTATGAGCTCGTTCTCGCTAAAGACTCTGAAGTCTCAAAGGAAAAGAAAGAGAAGTACAAATCTCTTGCTTTAAAAGCAAAGAAAGTCTCAAGTGATGAAGAAACCTCATCTTCGGAAAGTGATACGAAGAGTATGCAATGGCAGTACGGGACTTCAAGAAGTTCTTTCGAAGAAAAGGGAGATATGTCAAGCAACCTTATGACGACAAGAAAAGGTTGCAGAAAGGCAAAGACAACAAGAAAGTGAAGGACGAACGCAAGTGTTTTAAATGCGAGGATCCAAATCACTTCATTAGTGAGTGTCCGAAACGTGACGAACAAAAGGCGTTCGTAAGTGGCTCGTGAGGAATGAATGAGGAGGAGAACGAAAAATTTTGTCTCATGGCAAAAGACTCCAACGAGGTATGTTCCGACTCTCTATATTATATTAGTTCATCGTTAGATGATGAATCCTTACATCTTGAATATGATAAGTTTTGCAAAATCAGTATAAAAGTAATTAACAAAAACAAGATGTTGAAAAACAAAAATGAACGGTTAGAAAAGGAAGTTCTTGAACTACTGTAAAGATAAATTAAAGAGATTAGAAAAGGGAAAAGAAGTAGATAGTGAATGCAAGCTTTGTGTAAAACTTCAAACGTTAGTTGATCATCTTGATTCTAAGATTGCTAGAATAAGTACTAATACTCTTGATAAAATACTTGATAGTGTTAAAACGGGTAATAATCAAAAGGGTTTAGGTATTCAGGAACACATTGCGTCAACTAGCGAGATTAAAGAAACACAATTCGTTAAAGCAATTGAAAAACAGGCTACTGTAGCCACGGATCCCACAGATCCCTTGAAAAAGGAACCGTCTAGTGTAAATTTAGGGATCCGTGGGTCTGTACCAGTAAACAGTAGAAATAATGCAACCACTTCCTCTAGAACCGGCTTTGTTACTGTTAACAAAAAGAAACCAACCCATGTTACTGTTAGAAATGGTAAACAACCACATCCCCTAAAATAAAATCAAAGTTTTATGAAAAACAAAGGTCCATCGTTTTCTAAACCGAACACAAATATAAGAAGACCAAACAATGTTTATCCTAGAAGTAACCACCATCAAATGGGATGGAATCCTAATGTACAAAATGGTTTTCCATTTCAAAACTTTACACCTTGGAATGTTTTCTCACGTTTTTCGTATATGCCTCATTTGAATGAAATGTATAACACCAATTGACCCATGAACAAATGGGGACCAAACTTTTGAGTTAATTGTTTTCTTAGGTGTGCCTAAAGGTTGACTTAGATCCGGACGAATGGATCAAGGATAGCGGGTGCACAAGGCATATGACTGGTAATAAAGCATTGTTCTCCACATACGAATCCTTCAATGGAGGAAATGCGGTGTTAGGAAATAGCAAGAGCAAAATCATCGGTAAAGGTACAATCTCTCACAAATCCTTAACCATTAACGATGTTGTCACCTAGAAAACCTAAACTTTAATATACTAGGTATAGGTCAAATATGTGATAAAAAGTGCAACGTACTTTTTAGTTAAACTGATAGTAAAATATTGAAAATGGGTATTACTATAGGAAGAGGCATTAGAAAACATGGAGTCTATGTCATTAAAATCAGAAATGAACCAAAAGACAAGCTTTGTCTTACCTCTATGGATGATACTTCGACCTTATGGCATCGAAGATTGGGTCACACCAATATGCGACTTCTTCAATCGCTATTATCCAAAGAACTAGTAAGAAACCTACCTAAACTAAAATACGAACATCATTTTTGTGATGCTTCTAACATAGGAAAACAAGTCTATGCTAGTCATAAAGCTAAAAATATGGTTTCTACAACTAAGTGTCTAGAATTACTACATATGGATTTATTTGGTCCATCCGCTATTCAAAGTTACGGATGCAACTTCTATTCTTTGGTTATAGTGGATGATTACTCTATGTATACATGGACTAAATTTTTAAAGAATAAAACTGAAACGTTCGATTACTTTGAAATATTAAGTAAGAAAATCCAAAGACAACTAGGAAGTCCTATTGTGTCAATTAGAACGGATCATGGTCAGGAATTTGATAATGAAGTGCAATTCAGAGCTTTTTGTGATGCTAATGGTATTACCCACAATTTCTCGACTCCTCACACTCCACAATCAAATGGGGTAGTTGAAAGGATAAATAAAACCCTACAAGAAATGAGTCGCACAATGATTAATGAGCAATCTATTCATCAAATATTTTGGTGCAATGCCGTCGACACATCAACCTATATACTAAGCCGAGTCCTAATTAGACCATTCTTAGTAAAAACTCCATACGAGTTACTACGAGGCAAAAAGCCTTCGTTAGAACACTTTCGAGTATTTGGTAGTAAATGTTTCATACTTAATACTAAAGATTATTTAACTAAATTCGATCCAAAATCAACCGAAGGTATCTTTTTAGGATATTCTCTTAATATTAAAGCGTACGTAATACTAAATAAAGAAACCATGAAAGTTGAAGAATCTTTAAACGTAAAATTTGACGAGAGTCCACCTAAGACTACCTTACCTCTTGTCGATGACGAATTAATCGAAAGTGAAGTCTTAGAAATCAAAGAAAATATAAATAAAGAAGATGAACCATTAAACAATAAAATCATCAATATTAAAAAGTATAAAGATCATCCCATAGAAAAGGTTATAGGGAAGTTAAATGAAAGAACCTTAAGATGTCAAGTCCAAAACCAATGTAGTCTATTTTGTTTTGTCTCAACTATAGAACCTAAAAACACTTAAGAAGCCATAAAAGATGAAAGTTGGGTAATAGCTATGCAAGAAGAGTTAAATCAATTTATTTCTAACAATGTTTGGACACTTGTCCCTCCACCTAAAAACCAAACCATAATCGGAACAAAATGGGTATATAAAAACAAATTATATGCAAACGGTGTCGTGTCTAGAAATAAAGCTAGACTTGTTGCTCAAGGGTATAACCATTAAGAAGGCATAGACTTTGATTAGACCTATGCTCCCGTAGCTAGATTAGAGTCTATAAGAATACTTCTTTCTTATTCTTGTGCTCATGATCTTAAGTTTTTTCAAATGGATGTTAAAAGTGATTTTCTAAATGGTTTTATTAATGAAGAAGTTTATGTAGCTCAACCTTCGGGCTTTATCGATTTCAAAAAACCTAATCACGTGTACAAACTAAGGAAAGCTCTCCACGGTCTTAAACAAGCCCCAAAGGCTTGGTATGATAGACTCAAAACATTTTTAATCAAAAACGACTATACCTTGGGGTTAGTTGACTATACACTTTTCACAAAGAAAAATGACTCACAAATAATTATTGTTCAAATATACGTGGACGATATTATATTCGAATCGACTTGTCAAGACATGTGTGATGATTTATCAAGAATCATGCATGATGAGTTTGAAATGAGTATGATGGGAGAATTAAGTTTCTTTCTTGGTCTACAAATCAAACAACTAGAAGATGGTATCTTCTTTAATCAATCCAAATACATTAAAGAAATGCAAAAGAAATTTGGTTTAGAAGAGTCAAAACCAATAAGAACACCAATGTCATCCGATACCAAACTCACCAAAGATGAAGACGGTGAATCCGTTGATAACACCAAATACCGTGGCATGATTGGTAGTCTTCTCTACCTTACGGCTAGTCGGCCGGATATCATGTTTAGTGTATGTCTTTGTGCTAGGTTTCAAGAAGACCCTAAAACTTCACACCTAGAAGCCATCAAAAGAATATTTAGATATATTAAGGGTACTTCTAAATTGGGATTATGGTATCCCAAAGGGACGGGGGTAGAAACTATTGTATATGCGGATTCTGACCATGCAGGTGATTATGTTGGTCGAAAAAGTACAAGGTGTGTTTGCACTTTCATGGGGTGTTGTTTAACATCTTGGTTCTCAAAGAAGCAAACGACATTGTCCGAATCAACAACCGAAGCCGAATATGTCTCCGCTGGCAAAGCATGCCAACAAGCACTATAGATGAAACAAGCGTTAGTTGACTACGACATCCACCTAAGTGTTATTGCCATTTTGTGCGACAACAAAGATGCTATAGATCTTAGCAAAAATCCGGTGTTGCATTCTCGTACCAAGCATATAGAGATCCGTCATCACTTCTTAAGAGACAATATTCAAAAGAGGAACATTTCAATTGAGAAGGTGTCATCCGAAGACAATATAGCCGACGTCCTCACCAAACTGTTGAACCGGGAACAATTCAACTTGCTTCGTCTAGGTCTTTGTCTTATGGAACAATCGTCGTGAAATATTTTCATTATACAAGGTACGTAAAAGATTGCCTTACCTTCTTTTCTGAGTCTAGGATCTCTATTTCACACAACTCACAAACAATATGGGGATTTATTTTCAAAACTCAAGATAATTTTCTCTATACAAAAAATTCTTCAAAATATTTTTTAAAAAGATATTTCTCCCTGTATCATTTTTCTTAAATCACTCTCACGTCTAGGAAAAAACATTTTCTTTCATTATTAATTCAAAGTAAAAACATTTTTCATTGCATCTCATGTCTTTTGAATGCTAAAGGGAATACATAACTAATATGTGTTTTCGGGTACATTCAATTAAGCAAAAATGAATTAAGGAGCACTTGGGATATCTCACATAAATATATATATATATGCCTTTTCACTTCTTTGTTTATTTTCCTCTTTAAAATGAGTCGAGATAACCGCAACTCCACATGGTTTTCATATAGGCACACACTAGGCACTATTGTTTCCAAAAGCAAAATTTTCAGCTGCCTGAGAACACCAGTTCCACGGATCCCAGCATTTACGCTGGAGTGATCCCTAAAGGGTCGGATCCGTGGGAACCGTGCCACAGTAGCCAAAAGTTTCTCTTATTTTTCTCACTTTGGCTAGAAACTTTCATATTTTCAACATTTTAGCTTTATCACTAATGAATATGTTACTTAATGCTTGTGTTCTCATGATCACATGCCTTAAATTCATATCTAATCATTAGATTATAGTCCACAATTTGGTTTTAGCATTCATTGCAATGCATTATTTGCTCTATAAATAAGGTTCCAAAATGCTTGCATATCCATCACTTTCAACCTCACAAACAATCATCATCATGTCACCCAAAAGATCCTTAAATATTGATGAACCATCTAGTGAAAACAAACCTTTTCAAGAAATCCAAAACTTCACCTACCACCTTCCGTAGTACCACCACCAACCAAATCAAGAAGAACCGCACGGATTAGCATCCTGCCTTGTTGCAAATGAGTCCAAAATGTTCTTCCAAATGAGTCCAAAATAATAAGAGAAACTAGGGTCGGTTCACTCAAAAGCTCCTACTCTCAGCCCATCAAAGCCCAGCATCCCACTTGGTACCTGCCGCATGGAAAAGAAATGCGGCTGAGCTTAAAAAGCCCAGTGGACAGATATAACAAAACAAAAACTAAACATAATCCAAAGATACAAAAAGAAACGAAGGAGACTGTGGTAGACTACAAGGAAGTACCTAGGGAGCAGATGAAAAGATATATACCTAGGGGTAATCAGAGAAACTTTAATGGCCTAATATCTAGCAGGTTAGGTAATGAGTTTCAATGTGTCAAGAAAGCTTGTTATAACTGTGGTAGTTTTGAGCACTTACAGAGAAATTGTTATAAAAACAGACCACAAGTTTGGAATCATTGGAGGAGGGTAAATCACCAAAACTTTTCAAAGAAAACAAACCCTCATCCTAACAGAAACATGATTCCTAGAGCAGTGTTAATGAGGAATGGGAATACAAAATCAATTGTCACTGCTTCACCAAAATGGGTTCCAACCACTGCTAAGCAAAGTGTAAACACGGCTAAGCAAAATCAAACCACTGATAAGCCAAAAATCACCAAAGATAACAAAGAAGTTTTTAAAATTCCAAAGGTGATAACTGACACAGTGGTTGGAAATCATTTTATGCTGTAAAGGCCTCAGCTAGTTGGCAATGGAAACCTAAGACCAAGGTTTTACATCATGTCAACTGTGCATCAATATTGGCTTGGGTCCACAAAAGGAACTAACTTGTTTAATATCATGTGCAGGGCAATCTACAAGATGAGCTAAAAGACAAAGGAGTTTTTTATAGTGGTTGCTCTGGGCACATGACTTGGGATGGGAGTAACCTGGAAGATTTTGAAGCTTTTGATGGAGGATATGTGGCTTTTGGAAATGATCCAAAGGGAGGAAAGATACTTGGAAGAGGCACAATCAGAACACGGAATTTGGACTTTGAAAAAGTCTACTTGGTACAGGGACTTAAGTACAATTTATTCAGTGTTTCTCAAATGTGTGATAAGAAAAACTGGGTACTTTTTGGTGAAACTGAATGTGTGGTGTTGCTAATGAGGCTGTCACAGGTAGTGAAGGTGACATGATTGGAAGGGCTGCTACTACTGATTCATGCTTTGATGCTGATCAGGATAGTGGTAACATCAATAAGACCCAACCTTTGGCAACTCCTAATGTGGAGAGTTCCTTGGAACTTAACACAGGTGGAGGAATCCCTAGCCAATTGGCTACTACAGGGTGCATAGTTGTTCAGGCTCGGTCTGATGCTATGTTTTCTATATCCAAGGATTCACCTCTCGGAGCAGTTAACACAGCTCAAAGTGATGAGGATCGTTTGGAACATGAACATGAATTGACGTATTCTGAGTTTGTACATGATGACTTTTCCTATGAACCACCTCTAGGGCCAGTTCACACAGGTCGAAGTGGGGAGGATATTCTTGAACGCTTAAATGAATTGACGGCTAAATGTACCAAGATGGAGGAGACGATCTCGAATCTAAAGGAGTTGGTTGTGTTTCATGGAAAGGATATTCGGAGATTGAAGCACAGAGTGATGGTTTTGGAAAAAGTAAGGCGCCCTGGAGTTACTGTTTTGAAAGCCATGAAAAGAAAGAAAAAGACGATGGACTCCTCTCCAGCTCTGAATATGGAGGATGTATCCAAACAGGGGAGGAGTGAAGGCATGAATTCAGGGGAGGCTATTGATGTAGCTGTTAATGTATCTATGGAAGAAGATGTTGATAGTGGAGATCAAACATATTTGGTATCTGATAAAGATGGGAATGAGGGAGTTCTTGAAAATGTGAAGAACGTTGTAGAAGATGTAGTACAGAACACAAACACTGATGGTATGTCTGAAACCACGGTTAGTACACTTGTAACCACTGCTGCAGTATCAGACATGGCAACTATACCCACTACAACTATACCCACTACTATCATACCCACTGCTATCATAACCACTTCCACTGTTGTCACAACTCTCTCTGTATTATCACCTAAGTCTAAAGAAGTTGAGAAAGAAGCTGCAAGTACATTGATAAATCTAAGCAAAACTTCATCAATTTCTACATCTGTGATTGCACCTGTTTTGTCTGTTCAATCTACTGCAACTAAACCCAAACCCAAAGGAAAAAGTTTAGTTATTGGTGAACCTTTGAAGAAGAAAGTGATTAAATATGATATTGGAAAAGGTAAAGGGGTTGCAGTACCAGAGCTAAAGTTTAAATCTAAAGCAGAACAAGAAGCTTATGATGCAGAGTACGCAAAGAACATAGTAGCTGAAGAAGAAGCAGCTTTAGAGAAAAGAAAGCAAGCTGAAGAGGAAGCTAGTCAGAGATGGTTAGCTATATGGTATGAATCACAAAACTATCTTCAAGCTTCTGAATTAATAAGTGATAAGTATACAACACAAGAATGGAATTTGTTGGATGATGAGGAAAAAGCTAGGCTTTTGAGTGAATGGGCAAGGAAGGTTGGTAAAGAAAGGAAGCAAGTTATAAGAAAGAAACCTCCTTCAATGGCACAGATGAGGAATGTACTAATGAAAATTATTAAGAATTCAGGCATTCACATTTCTGAAAATCTTAGTAAATGTTCATTTGAAAGAATTCTTGAGATTTATGAAAGATGTATGAAGATTAATCATGATGATTTCTGTCCAATGAATTCTAAAAAGGAAGAAGAGTGGATTAAGAAAGATGATGAATGGATTCAAAGTAAAAGAAAGAGAAAGTCTGAGATTCAAGAGACATCTGATTCTAAAAGATTGAAAGAAGTTGAAGATGTTAATCAAATTGTTTCTTATGAGTTTAAGCTTAATGATGGAAGTGAAGGAGTTTGGAAAATTCAAAGACTCAACAATGAAGTTTATGAGTATAATAAGTTTTCACAAATGCTTCAATACTTTGAAAGAGATGATTTGATGAATCTTTGGAGACTTTACAAGAATAAGTTTGGTGAAGTACATCCAAATGATTATCATGAGAGACTGGTCTATTATAACTTGAAGATTTTATTTGAACCAACTCATGATGAACCTGAGTGGAAAGTACTCTACAATGGTAATGTAACAAGATGGTTTTTGTATCAAACCTGTGGAGTTCATGTTTTAACTGTTTCTGGAAAAGTTATTCACATGCTTGTAGAAGGTGATTATCCTCAGTTGAATAAGTATCCAGAAATTATTACTCAGATGTTGAAGCCTTGTATTATCAAGATGTTGTTACCCTATGATGGTCAAGCTTATGATTTGTTGAGGAAATATGAGACAATCCTTAAATCACATAAGTGTTTGGTTACATCCTCTAATTCAGATGTTTTGAGCTTAAAGGAAACTTGAGAATTCTGTTGGAATGTATCAAGTTTATGGGAGGATTGTTGGGTTTTTGGTTCCTTGAATCATGAATTACTTTAAGTCTTTGGAACCACGGACATGTTTGATATAACCACGGACAGAAGAATGTAACCGCTGATGAAGACAACCACGGCTAGTAGTAGTGTGTAACCATAGACAATATATTGTAACCACTGCTAGTATCTTGTATAGTCGGTTTAGTTTATTGTATTAGATAAATATGGAAAAGATATTTATCTTGTAGGTTACGTATTGTATTATGTAAAGGACTCCTTAGTTTATAAAAGGAGGTCCTAGGTTAGATTAGAAATACGTAAGTTTTATATCTAAGGTCGATACACTTCAAGGTTGCAAAACCCTAATACTGTAAGAGTATTCGTATTAATAAATAATATTGAGGTGTTGAATGTTAACTGTTCTTGTTAGCCTTAATAGTTTTTATTAGAAGTGATGGTCATTCACATTTAGGAACTTTGTAACGTGTGTTAGATATCGTGATAGAATAGTCATCGGGCTCGTGGATTGGGCTAAGCTAATTGGTTAAAAGATAAGCTATGCTAGCCATTGATAAGCTTATGTATCCCAAGCCCAATCCAAGTCCAATTCGTGGCCCTTGCCAAGCCCATTAGGGTATTGTTGTAAGGAACTATAAATACCCCTCAAATGGTCATTTGAGGGGTGTGCTTGAAAGTGTGTGTGTGTGTGTTTTCCTTTGAAGTAATACAACATATTGTGTTTATCTTATCCTCTCACATACACGGATTTCATATCATTCAAGTCACCATCTTCCTTTCTTTATTTCATCTTCTTATACGTATATGTGTTTGGTTTAACGTGTTCTAAGCAAAACGTGGGTATTGGTTTGTGATAAGGTTGATAGATATAAGGTCCTACAATTGGTATCAATCGCCTAACAATGGTTTAGGAGTGTTTGTGTTTGTTTTGAAGGTTGGTACTATACGCGTAGCTTTGTTATAAACGTTGTCACGCTTAAAGCTTTAATTTTTGCACTCAAAAATTCAAGATTCTTGTGGTTTAAGGTTTATTTGGTGCTAAAGTTTCAGTTTTTTGCAAAAAGTTCGAAGCTTTACGCGTTTTGGTTAAGTTTTAAACTCGTGTTTTTGAAGGTGGTCATTTCTACTCGTAACTTTTATAAGCACTTTGGGTGAAAAAGGTCAACATTTTTGGGTTATTCGAGTGTTTTTAAGGATATCTGTGCAAGAGAAATCGTTTGAATCATTGGAAATTTCTTACGAGTAGAAGTCAAAAAGTCAAAACCCTAGTTTTCTACTCATAACTTTTTGGTGAAGAATCTTCGAGCTTCAAAGGTTACTCAGTGCTTCCCTCACTTGGATAAGTGTGAGAAACACTTCGACTTGTGGATATCCCTTACGCTGTGACAGTGTAAAGGATTTTTGGTTTTTAACCTAAGTTTACGCATAAGCATAAACTCTTACGAGTAGAACTCTACGCATAAGGATTTTTGGATTTTTGGCGGGAAAACTTGAGTAAAATTTAAATTTTTGAGGATACTAAACGTTCAATTTTTACGCGAAATTCAAATTTTGGTTTAACTGTGAAAATTTTGGTCAAAAATTCAAATTTTTGGGCCTAAATTCAAAATTTTCGGGTCAAATTTGGCGTCAAAATTGTCATAACTCAAATTTTTCATACGTCCTTAGAATTGATTTTTATAGTGAATTTCAAATTTTGGGCGAAATTTTTTAAGAACCAAGGTTACGAGTACGACTTTCAGAACACCTCAACTGAGCTTAATCTTCATCAACCACAACTCCTTTATAGTTGAATCGATCCTACATCAACTTTATCAGATCATACCTTCATCAATGGCAACTCAACAAGATATTCATGCAGCCGGTGCTGAAAACCGTCCTCCTATGTTGGAAAAAGGTGGTTATCTTCAATGGACAAGTCGTATGCTTCGTTACATCAAGACCAAAACTAATGGAAAACTCATGATTAAATCCATTCAGGATGGACCCTTCATACCTCGACAAGTCCAAGACCCTGGAAATCCTGATGCAACACCTCCCATCCCACCATTTTTTCGTCTTCAAAAAGACACTGAATACTCTGAAGAGGATCAGAAACAAGTCGAAGCAGATGACATGGCAATTCATATTATACAACTGGGTTTACCAAGAGACATCTTTGCTGCTGTAGACAATTGTGAAACTGCTTTCGACATGTGGGAACGTGTTAGATGACTTTGTCATGGAACAGAAATCGGTCAACAAGACACAGAGAACAAGTTGCTAACTGCATGGGAGAAGTTTACATCTACTCGAGGAGAATCCATTGAATCCTACTATGGAAGGTTTTGTACTTTAATGAATGAGCTGATCGGAAACAAGTTGACACCCAGAACTATCGTGAGCAACATCAAGTTCTTGAACAATCTACCAGAGGAATGGGGACGATATGTCACTATTGTCAACCAAACAAAGGACTTACATCAAGTGAACTTTGATCAACTCAACAATTTTCTGAAACAAAACCAAAATGAAGTGAATGAAGTCAGGCAAGAAAGATTAGCAAAGAATCATGATCCATTGGCACTCATTGCAAAGACTCAAACTTCAGTGAATACACAACAACAAGCTTCATCATCTTCCACTAACAACAACTTGCAGCAATACATCCCTCAACAACAAAACTATCCACAAGAACAACAACATTACCAGGAACAAGGAATCACTGATCTTGAAATGGAACCAAAAGAAGCTTTGTCACAAGCATTTGTATTCTTGGGTAAAGCATTCAGAGGTCGCTATTCACACCAACTAACAACAACCAAAGGATTTCATCAAACACTCGCAACAGCCAAATTGCACAGCCGGGTGTGAACATGGGCAATCAAGGTCAAATGGTTGGAGTTATTGGGAATCAGCAGGGATATGCTACTAGATTTCGCATGGGTAATCAGGCGGTTCCGTCAGGGTAATCCGATGGGTCGAGAATGTTGGGAAATAGAGTAGTGGGTAATAGTGGGTAATCGAATGGGAAGTTGCAGCTCCAGTAGTTGGGAATTATGGAAATGTGAATCGGGTAATCATGGGTTAAGTGTTATAATTGTCAAGGATTGGGTCACATGGCAAGGAATTGTCCAACTAAGCCGAAAAAGAAGGATCTTGCGTATCTTCAGAAAGCTATCTTGTTGGTACAAAAGGAAAAAGCAGGACTTCAGTTGAGTGCTGAGGAACATGACTTCATGGCTATTATGGATGATTTGGAAGACCTCGAGGAACTCAATGCAAACTGCATCTTCATGGCAAATCTTCAGAGACTAAGTACGACACGATTCTGCGCACCTCCTGTCTATGGCGCCAACGCGATATCGAGGTACCAATCATTGATACATGCTATAACAATGTCGTATTTGATGTGTTTACTCATGACGAACACATTCGTGACATCAGCACCTACTTATGATACATACCTGGACAATCCGAGTTGTAGCAATACTAACAGCAACCACAAGGCACAAAAGACCCAAATCTGAAACACAAAAACACAAACTCCAAAACAAGAACACCAAAACAAAAAACAAACTAAAAAAAATAACCAACGTGAAAAAAAAAACATAAAACCAAGAAAAAAAAAACACAAAAAAAAACACAACGCAAAACAAAATCCAGAAAACAAACAAAAATAGTTACTCAAACTTAAAAAAAAAAAAAAAAAAAAAAAAAAAACAAAAACTTAAAAATAAAAAAACAATAAACTACAAACAAGAAAATTAAAAAACTAAAAATGAAAAAAAAATAAGAACAAAATTAAATAAAATCAAAAACAAACAACAACATAACGCTTTCACACAAAAATAAGTCACAAATAAAAAAAAACAAAATAAAAAAAAAAACAAGTCATACAAAAAAAACTAATCAACAACAACAAGAAAAACACGAAAATAAAACATAAAAAAAACAAAAAAAAAACGGTCTTCACACAATCCAATAAAAAAAACAATTACAAACAAAAAAACAAAACAAACAACAAAACAACATGAGGCTGATGAGAAAACAAAAACCTAAAAAAACACACAAAAAAACCAAAAAATACAATGAAACTCGTAAATAAACACTTGAAAAAAACAAAAAAAAAACCTATGAAAAAAAACACAAAAAAACAATAAAAAACAAAACACCAATAAAAAAACCAAATAAATAACAACCAAAAATTCAAACAAACAAAAGAAACAAAAACATCATTAATAAGAACTAAACACTAAACCCACAAAAAAACTGAAACCCTCCAAGAGAAAACAACAAGAAAACCAGAAGACAGTGGAAACAGGAATGGCATTGAAAAAGAAAAATGACGAAGCAAAGGATAAAAATTCTTTCTTTGAGAAAGGAAAAAAAAAAGGGAAAGGGAAAGAAGGGGGAAGAGGGAAAGAAAAACGAGGAAAATTAAAAAGGTGAAAAAGAAAAAAGGGAACAAAGGGAGGGAATCGCGATGAAAGAAGAAAAAAAAGGAGCAAAGAAACAAACAAAAAGAAAAAAGATAACAAGAGGAATAACAAAAAATGGCGCCAACCTTATGAATGCCAAATTGACCACAAAATACGTGAGCGTGCTTATTGAATCATTAATCAACAACGGTGGGAATTGAAAAGTTTAAAAGGTCATCGCGATGTTAAGCCCGAAGCCAAATTGAGAGTTACAAGGAGAACGCAAAAGCTTTTGAATTTCAGAAAAACAAAGAATCGGAATTAGAAATTGGTTATCGAAATTTGGTTTCTAAAGAAAAAGAATTGCAAATCAAGTATAACACACTTGATGTGAATCTGAATTTGAAAATCAAATCTTTAAACAAGGAAATTTCTGATTTAAATAACCAACTTTCCAAACAAAAAGACATGTTTTCTAATCTTGAAAAAGAAAAGAAGCAGTTGATTACAGATTTTTCAAAACGAGAAGATTCTCTTCTTGATGAAATTCTTGATAAGAATGAAAAGATAAAACTTTGGAAAATTTGCTTCTTAAAACGGGTCATTCTGCTCAAACAATCAAGATGCTTTCTAATCAAGTAAATCCGCGTTTTCATACTAACAATAGAATGGCACTTGGTAACGACCCTTCTTCGTTCCTCAAGAAGCTCGAAATCTCAAATGTGTTAAACAATGGAAATGCTTTACATGAACCCATTATTGTTCGTGATTCTCTTGAAACGTTAGAACTATCTGAGGAGAGTAGATCAAAAATGAAACAAAAGAATCCGAAAATCAAACCTATTGATTATAACAAATGGAACAAAATTAACGGAATTACTTTTGTCAATCAAAAGAAAAGTCAAAGTTCTCCATCACACAAAGTGTTTCAAACAAAGAGTCAACACCTGTTTCAAAATCTGTTTCAAAACCAGGTTGTTGTCTCCAATTCTCTCTCGAACATTGAACAAATGTCTTCAAACAATCCTTTTAACACAAGTGATTCGAGAAGTATTTTAGAAAATGTAAAAACTAGAATTGTGGATCTTCAAGACACTGTTAAAACTAAAACCACTATTACACCTAACAACTGGTTCTCTAGTTTTGACATCGAACAAAGAAAGTTTTTTGAAACTCAAATTGCCCCTCAGCTGAATGCCATCAGTGCAAGGTAATTCATTTTGAACAAGCGTTTTTGAAAGAAACAGCTGACTTTGTCAAGGACCATAAATCCCTGGTAAAGCAAGCTACTGACTATGTTGAACAAATCAAAGTTTTGGAAAATTTAAATGACTCTCTCTTCGAAGATGTTCTGACTACTGATATTATGTCCATCATTTTGCAAACATATTCTGTTGAAGATCATGAAAGACTCCAGTCTGAGACCTCCAAAATTGTTTCAAAATATGAAAAAGCACTTGAGAAACTTGAAAAAGAAAATGTCTCATATTTTAAACAACTTGATCGAAAAACTGAGGAATGCAAGTATGACAAATTGTCGTATGGGCGTGCCTACAATGACATGAAAGCGAAAAATGATCTTTTGAGGGCTCAGCTGGAATGTCAAAAAGGAAAGGCAGTGGATACTGTGATTAAAAAACCATTGACTGCGGAGAAAGCAAATGTTCCCAAACCGGTTTCCAAACCAAAATTGTCTGTTTCTATGCCTCCTCCAAAAGTCAATGAGAAAAATGTTTCATCAAAACCGTAACTCCACCTGCCTTTCCTAAACAAAATGTTGATAAAGGAAAAGCGGTTATCGAGAAACCAACAGTTTTAGCTCCTGGCCTTTTTAAGATGAGTACTACTAATGCGTCTGCCTCCACATCTAAAACATATGGAACAAACAACATAAGTTTAGAAATGCACTCTAAAGAGACTAGGAAAGCTGAAACCACTTCTCTAGATAAGATTGTGAATCCTAATGAGTGTGCCTTACCTTCTACAGGACTAGGAAGCACCTCTAGGAGCAGCAGACTAAAGCCTAAGAGCAATACAAGGAACAATAGAGTCTCGCTGGCCTCTAAGAGTAGTCGCTTGAATAAAGAGAAGAAAGTAGAAGAACACCCTAGGAATTTACCGTTTTTGAATAAGAAAGACATTTCATCTGAATGTAATGAACCTATGAAATCTGCTAAGTTTAATGAATCTGTTGAATCTGTTTGTTTAACTTGCAAGAAATCTTTATCTAATGTTCATGATGATTGTGTTTCTAAGAATGAGATTTTTAAGCCTGTTAAGAAGAATGTTCCCAAAAGAACTTATGCTAAACGGATAGGAAGACTAGTTGCGAGACTTAGGCTTTACACTACTGATAGGGAGCATAATGTTTACTTTAGGAATGACATTTGGAAACCCACAGGTAGAACTTTCACACTCCAGAATGGTATAATGAGTGACCAACCAGAATACCCAGTTGAAAACTTCTTTGAGTGTGATCAGGATTTTACCTCTAACCCAAAGGAACCAAAATCAAAACGGTTTCCAAAATCTTCTTCTTTTGTTATTGGCAGGTTATCGAAATATGTCTTTGGATCGTCGACTCGGGTTGCTCCAAGCACATGACCGGGAATCTGAAGCTGCTGATCAATTTCGTCTGGAAATTCATGGGAACCGTACGTTTAGGAAATGATCATGTAGCAGCTATCATGGGTTATGGAGATCTACCTTTTGGAAATTATTTGATCACTCGGGTTTACTATGTCTAAGGATTGGGACACAATTTGTTTTCAGTCGGGCGGTTCTGTGATGCAGATTTAGAGGTTGCTTTTAGGAAAAATGCTTGCTTCGTTAGAAACTTGGATGGCACTGATCTCTTCACTGGGAATCGTGATACAAACTTGTATGCTATCGACATCAATCAAATGGCCTCTTCATCACCAATATGTCTTATGACACGTGCATCTGGAACACAGTCCTAGTTGTGGCATAGAAGGTTATCCCATCTCAATTTCGACACCATCAACAAAATTGCCAAAGACAACATCGTCAACGGACTTCCAAAGTTCAAATACACCAAGGATCACTTATGTCCATCATGCGAACAAGGAAAAAGCAAAAGAGCATCATATAAACCCAAAACCGTACCTAGTTCGGAAGCAAAGTTGCATATGTTGCACATGGACTTATGTGGCCCAATGAGAGTTGAAAGCATTAATGGGAAAAAGTATATTCTTGTCATCGTCGATGATTATTCGAGATATACATGGGTTAAGTTTCTGAGATCAAAAGACGAAGCACCGGGCATCATCATCACCTTTCTGAAGCGTATTCAAGTACTTCTTCAAACTCCAGTAAGGGTTGTAAGAACTGACAACGGCACAGAATTCACTAATCAGGAGTTAAGAGCTTATTTTGAAGATGTTGGAATTACTCATCAGACATAAGTTGTTAGAACTCCATAGCAGAATGGGGTAGTTGAAAGAAGAAATAGAACTCTTGTGGAAGCTGCTCGCACAATGCTAATCTATTCTAGTGCACCGTTATTTCTATGGGCTGATGCTGTTGCCACTGCTTGTTTCACTCAGAACCGATCCCTAATCCATCCTAGATTCAATAAAACCCCATATGAGCTTGTGAACAACAGAAAACCGGATATCTCTTACTTTCACGTATTTGGCGCTTTGTGCTATCCGACGAACGACAGAGAAGATCTAGGTAAATTGAAAGCTAAAGGTGATATTGGAATCTTCATTGGATATTCAGATAACTCGAGGGCATTCAGGGTGTATAACAGAAGAACTAGGAGGATCATGGAGACGATGAATGTGAAGTTTGACGAACTTTCACTAATGGCTTCTGAGAGACTCGCTCTAGAACCCGCACTAAACCAGAAATACTTCGGACACATCAGTTTAGGACTCGTACCTCAAAGAGCTCAATCAACTTCGATTGACAATCCTAAAGAACAAGAATGGGAGAATTTCTTTGAGTTAATGTTCGATGAATACTATGGTGGAACTTCGACAAATGCATCAAACCATCATTCCGCTGCACCCGCTCAAAATCATCTACCACCACCAACAGAAGATGCATCTACAACGGTCGAAACCAATGCACCAATTCCATCTACATCATCTACATCTACTACAGTTATTGCACCCGTTCTACCAGCAGTTGATGAGCAAAACCAAAACCATAACGATGCAACGTTAGATGAAGACTTATTTGAAAACCCGTTTGCTACGGAATCATTTGAATCTTCTTCAAGCTTACGAGAACCATCTAACTCGCATACGTTTAACCAACGGTATCCTTCTACTCGGAAGTGGACAAAAGACCATCCGATTGAACAAGTTATTGGTGAACCTTCAAGGCCAATTCAGACGAGACGCCAACTTGCCACCGATTGCGACTTATGCATTTACCTTTGCTCCATTAGCAATATAGAGCCAAAGAACATTCGCGAGGCAATGGCAGAACCCGCATGGATAGAAGCGATGCAGGAGGAACTTCTCCAATACCGTCTACATGACTCTTGGGATATGGTTCCAAGACCAATTGACATTCGCGTCATTGATCTCAAATGGTTATGGAAGAACAAAAGGGATGAAGAAATGACTGTAATTCGCAACAAAGCTCGTCTTGTGGCCAAAGGATACAGACAAGAGGAAGGGATAGACTTTGAAGAGTCATTGGCGCCGGTAGCTAGACTAGAAGCAGTCAGGATTTTCTTAGCCTATGCCGCTCACAAAAACATCACGGTTTATCGGATGGACATTAAGACCGCGTTCTTGAATGGAACTCTGAAAGAAGAAGTGTACGTGAGTCACCAGAAGGCTTCATCGACTTGGAACATCCAGACTACGTCTACAAACTCAAAAAGGCAATCTATGGATTGAAACAAGCTCGAGAGCGTGGTATGACGAACTGTCCTCTTTCCTTATCCAAAACAATTTCACCAATGGCATAGTTGATCCTACCTTGTTTACACAAAAATGCAAAAGCGACATTTTGATTGTTCAGATTTATGTGGACGACATCATCTTTGGGTCCACTAATCCGAATCTTTCAAAACATTTTGAAAATCTCATGAAAAGTAAATTTGAAATGTCCATGATGGGGAACTAAAATTCTTTCTTGGTTTACAAATACATCAATCCCCTCGTGGAATTTTTATAAATCAAGCTAAATACACAACTGAGATTTTGAAAAATCATGGTATGGATAATTGTGACTCGGTCGAAACACCAATGGTAACTTCACCAAAAATTGGAGCCGATTTGTTTGGGAAACCTATTGATCCGAAGAAATATCGGAGCATGATTGGTTCTCTCATGTACCTTACTGCTAGTCGACCGGATATTCATTTTGCTGTTTGCTTATTAGCACGGTTTCAGGCAAAGCCTACCGAACTGCACCTCAAAGAGGTTAAACGGATCTTTCGGTACCTGAAGACATCCATTCACATGGGACTTTGGTATCCGAAGGAATCCGGATTTGATCTAATTGCCTTTTAGATCACGGACCACGCGGTGATCAAGTTACAGCAAACAGTACATCTGGAGGAGCACAATTTTTGGGTGAAAAGTTAGTAAGCTGGTCTTCAAAGAAACAAGATTGCCCTGCACTTTCAACCGCTGAAGCTGAGTATGTGTCTCTATCTGCGTGTTGTGCTCAAGTTCTATGGATGAGAACACAACTCACAGATTATGGCTTTACTTTCGATAAAATACCTATGTATTGTGACTCGAAAAGTGCCATAGCCATATCATGCAATCCTGTTCATCACTCAAAGACTAAGCATATCAGAGTCCGCTATCACTTCATCAAAGAGTACGTCGAAAATGGTACTGTTGAATTATTCTTCGTGAAGACGGATTACCAACTCGCCGATCTATTAACTAAAGCCCTTCCAAAAGAAAGGTTTGACTATTTAGTTCGACGAATTGGAATGCGAAGCCTAACCCCGGAGGAGTTAGAAAGTCTTCTCGAATCTTCTTGAAAATGATTTTCCAAAAGCTTATTTGTAAATATTTTTTTGAAAAACAAAATACAAAATTTGAAAAACCAACAAAAGCAAAATATAAAAATATAAAACTTTCAAAAATACAAAAACAATATAAAATCAAAAATCCAAAAATATTCTTCTCACGACATGTCTCTCGTATAATCGATATTCATGCGTTTCTAGAAATGTTATTCAACAATGATACGGGTATGTACAGATGCTTGAGCGAGAGTTCTTTAATGTTTTTCAAAACATGTCGTTTCTCAAAATTTCTTCAAATAATGGCTTTCGTATACATCAGTACGAAACCCGGACTAAAATGATGACTTTTGATTATTTTTCAAATCAAAACTTGTGCTTTTATAGAAAAATCAAGTGTACGCTTGATTGCACTGCATTTAAAATGGTGAGAAATCATCATCATCTTGAGCACCTTTTCAAGATTGTTCAAAAGATTTTTCAAAATCTTTCAAAATATTTTGTGCTCAAGATAACTCCCTCTAAAACCCTTTAATTGATTATGCTTTATTAAAGGGGGAGTATAAAACTAAAATGTTCCAAATTCATGCGTAAATCAAATCCGTTTGTCTCCCCAAAAAGATTCTAAAATGTTGTTTAATCCGTTGATATCAAAAATATCACGAATATGCTATTTTTGAGGGGGAGGAGATGTGATTAAAATGTGATCAAAAAGTTTTAATGATCGTTGTTTGAATCTCCAAATGAGCTCGACTCAGACGGAACCAATGAATTGACGGGAATCTAAGTCAGTATATGTACCATCTCGAGAAACTTGTGATAGATATGCACCTTCATGGGTCTAACCTCCTTTTCAAGGAGTGTTTACAACTTCAAGTTAGTTATTAGAGCTAGTTGTCACCTAAAAACTGACAATGGAACTCTTTAACTAGGCAACGTAACCGTGTCTCGTGGGGAATTGTCTATCATAAGCCGATCAATTCAAAAAGTGCAAACTCTACCCTCTATGTGCAGATTTCTGTCAAAACTAATAAGCACATGTGAATGGGGAGTGTTTCTGAAAATATAAAACTCGCGGAGTGTCTCAAACATGTTTTCTATCATAAACACTCTGTGAGATTTTCAAGTAAAATGGTTTTATGGCAACATGGGACAGTCATGGAGTTATAAGGTGACTAAGGATAGGAAATTCGTCCTATGATCCGCCAGAGCCGGAGGGATCTACCCAAGGACATAACCCATAGTTAGTATTAGAAGTCCTTAGGTATGATTGAAAAAGGAGTAATGTGAGAAAGGAGAAAGAAGGGGTTGAAGAATTAAAAGAAATGTAATGAAAAGGGTGAAAAGAAATAGCCCTCCATATTCAACCTTAGGGCAAAAACCGGGTTCAATTCATCTGCTACTGGTTGTCACTAAGATGACACTGGTATTGAAGACAAAGACGTCATGGACCCAGTGACGCACTGCACTAAACCTTCTAGCCACTCAATTCCTCTCAAAAGGGATTTGTTTCATTCTCACTGGGAACCCTACATAATCTATTGACCTTCTCTTAGAGATCGTTGATATTGAAGAAGGAGACCCTCTCCCTAGTCTCCGCTCAGGAAAACCAAAATGCACTTATTGAGTCTAGAGCCACGAGATTCATCAAAAGATCTCATAGGAACACATGACATGACATCGCTTGTTGTTCATCATTAAGGGCACAAGTGATATATTATAGAGTCCTACGCAGATCTTAGCAATCTGCCAGAACATTTATGAGAAGTTTCACATCTGTGATCTTCAGTGATTGAATGGAAACTCCTGCCAGGGTCAACATCAAGCGACCACGGCAGCAGGTCACTTCGTTAATTCTCCGTGGATTACGCTTAGTGTGTCTCAAACGGTCTACAGTCGTGAAGTGATGCTTCGGTGTACCTCAACGACTAATCTGAACTGTAGATGTACTTCGATATATCGAGTTATCTCACTTGTGGGACTCCAGTTCAGGAACGGCCTTTGTGAGAATTAGAGATGTGTTTTCACACTATGCTGTTAACACCCTCGAAATTCAAACTTGTAAGTGCCGGAATCCGCTTATTACTAACTGTTTTTATGTTTTCTTCTTATGGAAGCTCCGGAGCGGATCATTGGTAACCAAAAGACAAATAGAAGTGTGAGCATGGTGGAAAAAGACGTGGAGATACCTAACCAACGAAGTTGACAACGGCAGACAACCACATTATCTGATCACAAAGCATGAAGGAACAAAGAATTAAGACTATTCTTTATCTACACACAAAGTTCAAGCTCGAGAAAAGTAAAGACCTAATCAAGTGGAGCATCATTTGAATGACCACCCCTTAAGGGGAGATTGTTAGCCTTAATAGTTTTTATTAGAAGTGATGGTCATTCACATTTAGGAACTTTGTAACGTGTGTTAGATATCGTGATAGAATAGTCATCGGGCTCGTGGATTGGGCTAAGCTAATTGGTTAAAAGATAAGCTATGCTAGCCATTGATAAGCTTATGTATCCCAAGCCCAATCCAAGTCCAATTCGTGGCCCTTGCCAAGCCCATTAGGGTATTGTTGTAAGGAACTATAAATACCCCTCAAATGGTCATTTGAGGGGTGTGCTTGAAAGTGTGTGTGTGTGTGTTTTTCCTTTGAAGTAATACAACATATTGTGTTTATCTTATCCTCTCACATACACGGATTTCATATCATTCAAGTCACCATCTTCCTTTCTTTATTTCATCTTCTTATACGTATATGTGTTTGGTTTAACGTGTTCTAAGCAAAACGTGGGTATTGGTTTGTGATAAGGTTGATAGATATAAGGTCCTACAGTTCTTCTTCTTAAGATTAAGTGTTAAATTCCGCGTAATACTTAATAAGCTTTTATTCTAAGTCAGTTTCTATATTAGATCAATTGCTCAACTGGGATCAACAAATAGTCACATAATAACCAAAATCAGAATGTTGCCACGAGCACCTAATACTAAAGGAGATACTCCAATAGCCAACTTTAACAAATCACATATCATAACCCATATCTACCAAATCATATCAAATCCGTCAAATCATAAGTGCACAAGGAGGGAAGACCTCTCAAGTACCAAATGGAGTACCAAGCTCCAAAATGTGAGGGGGTGTATTGCATGCATCCATACGCTCCCTGCAAAACAAATCAAATATACATATGCCAGTACGAGACTGTACATACGTATTCATAATGGCCAAGTGCACACATATCATAATCATATCAAAAGGGAACGCCGGGGACTAATCACACCGCCCCAAATAGTGTCATGGCATTGGTGCATCAATGACATGGCCATGGTACCTCCATGGATAGTTAGCTCGGGCAACCAAATAAAACAAATGATATCATATCAAACTGATCATATAACGGAATCATATCAATAAGGGATCTCAGACGGATAACATATCAAACGAATAACTAATCGAATATCAAATCAGAAGATCATACCAAAACGAATCATATCAAATCAAAGCAAGGGGAATACGAATCGAATATTAAAAAGGACAAGAGTCATGAGAGAAAAGATGTGTCATTACTGAAATGACGGATTATCTGTACCTCAAAGTGTGTGCACGAGAGCAAGGCACACAAAGCCAAATCACTTCTCTCTCTTCCTAATATCTACAGTAAATATACTCGCATATTACCAACAAATATTCATTTTATAAGCTTCTTATGCATTCACAAGTGTTTTACTTATGGACTTCATCCTTTTATATTTCATTTTCTTAACTTCACATCTGGACCCGTTTTGCACGAATTTTTAAACCCATCAGAAGTATTCCAAAAATTTCAAGAAAATTCCCAGAGGTTCCCACATTAGTTAAGTAATTTCAAAAATTTTGGTTGATTTTATCTCAGAGTCTAAGTATGGTTTAAAAATCCATATTTCCAGACCTGGCTAGAAAGTGTTCAGGATATACACCTCAAATGTTTATGCTCATTAGACCTGTTTAGACACCTTGAAAAAATTCTCAAAAATCCCAGAAATTCATGTATATCCTAAATGTCACTCCTGTAAAGGAGAGCTCCCAATTCATTATGGTTTGAAAATGAAAAATCAAACAATCCAACTAAATTTCAGACCCATTTTCTCAGCTTTGACACTTGATCTTGTAAAATCCAAATAAACGACTTAGACAACTCCGAATTCCACCAAACCACTTGGAAAACTTAACTAATACATAAAATAAGTTTTTCCAACAAAAACCCATAATATTGCACTTATAAAATTCGATCTATAACACACGCAAATTCATCATATTATGCTGTCCAGTTTTAGGGTTAATTAAAGGCCATAATAACACATGTTTCTCATTCCATTTTCATATATAATTTATAGATTTGATCATAGATGATGTTAAAGCACAAATTATAATGACATAAACATGACACACATCTCAAACCTCATCTCATATCATTCTCACAATAAATCAAGAAATCAATTCACCAATTCATATATATAACTAGGGTTTTAAATTTACTATCAAGCATACATATTTAAGCCATTTACAATTACTTATCAACACCATTTTTAAGCCAATAATTATATGTTAAATACACGTTATTAAGATCATATGAGGCGTGTGAATTAAAGAGTAAAAGGTATGTGTACCAATTCGACTAGCAAAGCAAATAACGAGCCAAAATAATCACCAACACTAAATCGTATACCACCAATCTTCCACCAACGAATTTCCCAAGTTTCCTAGCTTCAAGAATCACGTATTCTTCTTGTTTAGCACCCATGAATCAAGAGAGAATGGTGTGTGTGTAGGGAAAATGGTGACTAGGGTTTTTAGGGGGAAACAAAAATTCGGTTTTGAAGAAAAAAATGGAATGTCGATCTCTTTTTTTTTGAATTTCGAACTAGGGTTTGGAGTAGAGAAGAACCGGTTATAAAAAAATATAATGGGGGAACAAGGAGTTTAATGGACCGAATATTTTGATTAAATGGGGGATCCTTTCCTTTTTTTTTAATTTAGTCACTTTATGATTAATTAAGTAGTGTGTTAATACAAATAAGCCGTAAAAACGTTTATTTATATTTTACGATCTTCTAATGTTTTGTCGATAACAAAAGTAAAATCATTTTAACGAAACAAATAGAGTACGTAAATAGTTTGAGTTAATTGTTTTCTAACACACTTACGCTTTCACATAAAACACTAAAACAAGTATAAGTGATTTTATGATTTAGATACATGTGTACAACAACTAGTGTTTACATATTAAGTTAAACATATACTTAAAACTAAGTATACTAAAATGGGTAAAAACTAAGTGTATGCTAAAATGGGTAAATACAAGTATATACTAAATAGGTAAATACTAGCAAATGGTTTTGACCCATAATCCATGGTTTTATATATACCACTTAACCAAGTTCATTGTATCTAGAAAGAAAACCATGGATCAACCCATAACCCATGACCCATGACCCATAACCCATAACCAAAAATACCCATGGGCAAAGAGGAGCGGACCACGGATCCCTAGCTTTGTGCTAGCCGGATCCCTTGTGGGAGGGATCCGTGGGATCCGGGGAACAGAAGAGAATTTTCTCTATAAATAGAGAGCCATTTCTTTCTCTCAAAACATGGTTTTCACACACATACTTCCCCAAAGTATTCTAACCCTCTAACCTCAGATCTAAGTGATCTATGTAGTTTGTCTTTTGTTTTTGTGTGATCTACTAGGTTCCTCTTAAAGGAGAGATCACCACTTCTTGAAGACGTGCAAGCTCAAGTCCATGAGTTGCCATGCTTCGTCATCATCAAGACTACTAAGGTTCTCTTGTTGATAGTTCTTCCTTTCTCCATAGATGTTGGGTTGAAGGCATTAGTGAAGAATGCCGAAAGTGTCAAGATGAAAGCATTAGTGAAAGGTGCTCATCATTCGTGTCAAAGCATTAGTGAAGAATGCTAAAAGGTGTCAAGACGAAGGCATTAGTGAAGGGTGCCAAACGTTGTGTCGAAAGCATTAGTGAAGGATGCTAAAGATGTCAAGACGAAGGCATTAGTGAAGGGTGCCAAGCGTTGTGTCAAAGGCATTAGTGAAGAATGCCTAGGTCATATAATCGATGAGGTGCATCATTATACATATAGTATTTGTGTAGATCCAAGGATGGTGATATCCTTGATGGTGTTGTAACAAGGAGTAGATCTCCTTGAGATTAGGTGTTTTATCGTGAAGGTGTAGTTCACCTAAGGTGTGAAAGAACTAGGTGCTTAGCCTAGCACCTAATAAAGGGTAGGCGACGTTGTGAAGGATTAGTTCTCCTAAGGTGTGAAAGAACTCGGTGGTTAGCCTAGCACCGTATAAAGGGTAGGCGACGTTGTGTTAGGTGTGGTTCGCCTTTGTGTGAAAGAACTCGGTATTTAGCTTTGTACCGAAAAAAGGTTAAGCGACGTTGTGAAGGCTTCTCCGCCACAAGGAGTTGGTGTAGTGCTTACGAACTCTCGAGTAGGTGACTCGGGGAGTGGAGTAGGGCAAGGAAGGTGTCCTTATAGCCGAACCACTATAAATAACTTGTGTTGTGGTGATGTGCTTCTTACTCTTTATATTTCATTTCACGTTTATATATCCATCTATCAACGTCCAACATAAAAAATCAAATAGATTGACATAAGTCGATCTAAATATTTAAAAGGAAGTTTTAAATTGGTAAAACTATTCAACCCCCCTTCTAGTTTTCCACAATTGGCATCAGAGCTTCGTTACCAAGTTTTTTATAGTATATTGTACTTTGAAAACTTGATACGATCCGTGTATGTTTGAAAACTACAAAGAAGGGAATTTCTTAAAACAAAGAGTCATGTTTTTAGAAATCATCATATGTTGGATAGTGATAGATCATTCTAATTTTTTTTTCCTTTGAGAGTTCTTCATACTAGGATTTGGGTATCTTAGAAGATCATGAAGTATTTCGCGTGTATGGTTTCTAAAACCATAAAAATGGAATATAGCAAAGGATTGGGGTATCTTAGAAGATCATGAAGTATTTCGCGTCTATGGTTTCTAAAACCATAAAAAGAGGATATAGCAAATGTATGTTTTCTTAGTTACATTTTTTTTCAAAAACGTGCTAAATTGCTTGTGGACAAAATGGTGATATATGCTTCTATCTTATAATAAGCATAATATAAAAAGTGTTTTAGTGATTTTTTTTTCTTTGAAGTTTTGTTGTTAGATATCTTGTTAATCAAGCTTGAATAAAGGTAAAAATGGGTAATATAACTTCACTAAAAAGTCTACAAAGACTAAACCTTTTCGTCGGGTCAAAACGTACATTTTTGTAATTCTGTGTCAGATCCGCGGATCCCTCAGGTTACACTGGACGGATCCCTCAAGCAAGGGATCCGTGGGATCCGTAGTACAGAAGACAGTTTTTGGCTGAATTTCAAAAATTCATAACTTTTTAACCGTAAGTCGTTAGAAGTCGTGCCACCTATCGTTTTAAAGGTATTTGAGTCTACTTTCATTTAAAAATGATTTCCTAAACTGATTCAAAACAATAATTTACAGAATCATTGATTTATAATAGAAAGTCATTTTTCGGTCATAACTTTTGCACAAACTTTTTGATCTAATTGGAGACGGATGTTCTCATCTTTGAATAACAATGTGTCTTCTTTTGAAAATAAGGTTTTGATCATATTTATAAAAGAAACTTTTGTATTTAACACAAAGCGATGAAAAGAACTTTTGTATGCTATGCTAAATGATAAATTGTCTTCCTTACATTACTTGATTATTTGCTTATCTCAAATAGCTTTTGTGCTTGTTTGAGTGATTAACATATATGGTTTCCTTACCTTGCTATTCATTCTCTTGCTTGTCGATCTAGTAATTTTCTACTAATCAATGTGCTACTTGAAAGAGTGTTTGGGGTAACATTTAGTTGTGTAAAAAATGTTAGTTTTATAAGTTGAAAAATGTTTAAAACATATAACACACTAAAATGGCTTTTGATTGAGTTTGTCATGTGTGCAACATAAATGTTTTATGTGCCTATATGATTTCTTGATTTCATATTTTCTTGTATCGTTTTCTAAAACCAACAAGAATGTACATCGGATCATAACCTACACTTGTGTTGATGATGTACTCTCCCGTTTTCCTTTTCATGATCGCTCTCCAAGCTTCATAGTAGGATTGACAACTTGATTATTTCATCCGATATACTCAAGTAAATTATTTTTGCACCGAAATATAATTGTTCATACCCGAAAGTCCAAACTCAAAGCTTTCCAACAACATATGTTGAACTAGCTCTTCCAACCATTTTTTGTTGTTTACCATATGGACAACTTTTAAACTTATTTTTAACATGACACCTTCGTCACCGTAGTTGTCTCAAGTATAATATTAAACGAAGCAAAGTATCATCATTGTTACTCTTAGATAGGCCATTGTAGGAATATAAATTTTCCTAACTTGAGAATGAATATTGGAGAACTTATTGCACTAGAAACTCAATTTGACCTAACGATTGAATTGCTTCCTTGATAGAAGTTGGGTATGTGGAATCGCCCGTAAAATGGTCGTGTTTAGCCGTAATTGAGCACCGCTAGTAATAGTCTCATATTCATTCTCACTTGAGAAATTTATACTCCTATGTTTTCCTAAAGTAAGTTTACAATGGAAATACTTTTATGTTGTCTTAGGATTACTAATCAACCAAGTTGTAAAATTGATTTTTCTTTAATTAATCACAACCACTTGCCTCATCAAGCGATTATCTTGCTTTGATCGAGAAGAGCTACATGACTTCATGGACGAAGTTCATTGTATGCTAATCACCATCCATAATGACTATACATAGTTCATTGCTTCCGTTGGCCAAAACAACCCTATCGTCTTGAACACCATCATCTAATCTGCACGCCATTGTTAATACAAATGATTTACTAATCTAGATTGTAAATCTATTTTGAGCTTCTTGAATAGAGCTTGTTAGGTTTGATAAACCTATGTGTTACTTGTGAGCTAGATCCCATTTAATTGCTTATGTGCTATTTCTACATGATACTTAGTATGTTTTACTTGTATACATGTATGCTATAATAGAGATCATTAGTTTCTAATTTCGATACTTAGAACAAACGCTACACTTGGAAGTTAAAAACTGTCCCAGATGCCAGGATCCCTAGTTTGTAACTAGCGGATCCCTCAAGTAAAGGATCCGTGAGATCCGGGCGAATAGAAGTGGAGTTTCAATCCTTTACACCTCAAAACATGTTCCTAGACTACTTCACACTAGCTGAACTTAATACCTTAGGATCTCTTAAGTCCTTCTCAAGCTTAGTAAGCTCACACTTTCACTCATAGCTCATTAAGGATCACACTCAAAGTGATTTTCGATCTATCGTTTCACCTAAATCCATTAATCTTCCGCTCTAGATCACACTCATTATTTCTCACATGATCCCTCACATCTAGACTTATAAATCTTTCGATTATGGCAAAATTGATCATAATCATCCTTACCTCAAAAATTGGTCAAAATGGATAAAATTCTAGTTCTTCCACCTTAAAACCTTTAGGATCTTCTCCAAGACATTATCCTAAGTCACTATCTGATCACTAGGATCATTTAGCTCCATTTGACACTCTCAAGATTTTAGTGTCATCTTTGTTCATTCATTGGTACTCACGAAAGTTCCCATTTCTTCCATATAAGGCAATCATTAGCTACATCACTCATTGCCCTTGAACATTTAAGTATCCTTCCATTTAAAGACACTTAGGAGAACTGAAACATTCAAAACGGTATAGGCTTTAGACCTTTCAAACATCACTTCTATCCTTTTCTAGCTGCTGAGAGCCGGATCCCTAGGATTAGCCTAGACGGATCCCCCATTGGTGGAACCGTAGGATCCGGGTGACAGATTTATGTCAACTCTTGCTAGAACAATCATTTCAAGCTCATCTTGCTAACTTGAACACTCCACCTCATCCTAATTAAATCCCTAGATCAGTAAAACTCTGAAGTTGACTCTTGTGCATGCTAATCATCACATTCCAAAGGATATTAGAGACTTAAGTCTTGAATGAACTTGCTAAATCCTTCCCTTTATAAGTCATCTTGCTAGAATCCCTTAGTCATCAAACACAACATAATTCTTAGCATTTAGAAACCTTTTCCTTAGTCATTTCATCATGAGGAAAGCTCCTAGTGCTAACTCATCCACCAAAGAACCACCCATGAAAAGAGCTCGTGTTATACACGAAATTTCCTCAACCGAATCATCTCCGGTCAAGCCGACAAATGATAGAATCCTTCATCATCCAATCAAACCAATTTCTAAAAGGTTAGTACCCACAAAACTACCTTTGCCAAACACCACCATACCTCCTAGGCCAAACAATATCATCTCCACCAAACCATCACCATTGGTTCCTAGAGCTATTTCATTTACATCCCCACTATCATCACCACACCTCTACAATTTAGAGGACTTGCCTCCTAGGCCGTCTCATCCGCTTCCGCCGACAACATTCTCCTCATTAGGAGGAATAATGGTTCAAAATCAAGGTGTTGAGTCAACACTTGCTCCGGCTTCCTTCTCGGCGTTTTCATCATATAATCCCATTTGGATTATGACAAATCATAAAAATCAAGCCATTTCATTTCATCCACCACCACTACCTAGCCATGACAAAGATTGCTATCATTGTCAACATGTTGAAAGTTTGATACATGAAGACGAGAGACAACGTTTCATGTTCTATCATCTCCTCGAACGTTTCGACGAGATTAAACCTAAACAAACTTGAGCTAGAAGATTATAGTGGTGTCTTAGCTTCAAGCGTTAGGTGATCTAGAAATTCCTAGTCATGTATTATCTATTGTCTTGTTTTTCGAGTCATGTATATCATAACTCTTGTTCATTAAATGGAATTACATGCTACTTGCTATATTTCTGAGTATGTGAGTATACTATATAATCCATATCTCTGTTTAGTATTAACATTTCTTGTTATACCAATCTTTGCTGACTTTATTCATCAGCCAAACGGATCCCTCAGATTTGCCTAGACGGATCCCTACTAGGAGGGAACCGCGGGATCCGTGAAACAGAAAGCTCTCTTTCTACTAACTTGAATCACATTTGCAGGAAATTGTGAATTATACTTGATTTCTAACCTTTGTTTTGTAGTTATTCAATTTACATATGAAGACTTTGACATCATAAAGCTAGGGGGAGCTTTATGTCAAAGCAATACATTGAAAATTACTTGCAATACTAGGTTTACATTTCGTGACATCCCTTTGCAACTATTGCAATCATCAAGGGGGAGCACATTCGTCTCGTAGACGATATCTTTTGCAAAACTTATTTGCAAACAAACTAGATTAGTATCATTACTTGACGGCCTTTACATAGGGATGGACTCGTCAAGGGGGAGTAAAGACGAGACTTTCCGCTATTTGCTCTCTATCTCTTTTTACTTTTAATTCTTTCACATGTTTTCTTAAAAACAACGTGTTGCCTTCCTTCAAATACTTTTTGTTTCGACAAAAGCAAAAGGGAGAAAGAAAGTAAAACTACAAATTCAAATTTTTACTAATTTTAGCTTTTTCCTTAAAATAATTTTATGTTTTGTCATCAACAAAAAGGGGGAGATTGTTAATACAAATAAGCCGTAAAAACGTTTATTTATATTTTACGATCTTCTAATGTTTTGTCGATAACAAAAGTAAAATCATTTTAACGAAACAAATAGAGTACGTAAATAGTTTGAGTTAATTGTTTTCTAACACACTTACGCTTTCACATAAAACACTAAAACAAGTATAAGTGATTTTATGATTTAGATACATGTGTACAACAACTAGTGTTTACATATTAAGTTAAACATATACTTAAAACTAAGTATACTAAAATGGGTAAAACTAAGTGTATGCTAAAATGGGTAAATACAAGTATATACTAAATAGGTAAATACTAGCAAATGGTTTTGACCCATAATCCATGGTTTTATATATACCACTTAACCAAGTTCATTGTATCTAGAAAGAAAACCATGGATCAACCATAACCCATGACCCATGACCCATAACCAAAATACCCATGGGCAAAGAGGAGCGGACCACGGATCCCTAGCTTTGTGCTAGCCGGATCCCTTGTGGGAGGGATCCGTGGGATCCGGGGAACAGAAGAGAATTTTCTCTATAAATAGAGAGCCATTTCTTTCTCTCAAAACATGGTTTTCACACACATACTTCCCCAAAGTATTCTAACCCTCTAACCTCAGATCTAAGTGATCTATGTAGTTTGTCTTTTGTTTTTTTGTGATCTACTAGGTTCCTATTAAAGGAGAGATCACCACTTCTTAAAGACGTGCAAGCTCAAGTCCATGAGTTGCCATGCTTCGTCATCATCAAGACTACTAAGGTTCTCTTGTTGATAGTTCTTCCTTTCTCCATAGATGTTGGGTTGAAGGCATTAGTGAAGAATGCCGAAAGTGTCAAGACGAAAGCATTAGTGAAAGGTGCTCATCATTCGTGTCAAAGCATTAGTGAAGAATGCTAAAAGGTGTCAAGACGAAGGCATTAGTGAAGGGTGCCAAACGTTGTGTCGAAAGCATTAGTGAAGGATGCTAAAGGTGTCAAGACGAAGGCATTAGTGAAGGGTGCCAAGCGTTGTGTCAAAGGCATTAGTGAAGAATGCCTAGGTCGTATAATCAATGAGGTGCATCATTATACATATAGTATTTGTGTAGATCCAAGGATGGTGATATCCTTGATGGTGTTGTAACAAGGAGTAGATCTCCTTGAGATTAGGTGTTGTGTCGTGAAGGTGTAGTTCACCTAAGGTGTGAAAGAACTAGGTGCTTAGCCTAGCACCTAATAAAGGGTAGGCGACGTTGTGAAGATTTAGTTCTCCTAAGGTGTGAAAGAACTCGGTGGTTAGCCTAGCACCGTATAAAGGGTAGGCGACGTTGTGTTAGGTGTGGTTCGCCTTGGTGTGAAAGAACTCGGTATTTAGCTTTGTACCGGAAAAAGGTTAAGCGACGTTGTGAAGGCTTCTCCGCCACAAGGAGTTGGTGTAGTGCTTACGAACTCTCGAGAAGGTGACTCGGGGAGTGGAGTAGGGCAAGGAAGGTGTCCTTGTAGCCGAACCACTATAAATAACTTGTGTTGTGGTGATGTGCTTCTTACTCTTTATATTTCATTTCACGTTTATATATCCATCTATCAACGTCCAACATAAACAATCAAATAGATTGACATAAGTCGATCTAAATATTTAAAATGAAGTTTTAAATTGGTAAAACTATTCAACCCCCCTTCTAGTTTTCCACATAGTGCACAAAATTAAAATAAAAAAGGGTATATGAAATTTATTTATTTAACTTAGGTTAAAATATAATATATACTTCATATCATAGAGTAACTATAGATTAAATTGTGTAGTTTTTATAATTCGTAAACAAGTTCTCTCAATGTCGCGTCTAACAAAGTTTCAAATTTTAATTTGGGTCGCTTTTAGGTTCAAATATATGACAGAAATAATAAACGAAAACTAGGTTATTACAATTCTTCCCCTATAAAGAGAAAATTTTGTCCTCGAAATTGAAAAGACGTAAAGAAAAGAACGTACCGAATCAAGCAAAGAAATGTGGGTAGCTAGATCGCATAGACTCCTCGGTTTCCAAAGTAACCTCCGGGTTTCTCCACAAAATCTTAACAAAAGGAATGACTTTCTTTCTCATGACTCTGTGTTGGCGATCTAAGATAGCCTCAGGCTCTCCAATTGAACACAACTATAACCAATCTGATCCGACGGATACGAAATAAATATGAAACAGATGATAGTCATAATCTTACAAAGAGATACATGTACATTAGATGAATCTGGAACAAATACGAAAGTAATGACAGACGGTAAGGAACTTCACGAATCCAATCAAGTCCTGAACAAACTAAGAAACTTGCTAAAATTCAGAGAAGCACATATCGAATTATCAAACGTATCAGGAGTTTCATTAAGAGATGTGTAACATATTCGTACTGACGATTCAATTGAGCACATATCGGAATCACATAAAAAGCCGACACCCAGATATAATTCTAATTCATCAAAATTTCTAAACTCATGCACTTCTCGAGACATCGTATGATCCCAATAAGTTCGAGTCATATGATCTCGGTATTATCACGTTGATCAAGCGTCATAATACTTGAATCATATGAACATGTCCTTATTGCTATCATATTCTATTCTGAGTCGTGACAAATTATTCTACTAATGCTAAATCAAATCAGATTCACATACAGGGGATAAGCATATCATCAACCCAAACTCCAGACAAATTCAGAAGACTAAACGAAAACTTACCAATCCACGGGAAGAAGGAAAGTGGTCGTCTAACTTGAGAAGGTTCCTCATGACTCATTTATGACGATCCAAAACAATCTCAGGTGCACAAACAGTGCCAAAATATCACAAATCTGATCTTGCTGATACGAATTACATAAACAAAATAGATGATAATCGAAATTTCCCAAAGAGATGTGAGATATGATACAAAGCTGAAATATTACCAAAGATGCTAAATCCTCACAATTCAAACCGAGGTTCTGAACAAATAAAAAAAAAGTAATACCGATCAAAATCACATAACAAAATATCAAACTGTCTCAAATGCGTGACGAAACAAATGAGAGGACAACGAATCGCGGTAGCTCTATCTTCCACTATTTTCAGGATAATCATGGGCCCGATGCCCCACAAACCACATGGAGCGGATGAAATCTTTTCAGCGTCCCTTCTCTGATACGACGTCCCAGTAGCTCTGCTGAACTGCTAACCATCTATACGCCCAAACTCCTGGTAGTAGTTTCTCCGCCTATCTGCAATACGGCGGTCATAGCTCTTCTGCTGTACGCTTTCTGTGTGCCCGCTTGTTGAATTTTTACCTCTGTCTTTGTTCCTCTTGTTGTTCTGTTCAGCTTTCTCTTGCAGCATCTTGATGCTTCCTGCAGCGTCGCAATACTTCAACGA
The DNA here is from genome assembly GCA_910596185.1 of Chrysanthemum makinoi. Classification (NCBI taxonomy): domain Eukaryota; kingdom Viridiplantae; phylum Streptophyta; class Magnoliopsida; order Asterales; family Asteraceae; genus Chrysanthemum; species Chrysanthemum makinoi. Next base: position 164,543,294 of record OU343220.1, read on the forward strand.
TCTTCTCGACACGAGCAATCATGTCTTCAACTTAACTGGAGTGGCAACTGTACTAAACGGATGTGGCTTCTTCACGAACCTCTCTATCTCAGCAACTATTGTAGCAACTTAGGATCCGAATCAGCATCTTCGATTCTACGAGTAGTCACCATCTAAACGATCGGCAAACTAATCCGCGAAGACAAATATAGAAAATCAAATGTGGTAGGATGAAGATCAAATCAGCGAAGACTAACGGATATCGAAATCAAATCTGAATGAAAAGGTCCAACCAAACGGAACAGGTCGAAACAAACGGAAGCCTAATGTCTACCCAAATCCTCACAGGTCATAGCCTAAGCTCTAAGGGTCTCAAAACCTAGGCTCTGATACCATAATTGTAACACCTCAACCTGACAAGGGTCCGAATGTCACATTATGGAGTCATATCAGAACATACTAATAAAAATGCAAGCGGAAGTCTTATTAAATAAAATACCAAGTCATATGAACGAATGACTTACAAAAGGAAAAATACATAATCCAACATGTCTAAAAGATACGAAATATCAAAACAAATGTTCTTCCAAATGAGTCCAAAATAATAAGGGAAACTAGGGTCGGTTCACTCAAAAGCTCCAACTCTCAGCCCATCAAAGCCCAGCATCCCACTTGGTACCTACCGCATGGAAAAGAAATGCGGCTGAGCTTAAAAAGCCCAATGGACAGACATAACAAAACAAAAACTAAACATAATCCAAAGATACAAAAAGAAACGAAGGAGACTGATAACAAATCATAACAAATGAACACAATGAGTCTATGAGTCAATGAGGAACCTGCAGAACACAATATTAACAGATATCAAGAAGGAACAGAAATCAAAGAAAACCAAAGCAAGGCAAGCAGCGAATCACTGAACAAGTATAAGCACATATAAATAACCAAACATACAAGTATCGAAACATAATCATATAGGAGCTGATGAACAGTATCATAATCAAAACAAGTAGCCTAATAGTGAACACGAATATCAACTAACGGATCAACTACACATAAATATGGCGAAAACAACACATCAGATAATCAGATATATACATAAGCTAAACGGAATTTATAAGCAGGCGGAAGCAACTGCCTAGAATGTAAGCATGGCAATCACACAAGTCAGATAATCAACAGTTAATAAACATAACAAATATCATAGCAAGCAGAAATACTCACAGAAATATAAGCATATCAGTCACAAGTATAGGTAGGAAATACTGAACGGACATCATAATCAAATGAAGTAACTGAACAAGAATATAGCATAGCAACTAAACAAGTCAACTAGACAGATAACATAAGTTGAACCATATTTCTTCATCAACTAGTAACATGAACAGAAGTGTAAACATGGCGGATCAACAAGTAACAGGTAGATTACTAAATGATAGTCATAGCCCTCGACATAACTGAACGAAGTATAACATGATAAACGGTTAAATCAAATGAATACGTACTAGCGTGGCAACCAGATGAATCAAATAGTCACATAACAACATGGTAAGCGGATAATCAGATATTAGCATGATAACAAATTAATCAGGTAACCACATACTAACATAGAAGACAGAGAAATCATGTAATCAAAATCAGCATGGTAAACAGATGGACAAAATAATCATATAATAGCATATTCAACACTTAAATCCAATAATCATATAATAGCTCGATAAATGCGTGAAGTGGTAATCTGAAGTATAAGCTTGGCAACCAACCGAAATAGAGTGAAAGCATAGTAAATCAAATGAATTGAAGACTGAGTGTAATAACCAAATGAACTGAAGAATGAGTCTGATAGTCAAACGAATCACATAAGAATACTGAGTGAATAAGTAGTCAACTGAATGACTGAATAGGCATAGTAAATGAATGAATCAGAATATCAGATAGTCACATAATAACCAAAATCAGAATGTTGCCACGAGCACCTAATACTAAAGGAGATACTCCAATAGCCAACTCTAACAAATCACATATCATAACCCATATATGCCAAATCATATCAAATCCGTCAAATCATAAGTGCACAAGGAGGGGAGACCTCTCAAGTACCAAATGGAGTAGCTAGCTCCAAAATGTGAGGGGGTGTAGTGCACACACGCACCACATCACCAAAACTAAACTGAATACATAGGATGCATCCATACGCTTCCTGCAAAACAAATCAAATATACATATGACAGTACGAGACTGTACATACGCATTCATAATGGCCAAGTGCACACATATCATAATCATATCAAAAGGGAACGTCGGGGACTAATCACACCGCCCCAAATAGTGTCATGGCATTGGTGCATCAATGACATGGCTATGGTACCTCCATGGCTAGTTTGCTCGGGCAACCAAAAAAAACAAATGATATCATATCAAACTGATCATATAATGGAATCATATCAATAAGGGATCTCAGACGGATAACATATCAAACGAATAACTAATCGAATATCAAATAAGAAGATCATACCAAAACGAATCATATCAAATCAAAGCAAGGGGAATAGAAATCGAATATTAAAAAGGACAAGAGTCATGAGAGAAAAGATGTGTCATTACTGAAATGACGGAATATCTGTACCTCAAAGTGTGTGCACGAGAGCAAGGCACACAAAGCCAAATCACTTCTCTCTCTTCCCAATATCTACAGTAAATATACTCACATATTACCAACAATAATTCATTTTATAAGCTTCTTATGCATTCACAAGTGTTTTACTTATGGATATCATCCTTTTATATTTCATTTTCTTAACTTCACATCTGGACCCGTTTTGCACGAATTTTTAAACCCATCAAAAGTATTCCAAAAATTTCAAGAAAATTCCCAGAGGTTCATACATTAGTTAAGTAATTTCACAAATTTTGGTGGATTTTATCTCAGAGTCTAAGTATGGTTTAAAAATCCATATTTCCAGACCTGGCTAGAAAGTGTTCAGGAAATACACCTCAAATGTTTATCCTCATTAGACCTGTTTAGACACCTTGAAAAAATTCCCAAAACTCCCAGAAATTCATTTATATCCTAAATGTCACTCCTGTAAAGGAGAGCTCCCAATTCCTTATGGTTTGAAAATGAAAAATCAAACAATCCAACTAAATTTCAGACCCGTTTTCTCAGCTTTGACACTTGATCTTGTAAAATCCAAATATACGACTTACACAACTCCAAATTCCACCAAACCACTTGGAAAACTTAACTAATACATAAAATAAGTTTTTCCAACAAGACCCAGAATATTGCACTTATAAAATTTGATCTATAACACACACAAATTCATCATATTATGTTGTCCGGTTTTAGGGTTAATTAAAGGCCATAATAACATATGTTTCTCATTCTATTTTCATATATAATTTATAGATTTGATCATAGATGATGTTAAAGCACAAGTTATAATGACAAACATGACAGACATCTCAAACCTCATCTCATATCATTCTCACAATATATCAAGAAATCAATTCACCAATTCATATATATAACTAGGGTTTTAAATTTACTATCAAGCATACATATTTAAGCCATTTACAATTACTTATCAACACCATTTTTAAGCCAATAATTATATGTTATATACACGTTATTGAGATCATATGAGGCGTGTGAATTAAAGAGTAAAAGGTATGTGTACCAATTCGACTAGCAAAGCAAATAACAAGCCAAAAGAATCACCAACACCAAATCGTATACCACCAATCTTCCACCAACGAATTTCCCAAGTTTCCTAGCTTCAAGAATCACGTATTCTTCTTGTTTAGCAGCCACAAATCAAGAGAGAATGGGGTGTGTGTGTAGGTAAAATGGTGACTAGGGTTTTTAGGGGGAAACAAAAATTTGGTTTTGAAGAAAAAAATGGAATGTCGATCTTTTTTTTTTGAATTTCGAACTAGGGTTTGGAGTAGAGAAGAACCGGTTATAAAAAAATAATGGGGGAACAAAGAGTTTAATGGACCGAATATTTTGATTAAATGGGGGATCATTTCCCTTTTTTTTTTTTTTTTTTTTTTTTTTTTTTTTTTTTATTTAGACACTTTATGATTAATTAAGTAGTGCACAAAATTAAAATAAAAATGGTCTATGAAATTTATTTATTTAACTTAGGTTAAAATAAAATATATACTTCATATGATAGATTAACTATAGATTAAATTGTATAGTCTTTATAATTCGTAAACAAGTTCTCTCAACATCGCGTCTAAAAAAGTTTCAAATTTAAATTTGGGTCGTTTTTAGGTTCAAATATATGACAGAAATAATAAACGAAAACTAGGTTATTACAAAATGACTACAATGTAGCACCTCCATCATCTCCCACAAGCTCATCACCACATTCACCTAACAAGTCTCAACTTGACACCCAAATCACCCTAGCGGAACTCCTTAAGACTCCAAAAACAATTCCACTACCCATGTCTAGTCCACCACCCCTCCATTTCAACCATCAAAAACTACCCAACTAGCCTCCAACTTAAACCCAAAAGAACTAGTCTTTTTAACACCTCCAACATCTCCAAATACATTCTACAAAGAGCTTGAAACATCACCACCTCTACCTCCCATCACCTCACAAGAACATTTAGGTTCTTATCCACCACCACTCACCAATATCATGGACTTTGATCCATATTTTTCAATATTTCCACCACCTATTTCACACTTCAAAAATCCAACCTACCCGAAAACCATCCACCAACACCTCCCTCACCATCTCTCTTGCGAACACTGTCAATCCATTAGGGATCTGGCAATGGAAATAAGGGACGAGATGCGATTCATACTCAACCATATCCTTGATCGCATCAACATTATTACTTACCAAAACTTCCATAATTATAAGCATGGAAGGAATGATAATAATTAGGTATTATACTTTCTCACTTGACGCCCAATTCTAGGGGGAGCTACCGTCAAGGGGGAGCTAGTGCTTTGTGGATCATACTTTTTTTTATTCCACAATTTATTTCTTCACTAGGCTCACTTTTTGTTTCGAAAAAAAGGGGAGAAGAAGTAAAACTTACATGTACTTTCAAAACATACATCTAATCTTAAGTTTTACTCATTATAACGTTATGTTTTGTCATCAAAAAAATGGGAGAGATTTTTAATACAAATAAACCGTAAAAACGTTTATTCATATTTAACTATCTCGTTATGTTTTGTTGATAACAAATATAAAGTTATCATAAGTAAAATTATAAGAATACATGTTATTTTGTAAAGTATATACATTTGGTCATTCACATAAAATGTTGTAATAATTTCTTTGTTGTAATAGTTTATGTAATAGGATGGGTAATATCCAAGACCCATGATCCATACCCATGGAGCTAATCCATAACCCATGACCCATTACATGACATCATGCACGAAATCATGTTGGGTATTATCCATGATCCATGACCCAATGTCCATGACCCATGACCCATTGTCTAGATACATTGTATCTTGTTGGGTACCCATGACCCAAAGTATATGACCCATGGCTCATACCTATAACCCATAACCCGGTTTGCAACGCAAAATCCGGACTGGTATAACCTAGACTGCCAGATCCCTAGTTTTACATTGGCCGGATCCCCCAAGTGAGGGATCCGTCGAAACCGTGGGACAGAAGGCTTTTTGTGCCTATAAATAGTGAGCCATTTCTTCATTGTTACTCACCCTTCTTCTTACAACTCTCTCATATATTATCTCACTCTTCTAACCTCTGATCATTTGATCATTTTAGTAGTTCTTCTATCTTTTGTTGTGATTCTCATATAGGTCATTCTCAAAGGTGAGATCACGCTATACTACAAGTTATCCAAGCAAAGGGTCCTTGATTGATTTGGCCATCCACAAGATTTCTATAGCAAGATCTTGTAATTCATATTTCACATAGTTGTTGTGTAATAGTTGTGTAAAGGTTTGGTTCTACCTCGTGGAAGATCTCGGTATTTAGCTTTGTACCAGAAAAAGTGTAAGCGACGTTATGAGGCTTCTCCGCCATGTTGAAGGAGCTTGTTGACATAGTGCTTAAACTCTTGAGTGGAGTACTCGGGGAGTGGAGTAGGGCAAGGAAGGTGTCCTTGTAGCCGAACCACTATAAATCACTTGTGTCGCTACTTTCTATCCTTTACTTTACTTACTTTCATTATTCACATTACTTATTTTTTTATACTATCTATCCATCCATACGAATTCACATAAGATCGAATCTAAATCTTTGAAACTTAAATTAAAATCGGTAAAACTATTCAACCCCCCCTTCTAGTTTTCCACAACTAGGTTTTGGTTCTTGATTTTGGGTTTTTGGTTATGTTTCATTGGGTTCTTTGACAAAAATCATTCAAAAACATCAAGTAAGCATCTAAACGCATTTACATACTTATATTTACATTTATATTGAATTCCATCTCCATATATATCACCATTGTATACTTGATTGCCATGTCCATATACAGCAGTACGTTTCGACATAAAAACCTATCTTGGAAATTTTTTTGGACCTTTGAAATTTTTTGATACTTAGTGTAACACCCCCAAATCTGGTTTACTGGAAGCATTCGGGTCATGGGGTTCTACTAAATTGGAGATCACAACACAAGTAATAAAGAACGGAATACATATTTCATTTTAATACATTAAATTTGTTTTACCAATGTTCACAATCAAGTTCAATATGAAAAATAAGGCCCATAAGTTTGGTTGTCCCATACACCAAGTTATAGTTATGTGTGAAAACACTTCAGTAGGTAGTCTACGACCTTTGCCTTGCCAAACCTTGCATCAACCTAAAAGATTAAACACCTATGAAAAATATGCTAAAAAGTCAGCAAAAAGCTGGTAAGTTCATAGGTTTATAGTTTAACAGTAAGGATGGACCATAAGTAAAACATATGTACATTACAACGAATATAATGTCATATGAATGAGTTCTATTAAGCTAGCACTAAGTTCATGCAACCGAAGCTACGACAGTTATGTATGCAAAATGTAGTCATACACTCGGTTCCGACATGGTATACGTTTCGCCTTGACCTATGTATGGCCAACCAAACGGGGGAGTCACCCCCAATAGATCTATTTATAACATGCGCGCTTCCCAGTGGAAACTGACGGTTCATAAAGGTGGGCATTTCGGGACTTAAGGGCTTAGGCCAAACCACGTAATAGTAATCATGCAACAGTCCTGGTCCATAAAAGTTTTGCATATTTTCTCACCCCATAGTTTATAAAACAATTTAACAGATAAAAGCAGGGCTATAAACTCACCTCAGCAAACAGAAGTCTGATGGTGAAAGTCAATGAGTATTGTGTTACCGCACCGACATGCGACCTATGTAAGTAGGGAAAGTTTAGTTCATTGTTCTAGTATAAGACTCAGCGAAGTTTAATTACATTTAAAAGTTTTGAAATGATTAGGTTAACATTGCTTGTGTGGCAGCAAGTGAGTTTGAAACAGTTTTCAAAATATTTGCAAGTATTGGCTCTTGGAAGTGCATGAGTAAATAACAAGAACGTATCAATGTTGAACGAGTCTATAATTTGATGACGACCGAAATGTGATGAACGGGATGGTTTACATGAAGTATTATAAATGAAGGGCATGTATATGTATATATACTTAATGATACATTTATACTACTATCGTTATAATAAAGATACTCTAAATGTTAACTTGATTTAATACGCTTACGTTTAGGAACTTTAATGTGTAAAATTTCTATTGTTTAATTATTACAAAAATATAATAAGTTAATATATACTTTTGTCAAAAATCGAGCATGACCCGTGTATAGATTTCTATTTGTCAAAAGTTTGACTTTCCGAAATAGGATTATAATTAAACATCTGAAAGTAACAACTTATTTTGAGAGTATGAGTAATCCGAAAAATATCCGTTTATGTTTTAAATAAAAAGACTTGTTTTATTTAGAAAACTTCGTTTTCAATATTTGACTAGTGTTAACGCCTACTCGTTTTAAACTTTAGTTTTTGTATAGTATAAGGAATGAGTTCTGAGGTGTCACGTTAGGTAATTTATATATGTATACATGGAAATAGTGGCGTTGCTTAGGATGGCTTCCTGATGGGAGTGGCATCACGATCAAAATTAGGCAACCGAGAGAGTACCGGGCGATTGGTGTAGGGTGAGACGCGAACAATGCTTAATGATTACGAACGACTTGGCTTTCATTTAGACATTTACAGGTTTTACCCTTTTTCCAATTTCTATGTATTTCTGATTTGCTTGCTAGCAGTTAAATGAACACACCCCTAATTTTTAAGATGGGTTGTGGCCCAGTGGGGTTGCGTATAGCGAATGGGCGTCGGCCCATAGATTAAACAAGCACACCCCAAGTCTTTTACGGGCTTTGGCCCAACTGAAGGTATTAACAAGTTTACATATTGGTTTTTAAACCTTGAAATGTACAAATTTTGACAAGTTGCTTTGAAGTATAAATCTCAACCAACATGCCATTAAAACGTGATGTTAGACTCATAAAACAAACGGAACACACGATATGTGACCACCCTTGTGGCCTCTTACCAACTGTAGGTAGTAAACACCGTTCTTGGGTGCTTTTCCCTTATGTTTCGAGGTAATATCGGTCCCTTGGGAGTTTTCAGGACAGGCAAACATAACGACATTTAACGGATTTGACTAATACCAAAACACTTCAAGTAAATCCCACTCGAACAAGCTATATGGGTATGACCCATCTTGGTCTTGCGTCAATCGGGTATGACCCGAATCAAATGAGTGAATCTACACAATCACACCCTTACGGGTCTGTGATGGTTCGGCATGTACAAAGTATTAGCTACCCTCGATGTGGGTCCTTTCCCAATCAAACAAGACCAATAAACCAACAACAAGTAAATGCAAAAGAGCTCGACCAAATCAAAATAAGACAAACGGCATGAACACTATCCAATCGCGCGTAAAGTTCAGTTTCTTTGGTTTAACCATTTTCATTTGTCACCCTTAATGACACTATAAAAAAAACACACCACTGTGGTGGAAACCACAGTGGGTTCGACTCAATCACTATCACTCAACGAATACAACCTTTTTAAATCTAACAAGTCGGCCAAAAACAAAAGTAAACCATACTTGTGCACTTAATCCGTATAGCCAATACTTAGATTTCTGGGTTCGAGATTACTAGCAGCCACACAAGGTTAACGACACACCAACAAGATTTCAATTTCTCAGATTACAAATCGACATAAGAAAAAATATTTAACGCACGAATTTATAAGTCAAAACATAATAAAATACACAAAAACAAAAGGGATTAAGGGAACTCTTAATAAGGTTTTTGATGTCGATCGACCACGAAGAAACGAAGGTATTTCAATTACAATTTCACCAAACCCGAATCCAAGCAAGAACCCCACCATTGCTTTCCAACAAGAATCCTTATGAAAAGATAACCTTACAAATTGCTTGTGATTGATTTGATGAGTTTATGTGGGTTCTTGAGGATTCGGTGGTACTCATAAAAAGGAAAAGAATAGGAATGGTTGACCCTTGCTTTCTTGTCCTCGAACCTGTGAAGGGATAAACTCGACAACACTCTTTGTCAACCTCCTTCTCCAAAGTGCACCCGTGACCTATCTTGGGGAAGATGAGAAAAGTGAAAGTTATCTATGATGCCTCAATGATAAAGATTTAAAACGCACACTTTAAGGGGTCATTTAAGCCCTTAATCGCCCACTTTTATACCCGTTACTGCTTAATTTCATTCCTTTTCACTTTTTAGGTCTCTTGGAAGCAAAATGCTGGAATGATGCATTTTTTGACGAAAAGGAGGGAATATGTGAAGAAAATGGCTAAGTCAAGATCAAGACACTCAAGCTGCTGAAATTACACTTGACGGCATCCCAATCAGAGGGCGACGCCGTCCCTATTTTGTGACGACTCATGAGCGAATTTGCTATTTTGAACCTGTCGGCGTCAGGCTTTGAAGAGTAAGGGCATCACGAAGACTTTTCTTCTCAGACGGCCTAGATCCAGATTCAGACGACGTCACAGCAGAAGACTGACGGTGTCACAACCACAACATGATGTCGTCCCAATGATGACTTGGCCAAGACGAAACCCTAATGACGGCGTCCCACCTATAAGGCGACGTCGTCGCAGTTGTAAAATTATATATAGAAATCAAATTTTTAGACTTTAGGGAGGTAGAATTGTGGAGTAAAAACCTAAAACGATTGTAGTCCAGTTTGGACAGTATTTTAGGGTTCTCATACCCTATTTTACATCGAGATAAGTTATTTATTCCCTTGATTTCATTATGTCTTCGATTGAATGTGTGTATGCTTGCATGTTTAACATGTCCGGCTAATTTACTTGTGTGTTTGCTTAGATCTATGAAACCTAGTTATTAATTATTGATTGGTTGTCTCTTATCTTAATTGTAATTGGCTTAGGAGTGCATGAAGCCATCGTTGTGTTTTTAATGCTTGATTAATCTTTGTGAACATTAGTTTATAATTACTAGTGGAATTGTAGGCTAAATATCCAAAGAAAACCTTAGTGTTAAGTTTATGAATCCTAGAGATTTCGTAGTCATTAACCTTAAGGTAGTCTCAAAGAGTTAGGGATAAAAAGCACACCCTACGACCTTAGAAAATACAACGCGTTAAGAATAAGGACGTGACAATTCAACCACCAATAAAAGATAACTAGGGAGTAATAGTATCTAGGTAGACACATCTTTAATCATCATACGAGCACACTTAAAAAAGACATAGACTACCCTTAGTTTAGATAAATTAGATAAGTAATGTAATCGGTAGAAGTACCAAACCCCCAAATCCAAACCCCGAGATTTAACCTTTAGTTTCTAAAAAAAATATAAAAAGATAAAAAAAAATAATCTTCCTCACCTCAACCCTAGCGTAGTAATTTCTCACTAGCATTCCTATTCCCCTAGAGAACGATATCAATACCCGAGGCTTACCCAATACTACACTACAACGATTAGGTTCACTGCCTAGGGTGTTGAAAAACTTGCTCGACGAAAAGGAAGTTTCCTTTGACCCCGAACGCGCCTTGTATGCGCATCAAGCTTTTGGCGCCGCTGCCGGGGAATAGAATAGCTAGTTAGGATTCTATCTCGTTTTGGTTCCCTTGCTTGATTCCTATCAAGTAAGATATTTTCTCAATTTTAGCTTCCTCGTAGTCTATCCCCCTTCTTCGTGACTTTGTTTGTAAAACCCATCCCTCACCATGATTCGCATCTTTCGCCGTAGAAACTTTGCACTACCCGCTCCCAATCCCGCCCCCAACCCTCCTCCCAATCCTGAAATAGAAAATGCAATCCCATAAAACCTTTCACCCGTTCATCACTTTAGAAATCACCTAGGGCATAATGAAATAAATTGGCAACAACATAGTCCTTTCTATGACTCGGATTCAGATGAGGAGTTTGACTATGGTGAGGCACTTGATAACGGGGAGGTCATCGATGAAGTTAATTTTGAAATGGAAGAAGACTTCTCCCAATGTTTTGACCCTAGGTGTAGAATTGAGGTTGATGGCCCCTTTAACATGCAATTACCTTGTAAAATAGGATTTGAAAGTTTTGATGCTAACTTGCACTCACTCTTACCTTTAAACTTAATCTCGAGAAATCTATATAACAAAATTAAGGTAAATGAATTAGCCTATCCAGGGGATAATGTTGTTGATGTGGTCACTTACTTGGATGTGTTTGTTGGAAGTTTTGCCTATGTGGTTGAATTCATGGCCTTAGAAGATTTAGGAGAATTCATTGATGGAAGCCTCACTCAAGTAATATTTGGAACAAACTTTAAGAGAATGACTAGGTTAAATGAACGGATGATTGATGGTCTAATCACATTCTTCGATGGAGTTGAAGATTTTGTCTATCAAATGCCCCGTACGCACCCTAGGTTTAAGCACAAAGATATAGAGGCATGCAATCGGATGGCTCCCATTCCGATACTTAGTGAAAGAGATAAACAACGGGGACTTAGGCATACTTATGAAAAAAATGAGCGGTACTATAAAAAATGCCTAGAGTTAGGAGATGAGTACAAGAAAAGTGAGAGAACATTGGAATGACTTAGATATGGGCATGTGAGCGTGCACGACACCACGTAGGAGCACGACTTCGAGTCTAGCAACAAGACTCATAAATAAAGAAAAGCGCTTCGTGGGAGGCAACCCATGCTTAATTGTTTGCTTGTTTGTGTGTCATATATCTTTTCATTGACTGTTTATTCTCATGTTTGAATTTGTGAAAATGCTTTATTTTGTCTTTAACCTCGTCTTAATTACATAGAAAGGTATTTTACCAAAAGGACAAGTGTAGGGAGGATTACACACGTTTTTAAAAGAACGTGAACATGAGAATTACGATTATTGACAATGATATATATGTGCGTTTGTTAGAGTCAAATGCTTGTCGAGTCATAATGGATGTTTTGCATGAACTTTTCCAGATTTTAAAGGTGTAATTTTTCCAGAATTTTTTCAGAAAAACGCAGCAGACCAGTTTCTGTCAGGATAACCTGACGGCGTCAGGATTGCAACCTGACGACGTCAGGAGGAGCAGAAACAGCTTATTACTTTCTCTCATTTTCTGTGATACTTATATATTTTTGGAAATTGTCAGGTCTTAATTTTCTAGAAAATCTGTAAACATCCATTCCACAAGCATTATATCCTAGTGTAGTTGAGTCATATATAATTTTATCGCCGATTTTACGCGAAGGTTTCGTCTATTTTCTTAAAGTGTGCAGGTTTTATTTATCAATAAGAAGAAATATAAGATTGGATGGATCTTTTCACGCATACATTCTTCTTGGAAAGAATTTAACCACTACTTCACACGGATCCTACCGAGCTAATCAAGGGAGTATTAGTTTTTTTCTCTTTTAATTACCTTCCATTATCATAACTTTGATACTTTCGGGGAACATTGGGGACACTGTTCAGTTTATGTGTAGGGAGGGAGAATAAAACGGGAACTTTGAAACTATGCTTATCCTTGATTATTTGTCTTGTCCTATTTCATTTGTGTAATAAGCTATGAGAAATATCGATTAGGGTAATTTTAGCACAAAATTTAAAGTTTTTCATGACTTGTACGAGTGGGTCTTTAGTCTTAATAAAGCGTCTCATGGATAGAAAGTTATATGACTAGCACAAAAAGCCCCTTTACCACTCTAATTCCACCCCAAAAATGTGAGGTTCGCCCCTAGATCTATAGGAATTAAAGCATTCAACTTTAATGCTTCGAGAGTGTACCGGTAGTATATTAGATTCTAGAACTTGTTTTGTGATGCATCCCGAGATCGCTAGTGAGACTACACTTGTGTAGTTAGGAATAACTAAATGATAAGAGGCATTAGGATAACCCTTGTTTGATACCCGTATTATAATTACTTCTTCCACATCGGTTGAGTAATTCCCCCACACCCTTGCGATGTACTCATCTTTAGTACACGATACCCCTAGTTAACCCCTCAGAGCCTATCCTTTTCACGGTTCTTATGATGTTTCGGTTTTCCGGAATATCAATGAAGTGAATTAATTACAATCCACTCCTAAATGTACATCCAAATCGCCTTAGCCTACCTTGTATGCACTCACTTTTAGTGCATTATTGTTATCATACTAAACCCTTAGTTCAATTATCTAGTTACTTGCATGGTTGCTAAGTCGAGTCATATCTTTTGTACATAGTTTTGGGACGATTGGGACTCATGGGTAAAGTTAAATTTTATGGAGTGACAGGAAAGAACGTTAAATTTAAATTCCCTTTATTTACGTAATAATGTACTCCAAGTGTTTTGATCTTTTCAATTCAGGTCAAATTAGTGTTAGAGTAATAAAAACTCAAGTGTAAGGATGTGCCTATAACTCCCTTATATTTTGATGTTATCGTAGAGGATGGTAGAGTAAAAGTGCATGCAAAAAAAAATCAAAAAAAAATGTGTAAAAAAATGAAAAAATGAAAAAAAAAATATACGGGCTACCATCCTACTTCTATCTTTATATTTATGAATATTTGTTTCAAAGTTATCTAGAGTTTAGAAAATCGAGTCTTGGCTTAGCAACGCTATTCTTCTCATGCTTGTAACATAAAGATTTTAGACTTGCCACCACTAAATCGCCTATCCAACCAAACCCTTTGTTTCCCTAACCGTAAGCCTAACGTTACAACCCTTTAAAAGACCTCTTAGATAGTTGTTCCTAGGTGCTTACGCCAAAGCGGTGGAGGTTTGATCTAGTCTCAAGCCTATGGTAATCCATGTACTATGACCGGTTAATGAGTGTTTATCTTCCATTTCCATTTGCTATATTTCATATACACCCGAGAGATGAGAGTATCCAAACACCACTTGTGAGGTGCTAGTATATAATTTATGTGCTTGTTATGACTATTGTGGGGCTTATACTTGTTATGAATGATGTTAAACCATTGCTAAATGCCCCCTAACTTATAAATTGATTGGCCAAAAGCACATTTGCTTGAGGACAAGCAAATACCAAGTGTAGGGATATTTGATAAGGATTTAAAACGTACACTTTTAAGGGGTCATTTAAGCCCTTAATCGCCCACTTTTATATCCGTTACTACTTAATTTCGTTCCTTTTCACTTTTTATGTCTCTTGGAAGCAAAATGCTGGAATGACGCATTTTTGGACGAAAAGGATGGAATATGTGAAGAAAATGGCTAAGTCAAGATCAAAACACTCAAGCTGCTGAAATTACACCTGACGGCGTCCCAATCAGAGGGCGACGCCGTCCCTATTTTGTGACGACTCAGGAGCGAATTTTCTATTTTGCATCTGACGGCGTCAGGCTTTGAAGAGTAAGGGCGTCACGAAGACTTTTCTTCTCAGACGACCTAGATCCAGATTCAGACGACGTCACAGCTGAAGACTGACGGCGTCACAACCACAACGTGACGCCGTCCCAATGATGACTTGGCCAAGACGAAACCCTAATGACGGCGATCAGACGGCGTCCCACCTATAAGGCGACGCCGTCGCAGTTGTAAAATTATATATAGAAGTCGAATTTTTAGACTTTAGGGAGGTAGACTTGTGGAGTAAAAACCTAAAACGATTGTAGTCCAGTTTGGACAGTATTTTAGGGTTCTCATACCCTATTTTACATCGAGATAAGTTATTTATTCCCTTGATTTCATTATGTCTTCGATTGAATGTGTGTATGCTTGCATGTTTAACATGTCCGGCTAATTTACTTGTGTGTTTGCTTAGATCTATGAAACCTAGTTATTAATTATTGATTGGTTGTCTCTTATCTTAATTGTAATTGGCTTAGGAGTGCATGAAGCCATCGTTGTGTTTTTAATGCTTGATTAATCTTTGTGAACATTAGTTTATAATTACTAGTGGAATTGTAGGCTAAATATCCAAAGAAAACCTTAGTGTTAAGTTTATGAATCCTAGAGATTTCGTAGTCATTAACCTTAAGGTGGTCTCAAAGAGTTAGGGATAAAAACTACACCCTACGATCTTAGAAAACACAACGCGTTAAGAATAAGGACGTGACAATTCAACCACCAATAAAATATAACTAGGGAGTAATAGTATCTAGGTAGACACATCTTTAATCATCATACGAGCACACTTCAAAAAGACATAGACTACCCTTAGTTTAGATAAATTAGATAAGTAAAGTAATCGGTAGAAGTACCAAAACCCCAAATCTAAATCGGTAGAAGTACCAAACCCCCAAATCCAAACCCTGAGATTTTACCTTTAGTTTCTAAAAAAAAGATAAAAAGATAAAAAAAAATAATATTCCTCAACCTCAACCCTAGCGTAGTAATTTCTCACTAGCATTCCTATTCCCCTAGAGAACGATATCAATACCCGAGGCTTATCCAATACTACACTACAACGATTAGGTTCACTGCCTAGGGTGTTGAAAACTTGCTCGATGAAAAGGAAGTTTCCTTTGACCCCGAACGCGCCTTGTACGCGCATCAAGTTTTTGACGCCGCTGCTGGGGAATAGAATAGCTAGTTAGGATTCTATCTCATTTAGGTTCCCTTGCTTGATTCCTATCAAGTAAGATGTTTTCTCAATGTTAGCTTCCTCGTAGTCTATCCCCCTTCTTCGTGACTTTGTTCGTAAAACCCATCACTCACCATGATTCGCATCTTTCGCCGTAGAAACTTTGCACTACCCGCTCCCAATCCCGCCCCCAACCCTCCTCCCAATCCTGATAACGGGGAGGTCATCGATGAAGTTAAATTTTGAAATGGAAGAAGACTTCTCCTAATGTTTTGACCCTAGGTGTAGAATTGAGGTTGATGGCCCCTTTAACATTCAATTCCCTTGTAAAATAGGATTTGAAAGTTTTGATGCTAACTTGCACTCATTCTTACCTTTAAACTTAATCTCGAGAAATCTTGTTGGGAATAATTCGTTACCACGGATGGTTGTGGTTTACACTGCTTTGATTAACACTAGCAGTGGAAACGTATTCCCACTGCAAGTTCTTCATTACCACTGCTATCAGTTTATGATAAGGTTAAACGCGTTTAGATAAGTATAGAATAGATCTTGTGTATATTCTATTATGTTAGCTTTATACTTATCTTGTAAAGGACTCCTTGTTGTATAAAAGGAGATCCTAGGTCATTGTCTTAGGTACAACGTATTACATTACAATATTATCTACGAAAGCTTCAAGGTGTAACCCTAGTGATAAGATTAAGATCACTCGTATTATTCATTAATAATATTGGAGCTTGAGTTTTGTGTTAACTTGTGTTTATTCTCATACATCATACAATTCGTCTTCTAAGTATTACTTAAGTAAATTCCGCTTGCTTGATAATATTATACAAAATATCATTGACACAAGGAGTGTGTCCAAGATCCATCAAGTGGTATCAGAGCGAAGGTTCTGATATTTTGTTTTAGAAGATTCAAGAAATTAGCTTGACTCACTCACTCAATTCAATGGAGATGGAAAACAACCAATCAAACTCTTCTTCTACACCTAGAATCCCTAAGCTTAAGCTTAATGAGTTTGAGATGTGGAGGATACTGATTGAGCAATACTTCCTCATACAGGACAATGCTCTATGGGAGATTATTCAACTTGGTGATTCTTTCAAATCTGTGACCGCTACTTCAAAAGTTGGTGACACAGATGTTGTGAAAGTTTCTGTGCCTGAATCAAATGCTGAAAAAGCTCAAAAGAAGAATGATCTTAAAGCTAGAAGTCTGTTGCTGATGACTCTTCCAAGAGACCAGATTATTGCATTCAGCAAATTCAAGACTGCTAAGGAACTGTTTGAAGAGATTTGCTCAGTGTTTGGTGGTAATGATGCTACAAAGAAGACTCAGAAGACATTGTTAAAGCAAAGTTATGAAAACTTCTCTGCTTCAAGCAATGACTCACTTGATAGCATTTTTACCAAACTTCAGAAGATTGTTACACAGCTAACTGTGTTTGGCATTGAGGTAGAAAAGGAAGACCTCAATTTGAAGTTTCTAAGAAGTTTGCCTTCAGAGTTTCAAACCAATGTTACTGTCTGGGAAAACAAAACAGACATAGAAACAATGAAGCTCAATGATCTTTACAACAACTTCAAACTTATTGAGCAAAGGTTGAAGAAGGCAGGGAAACTTGGTACAAGCTCTAGTAGCTTGGCACTGTTGTCAAATTCAGTTGACAGTGATGATTCTGAAGATGAAAGTGATGATGATATTGCCACTGTAGGTTCTAAAGTTTCCACTGGTAATGTTAATGTTACCACTGCAGGTTCAAAGAAGAAGGTTGCTAGTATTGGAGATCCTACCTTTTATGCTTTTATCTCCACACAAGTTGATGGCTCTCTCTTAACTCATGAAGACATAGAGCAAATTGATGAAGATGACTTGGAGGAGATGGATATAAAATGGCAGATAGCTCTTCTCAGCATGAGGGCTAAGAAATTCTACAAGAAGACTGGCAAGCCTATCCACATTAATGGTGATGATACTGCAGGCTTTGATAAGAAGAAAGTGGAGTGCTTTAACTGCCACAAGTTTGGACATTTTGCTAGAGAATGTAGAAGACCAAAGACCAAGGACAACAGGTCTACATGGTACAAGCAAAAGAAGGGACCAACTGTGGAAGAACCAAAGGCAATGTTGGCTATTGATGGTGTGAGCTATGATTGGAGTTTCATGGCTGATGAACAAGAAGAAGAACATTCAGATGCTGCTCTTGTTGCTACTGAATTTGCTCTCATGGCTTTCTCTGATTCTGAGGTACAAAACTTTGATAGTTGTTCTAAAACATGTAGGGCTGCTAAAGAAGTTGAAAGACTTAATGGTTTGTACTCTAATGAAAGGCAAGAATTATATACTGCTAATTATACTGTGGCTAATCTTAGGAGAGCTATGGCAGTATTAGAAAAGCAAATAGAGCACTATCAGGCAAATGAGTCAAATTATAATGATGATATGATTCTTCTTAGGAGAGAGGTAGAACATACAACTGTTGTGAATGAAGCATACCAAAAAGAGCTTGAAAAACTCCAAAAGAAAATTGAAAATGTCAATTTAATTGTAGACACATGTTATCATCAGTGTAAGTCAATTGATAAAATTTGGAATGCTCAAATACATAATAAAGCTAAGTCTGGTATGGGTTATAATACTGCGCCTCCGCCACTAAGGGGTGTTCCATCACCTCCAGGTATAAATTTAGCTCATACAGGTTTAGAAGACTTTAAGGAACTTGAAAGAGAATATGGTCCTTTAAAGGACACAGTGGTGAAGAGTGAGGAAGAGAGTAAGCTTGATAATGATGTTTTTGAGAGTGCTAGTGACTCATCAGTTGTTGATGAGAATGTTAAAAAGAATGTAGAGACTACTATCCCAAAAGTTGTTAATACTGTTACAGAGGAACCTAGGAAACCAGTTAATAAACCTAGACAAACTGTAAGGTATGCTGAGATGTATAGGAACAAGCCTACAGCTCCTAGGGGTAACCAGAGGAGTTAGAATCATGTTAAATCTCAACAACTAGGTAGTGATTTTGTTATGAACAATAAGGCATGCTATATCTGTGGTAGTTTTGATCATTTACATGCTTATTGTGACTATCATGTTGGGAGAAGGGAAGTCTATGGGTATAAAAGGGTGGAGACTAACAGGTATCAACATAATGTACACCATAATTCTAATTGCAAAATGGTCCCAAGAGCAGTTCAACTTAGAAGTGGCCTCAAAACACTTGCCACTGCAAAAACTGTTAACACTGCTCACCCTAAGTCACCTGTTAAAAGTGCAAACACCAAAACAAGTTTTACAAAATCTGCACAAACAGGAAAAAGAACCTTTCAAGCTAAAAAGGTTAATAATAACCAACAGTGGGTACCTAAAAAGAAACCAGCAGTTACCACTGCTCATTCAAAAGTTACCACTGCAAGGGTTTTAAATAAGAAAAGGGGGGACATGGGCAATGCTGTGAAGGCCTCAGCACGTTGGGAATGGAAACCTAAAGGAAGTACCTCTACAACCAATCCCAATGGTGTATCAATGACCTTTGATAGATTTAACTATATTGATACACGAGGCAGATCCAAGTCAATCATGGCTTGGGTCCCCAAAAGAAACTAACTCTTTACTCTTATGTGCAGGAACATCCAAGGTCAAAAAGGTCAGATCAAGGATATACAGATAGTGGGTGTTCAAGGCACATGACTGGCAACAAGTCCTATCTTTCTGATTTTGAGCATTATGATGGACAGTATGTCAGTTTTGATAATGAAGTTAGTAGAACAAGATGTGTGATGCAGGAACACTAAAGATAAAGGAAAACATGGATAATTATTATTATTACAACTGCACTGAGAGTGCAGTAAAACTACATCTATGAAGTACATAGTACAAACATCACCAAATCAACTGATATCAACTACCAACAACCTACCCCATACACAAGTTCTCTAACCCATCCCCTTCCTAACCCATCATCAATCCTTTATGGCTTCTTGGGAAAGCCCCAGCTTGGCATCACCTTAGGAGCACCACGCATGTTAATCCAGTCATACACCCTAGGGCTTGCTAAACCCATCACCACTATACATGTAGGTAGTGAGGATGATAAAGGAACTGTTGATGATGGTGATAGTAGCAATGGTAGAGAAGGTGATGATTGCAGTTCTTCAGGAGGAGCTACTGCTGCAAGAGGAGGAACACTCAGGACTCTTCCAGAGGTCTCATCATCTGTAACATATGGAGACACATAGGAGCTGATCTCTAAGATATCTTTTTTGATTGTTGCATCCTGAGGCTCTGGTTGTAGTGATGAAGGTCCTGCAGAAAAAGGATTTGTAAGAGCAAGTGAATGCCTTCTCTTCCTGGATACAACCTTCTCATACTCTTCTTTTTCAACTCTCCCAGGGTTTTTCAAAACAAAGTCATCCAATGAACTATCAGATGAACTGTTAGAAGAAAGATTGATTGGACTCGATTGACTCATGGTGTTGTTGAAAAAAATGATCTTTGAGAGTGAAAGTTTTGGAGTATGTGATTTGAGTGGTTTGTGGTGAATGATCTGTTTAATATATATTAAGTTGGATTCAAGGAGTTAATGAGGGGAAGGTGCAAGTAGTTGAGGAGTAAATTGGAGTCCTGTATTCTTGGAAAATGTATCAATGCTTAAGTGTTGACTTTATTGAGTATAGCCACTGCTATGCTTAATTCTTTCAATATATTAACCATTGCCAACGCAATAGTGATTCCAGTGTTTGGTCATGTTAGTAAATTGCAGTTTGAAGGATTTTTGTTTACAATAGTTACTCTCTGGTAAATCGATGCTCAAGGTTGTTTAGATCCTATCTAAGCTATCCACTGATGATTCTGTTTTACAGTGGGAACTATATTGCAACCAGTGGTAACGTGCTTTCAGTGGAAAAAGGAAAAACAAAGGAACTTCATTACTAACACAATTTTCATTACAACCAAAAGTACTCCTAGTCAAAACACAAAAACTGAAACCTAGTACATCCTATACCTATCTTCAGCTATTCCATTGGCCTCTTGCCCTTGCCCACATAGTCATGTTTATTCTTCTGGGCTCTCTTTCTCTTGTTCTCAAAAGTGTATTGCATTCTTGGACATGGAAGCCCAAGAATCTGTGGAGGAGGTCTTGGTAGCATTGCAGGCCTTGTTGAAACGGATATCTGCTTCATATTGGAGATAGCTGTTTCCAGTGCTATTGAAAGAGCTTTTGGCAACTCTTTAGCAATAGAATAGGTTTCATCATTTGCATCATCATCATCTGATGAATCGGAATAGAACTCAAGAGATTTTGCAGGCTTAGCTGCAGGCTTTCGCTTAGCAGTTTCTTTGGTATATCTTTTGGATGAAGAGTCGGACCCTGGTGGGATGTATCCACACCATCCTGATGCTTCTGAAGATGATTCTAATTCAATTACATACTCTTCTTCTGAGTCAGAAGAGATTTTGATAGTATTGAAGGGATTGCTCATGCTTATGGTTTTGAGGATATTGTGTTTGAATGAAAATTGATGAAGTTTATCTTAAGCCAAGCCTCCTTATATAGACAAAGTCGGTTGAAGGGTTATTTAATGAAGATATTTACCTTTTTCGTATATTGGTAGGTCAAGGAGTTAATATAGATATTATTGAGTTGACTTTGGAAGATATTTTGCTTGGGTAATGGTTTGGTTAAAGGTAACTTTGGTTTATATCAAGTTGGTTATTCTCATCTTTTACTAATATGTATATCATGTTTTGATGAGAAGTTGGAGTTAAAAGGTGTATATCTGAGATACACAACAAATGGTTATTGATTCACCATGTCTAATACACATAAGAATCAACTAGTCCAGAGCAAACGGCTACTGGTAAAGACTTGACAAATCCGTTTATGGTTGATAGTTTACCAAAAACTATATGGTTATCAATTCACCATATTCTTTATGATTAAGAGTTGGCTAGTCCATAGCAAACGGCTCATGGTAAAGACATATCAAATCCGTTGATAGCTGATAGTTTGCTAAAAACTATAATGGGAGCAGTATTGTTTTCTAATGATTTTATTTTCCAATGCTCTTTGAAATTTTTGTGAAAAATTACCACTGCTAGTTCACAGTTTCCACTGACAGTGTTATTTTACCACTGTGGTTCTAGCCGTTACAACTGATTATGTCAGTAATTTATTTTTTACTAGCCGTTGAAAGTAACCACTGATAGTTATATATATAGGGTTAATATTTTAATTAAATTATCTTCTTTCTATATTATAACTACTTTCTAAAGATAATTTTACTTGCGCATAAATTCTAAACCCTAACCCTATATATCTTTTTCTCTCAATTGGCTAGTCATTACTTCAATTCTTACTGACATAATAATATTTTTCATCGAAAGTTTCTATGGCTTCTTTGAAATTTGCAGAAGAGCACAACCTAGTGGCCTACCTACAAAAGTCTAACGAGAAGAGTGGCCCTGTTTTTCATCAAATTGTGGACTTTCTTCATACCACTCATATAAGGTATGCTTTGCTTTTAAAACCCACAATTTATATCTCTCAAATCAATCAGTTTTGGACTTCTGCTCAGTCCATAACACTTGAGAATAGAGATACACATGAAACAGTGGATGCTCTAAGAGCCACTGTAGATGGGGTAACTATTGATGTTACTGAGGCATTCTTGAGGAGAATACTTCACTTGGATGATCTCAATGGTCTCATCACATTACCTATGTCTGAAATTCATGATACTTTATCATCCATGGGGTATGATACCACTGACAAAAAGGCTACTTTCAAAAAGAGTGATTTTTGTCCCCAATGGAGATTTTTGATTCATACTTTGTTACATTGCCTTAGTCCTAAGAATACATCTTATGAGCAATTTAGTTCAACCATGGCTTATCCTTTGGTTTGTCTAGTCACTGATAAGATTTTCAACTGGTCCACCTATATTTTTACAAGTATGAAAGGCAATGTACAAAGTAAAACCAAAATTTTAATGTATCCAAGGTTTGTGCAAGCTGTGCTAAATGAATTTCAACTACAACCTCATACTACTGTTTATCAAATCAGTTGCCTAAAGCCTAAAGTTTTTCAAAATTTGAATAAAGATGGCAATATGATTTTTACACCTCTCCTACCCCAAATGCTTGCTAAAATTTCATCTGAACAAAACACACCCATAATTAATGTTCCCAACATTGATTATACCCCACCAGTTTCAAGAACCTATGAGAGAAGATCTAAACAGACAACTTCTCTCATGACAACACAACAAGTTTCTGAACCTTATGGTCTAGGAACAAGCAGTGGTGGTTCTAGACTTCCACCTAGTCCTACTATGGAGGAATCTGGACCTTTGCCCCATGATTCACCTCTCCCAACAGGTAACACAGTTGGAAGTGCTGAGGGCAGTGGAAACCAATTGGAATTGATGGTTTTGTGTACCAAATTAGCAAAGCAGGTTGAGTCTCTACAAAAGGACTTGGCTAATGTCAAGAAGCAGCATGCCAAGGATGTTCAATTATTAAAGACAAAGATTCAGACTTTAAAGGAAGAGCTGCAGAGGTTGAAAAAGCACAAGAAGACTGCGAAGATGGTGATTTCATCTTCATCCTCACCTTCTGATGGTGATTCAGCTGATTAAGATTTGGGAAATTCTTTCAAACAGGGGAGGAAAACAGGTTCTGACACTGAGGGGAGGAAAATTGATTTTGTAGATGAAGGAGATACAAGTAAAGGAGCAAAGGAAGCTGAAACTCATGGAGAGCAACTTGAAGATCAAGACATTTTCCAAACTGCAACTGATTTTACCACTGATTTTATTTCCACTGCAGAGCCAACTTTTGCCACTGCAAGTGAAGAATTTGATAAATTGAAGACAGACAAGGGTAAAGCAGTTATGGAAGATGTACAGCAACTTGAAAGTAAGATTTCAAAGAAAAGAAAAGTTCAGATTGATCTTGATTGAGAACTTGCTAAGAAGATAGCAGAAGATAAAATTGCTGAGAAAGTTGCTGAGAAGAAAAGATTGAAAGAAATGGAAGTTGCAAGCTTTTTGGAAGCTAAAAGATTGGATAGAATGGAAGTTACTGATTCAATTTCCACTATTCAACCTACTATTATGAAAGAGAAAGCTCCAGAGTTTAGTTATGTTCCTACTGAATAAGATATTCAGTTTCTGGTGGCTAATAATCCAGAAATCAAGAAAAAGGCAATTGACCTTGTTGCTGATGCATCCTTAACTGAGGAACAAAGAACTGCTCAGTTAAAGGATTTTATTCAAATGAAGAACAATCAAGCACTTGAAGATGTGATTAATTCAGTCAAAAAGAATCAGAAGAAACCAAGACAACCAACTAAGGCACAAATACTTGCATATATGAAGACTTATTGTTGTCATGTTGGTAACTAGAAAAAGCATCAATTTAAAGGTATGTCTGATGATCAAGTTGAAAAGGCTTACTACAGAACTGTAAAACAAGATAAATCTTTTATTCCAATGGGTTCTGAAGAAGAAGAAAGAAGGATTCCTAGATTGAAGAGAAAGGCTAAAGTAAGTGATTCTCAAACTGTTAAGAAGACTAAGGTTGATGAAGATCATACAAATTCTACTGAGAAGGAGATTCCTACTGAGAAGTTCACTGAAGAACAAATGACTGGAATGATTGTGATTGAAGACAGAGATTTTTATCCAGAACCACTGCAAATTCGACATCCTATTATTGATTGGGAAGTTTACACTGCTAGCAATCTTGCTCCAACATGGAAGATCACAAGGCTGGGAGGTGAAACTTCATCATTCATGACATTTGAAGATCTTATGAAAGCTTTTGACAGAGACGACCTTAATACACTATGGAAATTAGTTCAAGAAAGGTTTAATGCTCAAGATCTCAAAGATGCAAATGAGATGCAGTTATGGGTAAATCTTAGAAGGCTTTTTGAACCAAATGCTGATGATGACTACTGGAAAACCTTGTTCACATGTTTTGGTACTAAATGGTTTTACTATGATTCATGTGAAGTTCATCATGTCTCTACAGCTAATGGAGAAGATTTTTTCATGCTTGCTGAGAAAGAATATCCACTTAGAGCTGGAGCTCTTACAGTAATGTTAAGCTTACACATAAGAGTCAATGAAGACAATGAGAAGGTCAGAGCATTGTTACAAAGGCTTCAAGATCAGTGTTCAAGAGCTATACAAAAGTTAAGAGAAAAGAAGTGAAGTGTTTGATTGAATTCCCCAAATCCTTGAAGTTAATGTTTATTGAAGAAACTTATTGATTTGCAGAGAAATCATAAGTTTAGGGGAGGATTGTTGGGAATAATTTGTTACCACGGATGGTTGTGGTTTACACTGCTTTGATTAACACTAGCAGTGGAAACGTATTCCCACTGCAAGTTCTTCATTACCACTGCTATCAGTTTATGATAAGGTTAAACGCGTCTAGATAAGTATAGAATAGATCTTGTGTATATTCTATTATGTTAGCTTTATACTTATCTTGTAAAGGACTCCTTGTTGTATAAAAGGAGATCCTAGGTCATTGTCTTAGGTATAACGTATTACATTACAATATTACCTACGAAAGCTTCAAGGTGTAACCCTAGTGATAAGATTAAGATCACTCGTATCATTCATTAATAATATTGGAGCTTGAGTTTTGTGTTAACTTGTGTTTATTCTCATACATCATACAATTCATCTTCTAAGTATTACTTAAGTAAATTCCGCTTGCTTGATAATATCATACAAAATATCATTGACACAAGGAGTGTGTCCAAGATCCATCAAATCTATATAACAAAATTAAGGTAAATGAATTAGCCTATCAAGGGGATAATGTTGTTGATGCGATCACTTACTTGGATGTGTTTGTTGGAAGTTTTGCCTATGTGGTTGAATTCATGACCTTAGAAGATTTAGGAGAATTCATTGATGGAAGCCTCACTCAAGTAATATTTGGAACAAACTTTAAGAGAATGACTAGGTTAAATGAGCGGATGATTGATGGTCTAATCACATTCTCCGATGGAGTTGAAGATTTTTTCTATCAAATGCCCCGTATGCACCCTAGGTTTAAGCACAAAGATATAGAGGCATTCAATCGGATGGCTCCCATTCCGATAATTAGTGAAAGAGTTAAACAACGGGGACTTAGGCATACTTATGAAAAAAATGAGCGGTACTATAAAAAATGCCTAGAGTTAGGAGATGAGTACAAGAAAAGTGAGAGAACATTGGAATGACTTAGATATGGGCACGTGAGCATGCACGAGACCACGTAGGAGCACGACTTCGAGTCTAGCTACAAGACTCATAAATAAAGAAAAGCGCTTCGTGGGAGACAACCCATGCTTAATTGTTTGCTTGTTTGTGTGTCATATATCTTTTCATTGATTGTTTATTCTCATGTTTGAATTTGTGAAAATGTTTTATTTTGTCTTTAACCTCGTCTTAATTACATATAAAGGTATTTTACAAAAAGGATAAGTGTAAGGAGGATTACACACGTTTTTAAAAGAACGTGAACATGAGAATTACGATTATTGAAAATGATATATATGTGTGTTTGTTAGAGTCAAATGCTTGTCGAGTCATAATGGATGGTTTGCAGAAAATTTTCCAGATTTTAAAGGTGTAATTTTTCCAGAATTTTTTCAGAAAAACGCAACAAACCAGTTTCTGTTAGGATAACCTGACGGCGTCAGGATTGCAACCTGATGACGTCAGGAGGAGCAGAAACAGCTTATTACTTTCTCTCGTTTTCTGTGCTGCTTATATATTTTTGGAAATTGTCAGGTCTTAATTTTCTAGAAAATCTGCAAACATCCATTCCACAAGCATTATATCCTAGTGTAGTTGAGTCATATATAATTTTATCGCCGATTTTACGCGAAGGTTTCGTCTATTTTCTTAAAGTGTGCAAGTTTTATTTATCAAGAAGAAGAAATATAAGATTGGATGGAGCTTTTCACGCATACATTCTTCTTGGAAAGAATTTAACCACTACTTCACACGGATCCTACCGAGCTAATCAGGGGAGTATTAGTTTCTTTCTCTTTTAATTACCTTCCATTATCATAACTTTGATACTTTCGGGGAACATTGAGGACAATGTTCAGTTTATGTGTAGGGAGGGAGAATAAAACATGAACTTTGAAACTATGCTTATCCTTGATTATTTGTCTTGTCCTATTTCATTTGTGTAATAAACTATGAGAAATATCGGTTAGGGTAATTTTATCACCAAATTTAAAATTTTTCATGACTTGTACGAGTGGGTCTTTAGTCTTAATAAAGCGTCTCATGGATTGGAAGTTATATGACTAGCACAAAAAACCCTTTACCACTCAAATTCCACCCAAAAAATGTGAGGTTCGCCCCTAGATCTATAGGAATTAAAGCATTCAACTTTAATGCTTTGAGAGTGTACCGGTAGTATATTAGATTCTACAACTTGTTTTGTGATGCATCCCGAGATCGCTAGTGTGACTACACTTGTGTAGTTAGGAATAACTAAATGATAAGAGGCATTAGGATAACCCTTGTTTGATACCCGTATTATAATTACTTCTTCCACATCGGTTGAGTAATTCCCCCACACCCTTGCGATGTACTCATCTTTAGTAAACGATACCCCTAGTTAACCCCTCATAGCCTATCCTTTTCGCAGTTCTCGTGATGTTTCGGTTTTACGGAATATCAATGAAGAGCATTGTTTACAATCCACCCTCAAATGTACACCCAAATTGCCTTAATATTTGATTCTTCATGTTCCTCATGTTTTGTCATTTCAAGTGGAGATCTTTAACTGATCCACGAGTTGGTGATTATTTGAGCCAGCTTTGAGATCATCAGCCACAACAAATCTCTGACTCATCCTTTGTTGTATCGCCATTATGTGATGTTGTGATTTTTGGACCGACATGTTCACATTTTGGATCATGATATCTTCTCATCAGAGTAGCGGAAGATTTGTTGATTCATGATATTTGCAGCAGCGTAGCAGAAGCATGGTTTGAAAATATCAGAGCCAGTTGATGAAGATATGCACTTATCATGATTTCTTTAGAAATGGATGTGATGTGTGAGCATGCGGTAATGGATTGACTCCTCAATTCTAATCAGCTGCAACCGTCGGGTGTTCCTGCAAACAACAGTTAGCAATAAAGCGTACGAAAGTGTCTTTCATCACTTTCGTTGAATGGGGTTGCAAGAACCACGGTTACCCGTTGATCAGTACAAGTACTGCCTGTTATCAGGTAAAATTCCGAAGAATCTCCTTGATAGGGTTTCGCAGCTAATCAAGTGGTTCTCAAACTGGAACATCTCAAAGAAGACAGCACGGAGTGAGTGAACCAGCGGATTGAGATTCACTGATTGATGAAAAATGTTTTGAAAAACAATCGCGTATTGCTTGAAGAAAGAGTTTTGCAATACGACGAAGGTTTTATAAGAAAGATCAATTTTCAATCAGAAAAACTTTTTGTGTTTGAAAATGAATACACATTCGATGTGCTAGAGAAAAGAAGATTTGCACATCGAACGGTTTTTCCAAAAGTATTCGTCAATTCATTTCCTGGACCAAGGTTGATTCAAGAGTGAATAGCCAATTGTTTCTATCCAGTTGTCACAAGCTTGATCTTATGTAAGATCTCACATGTCACCCACCAAGAGCTTGTTTGATGTTGGCTCTAGAAGGATTTCCATCTTCATCGTGAATACTTTACATATCACTTGGATGTTCTGGTAATACCGCAAGGATAATGCGTAGGACTTAATAATTTCTTACTTTCCACATTGTGTGAAACAACAAGTCTTCAAGAATTATGTGTCCTAATGAGATTTATTGATGATCTCTTGGCTCTAGACTCAATAGTGCACTTTTGATTTCCTATGCCGAAGACTAGGGAGAGGGTCTCCTTCTTCAATATCAACAATCTCTAAGAGAAAGTCGATAGATTATGTAGGTTCCTCGTGAGAGTGAAACAAGCCCTGTTAAGAGGAACTTGAGTAGCTTGGGAAGTTTAGTGCAGTGCGTCACTGGGTCCATGACGTCTTGTCTTCAATACCAGCGTTACCTTGGTAACCACCAGTAGCATATGAATTGAACCCGGTTTCTGCCCTAAAGTTGAATATGGAGGGCTATTTCTTTTCACCCTTTTCACATTCAATTCTTTTTCTTTCTTCAACCCCTTTAGTGCTTACCGAAACTTCATAACCAGAACCTTGTTGGGTTTATTCCAGTACTAGCTTTGTCTCAGTCCACACTCTTCCCATTTCTCACTTATCTCCTTTTTTCATCATACCTAAGGACTTCTACACTATCTAGTGGATTGTCCCTGGGTAGATCCCTCCGGCTCTGGCGGGATCGTGGGAACGAATACCTAGCCTAATCATCCTTATATCTCCGTGCATAAAGTAAATTTGGTCGGTCTTTTGGTATTGTTCATTCCGCCTCGAAACCAATTGAAAACCATTTGAAAATCAATCCAGGTACTTGTGATATAAAATCAAAGTATTTTGTACCTTAATTGTTTTTGATATTTTAGAAATGCTCCCCCTCAACATGTGCTTCAAGTATTAGAAATCATTTTAGCACATGGAGGCAAGAGGACTTTGAAATCTTAGATTGAGATTGAAAAGATCCAATTTTTGATCAACATTTTCTAAAATAATCACCATCACTTCCCGATCAAATCTAGTATTTTAAATACTTTGGATAAAACATTTTTGGGAAGGATGTGGTTTTCTTTTGATTGCTCCCCCTCAATATGTGCATCGAGATTCAAAAGAGTTTTGCCCATATTAGAGGAAACCTGCACTTTGAGACAAATCAATCACGTTTCAATCCCTTTTGGTTTAAGATAAATGCTCCCCCTTAACATGTGCATAGAAAATTTGAAATTGTTTGGCACATGTTGGGAGGAAATCTTGTTATTATATTTCTAAACCATTTATCGAATTATCAGTTTAAATCAAATTTAAATCATAAATTCTCCCCCGATCACAATTTTCAAACCTATTGAGATTTGTGATCTCTATTGATTTAAATTGATTTTGAAAGCTTTTTTAGGAGAAGATGTGACTTGCTTTTAAAACATTTAACTGATAAGGATAAGATTTTGGGACGTTAAACTCCAATAATCAAACATGCTTAGGTATCTTTTGAATTGTTTGAAAAATAACCTTTTGAATTGTTTGAAATCATTCTCCCGCTCAATCAATGACCGAAGTTGTTGATTGACTGATAGAGATTTTGACAAATGATAAGTCTGGATGATTTACAAAATTAAGGCCGAGTTATTTTCAAAGCAATTTAGTTTTCATTAGATGACAAATATTTTTCAGAAGAATATTTATAAGGAAAAATACTTGTGAGGAAACCTTTGTCTTTTTGGTGACAAACTTTCCTTATAAACTTTTGTTTTTAGAATCAGAGCTCGAGGTTTCAAAATTAGATAAAGCATGGCTCTGTTCTTTCTTTTAAAGCGGATTACTGCCTGAAATGACAATAAACCTTCATTTTTCTCCGTCTCAATTTTTTTTAATAATTAATTAAAAAAAATTATTACTACATTTCGAACTTCATCTAAAGACCCGTGTCATTTTTGAATGACAATTCAAAGTCCGTAGATGTTATCGAAACGGGAAAACATGACAAAGGAAATAATATTTTTGTAATTTTTCAAGATTTTCTAATTTTTATGGGTTTTGAAAGTTTTATAATTTTCTATTTTCTTTTTGATAAAATATATACAAAAAATAGATGAAGAAACACCTTTACTCCTCCTCTTCCTCCTGAAGACGTTTGAGTGTCTCAGGTTGTAGACTCTTCAGTCCAAGTCATGGGAGGATGAACTCGAAACGTTCTCTAGGAAGAGCTTTAGTGAAGATGTATGCCAACCGATATTCAATTCTTACAAAGTATAGTTCAACCACACCTTTCTCCACTTGTTCCCTGATGAAGTGATGTCGAATGTCGATGTGCTTTGTTCTTGAATGTTGAACATTGTTGCAGCAGAGAGCAATGGCACTTCTGTTATCACAGTACAGAGGAACTTTGTTGAATACAAAGCCATAGTCTGATAAATGAGATCTCATCCATAGGATTTGAGCACAACAAGAAGACATGGCTATGTATTCCGCCTCTGTAGATGATATAGACGTACTCATTTGTTTCTTTGAAGACCAGCTTACTAACTTATCTTCCAAGAATTGAGTACCACCTGACGTACTTCGACGTGTATCTTGACACCCTGCATGGTCTGCATCTGCATATGCTGTTAGTGACATATCGGTGTACTTCAGATACCAAAGTATCATGTTAATGGTTCCTTGGAGATACCGAAAGACCCATTTAACCGCTTCAAGGTGCTTTTTGGTAGGCTTTGCCTGATATCTAGCACACATGCATACATCGAACAGAATATCTGGTCTACTGGCTGTGAGGTACATCAAGGACCCAATCATACTTCGATATTTCGTTTGGTCAATTGGGGTTCCTGAGTGGTCCTCATCCAGTTTAGTACGCTCCACCATGGGAGTGTCAACATGGTCACAAGAATCAAATCCAAATTTCTTTAAAATTTCATTAGCATATTTAGATTGATTAATAAAAATGCCTCCGGGACTTTGTGAAATTTGTAATCCCAAGAAAAATGACATTTTTCCCATCATAGACATTTGAAATTTGGAGCCCATCTCCTTTGAAAATCGGTCACATTCATTAGGGTCGTTCGAGGCAAAAATAATATCATCAACATAAATTTGAACGTGAATTAAGTGTTTGCCTGACTTTCTGGTGAACAATGTGGGATCAACTGCTCCTTTGCTGAATCCATTTGTTAAGAGAAACTTTGAAAATGTATCATACCATGCCCTTGGAGCTTGCTTTAAACCGTAAAGGGCCTTCTTCAAGCGGTAGACATGGGTAGGATGCTCCGGATTCACAAAACCTTCGGGTTGGCTGACGTAGACTACTTCTTTGAGATCTCCATTCAGAAACGCAGTCTTTACATCCATCTGATAAACCACCATGTTCTTGCTAGCAGCATTAGCCAGGAAGATTCTGATAGCCTCAATTCGTGCAACCGGAGCAAATGATTCCTCAAAGTCAATACCCTCCTCTTGTTGGTATCCTTTAGCCACCAGTATTGCCTTATTCTTCAGAACATCACCGTGCTCATCAAGCTTTACTTTAAAGATCCACTTGAGAGCAATGATCATAGCACATTCTGGTGCTGGCACTAATTCCCATACATTAAGATGATCAAACTCATGCATTTCTTCTTGCATAGCACTAAACCAGCTGTCCTCAGACATTGCTGTTTTGACATCTTTAGGTTCGATCTTTGATAACACAGAATTGAAGAAGCACCATAAGGGATCTGTGGCAAGTTGTTTGTGAGTGGATACCGGGCGAGACGGGTTTCCAATAATGTTGTCCAATGGATGATCATGTGTCTATTTTCTGAGATGTTCATGTGGTTGGTGACGAGGAACTGATGTAGCAGAATCTGGATCCCCTGATGAAGATGGTTCAGGTGTTGGTTCAGGGGCAAATATATTTTCAAATGGTGCATCTTCGTGAGTGGCAAAAGGGTTATCTCCATCAAAATAGCCATTAACAATTCCATGATGTACCTCGAGGATTGAGGATTTGAGGATGATGATGAGCGATCTATAGCAGGCGCTTCTTGGGATAGAGACACATAAACATATGGGTTATCTGTGTTGATTGGATTAGGAGCCGCCACTATTGATGGTGTAGAATGATCATTATCAAGAGGTTCATAGTATTCATCAAACATCGGATCCAACAATTTCTTCAAATCTTCTCCAGATGGAGGTACATATGGAACTGCAGGTGAGGGATTCTGAACAAGAGAAGAACTAATGGGACCACATGATAAATGTTGAGATGCGGGTCCAGAACTTGATTGTCTAGGAGCCATTTGCTCAGACAGCTCATCGAATGTGACGTGAATAGTTTCCATGATATCTCAGGTTCTTTTATTGTAGATTAGGTAACCCTTCCGGTTTGGTGCATAACCAACAAAAACTCCAACGTCCGCCTTAGCTCTTACCTTTCCTAAATCTTGACCATCATTCGTTGGGTAGCATAAAGCACCGAATACACGAAGGAAAGAGAGATCTGGCTTTCGGTTGTGGACAAGTTCGTATGGAGTTTTTCCATGAGTGGTGAATAAGGAATGGTTTTGGTGTAGCATGCATGATGGCAATGGCTTACCATGAACATTGGAACCTTTGAGTAGATCAACATAGTCCTTGCAGCTTCGACAATAGTTCGATTTCGTCTTTCAACTACACCGTTCTGTAGAGGAGTACGTGGGACACTTCTTTGATGGCTGATTCCAATTCTTTCGTAGAACTGGCTTAGTTCTGTGTTTACAAAATCAGTTCCATTGTCTGTTCGGATAATCCTCATCGTTTTATTGAGACGAACCTGCAGCTGTTTAATAAGTTTGATGATGACATCTGGTGTTTTATCCTTTGACCTCAAAAACTTAACCCAAGTAAACCGAGAATAGTCATCAACCACTGCTAGCTCATATTTCTTCCCGTTTATGGTTTGCACTCTCATGGGTCCGTACAAATCCATATGAAGAGTATGAAGAACTTCCATAATTGAGTTTGCAGGATTGGGTTTATGGGCGTATTTCTTGCTTTTCCCAATTGACATCTGAACAAGATGATATTTTCATATTTTAATCTGGGCAAGCCTCTTACAAGGTCCTTTCTAGAAAGATCATTTATGGTGCCAAAGTTCAAGTGATTGAGACGACGATGCCATAACCATGACTGTGTTTTCGAAGCCTTTGACAACAAGCAGATTGGAGAAGACTTCATCATGTCTTCGATAGAGATGGTGTAAAGATTAGTTCCACGTGTTCCCTTTAAAAGTTCAACCCATATAGTTCTCAAGAAAGCAAGTATGTTTTTAAAGGCCAGCTTCTAGATCAGTCACAAAATTGACCAAAGAGAACAAATTATACCACCTTCAACATAATAGACCCTAGAAATTACACTGTCACCAACAACATAATCTTCGTAACCCATAATTGCCCCAAAGTGGTTGTTCGAATCTAAGTCCCGATGAACTTACTACGAAGTTCATGAGCCATGGCGATCTCCATCATATGCTTTTGAGACCTAAGTCCAAATACCAGAACAATTTGTGCGACAGTTGAACCGCAGGACCGATATGGATGACTGGATAATTTGGATCCCCATGCGAGAATGGGTTCCACTTGGTTAGTAATTGAGATTGGAACTCCCACATCAGAAATAGAAGCTATGACATCATTAGGGGTGGATGCAAGACTAGTAGTATCACTTGGCCTATGTGTAGTATAACAACTTCTTAAGGGGATGATCCTACCAGTTGGTTTCCATTCCTTAGTGGGCATAGATCTATTCCAATTAGGGCAGAATTCATTATATTTTAATGTGCGACCAGTGGCTTTCCGTTGATAACCCACATTATTTAACTTTCTTCCTGTGGATTTCCAATAATTTCTAACCTTTTTCCAGAATGGCTTTCTGGCATCCTTAATCTGTTTAGCATTTCTTACATTATATTGGGTTTAGGCATTACTCAACTCATTCATAGCACATTCATGATAAATACCAGAAACTAAACATTCATTACATCTTTTGCAAATAGTAGCAGAATTCGAATTAATTACAATTGCATTACATAGCTAATACTAGAATCAACACGATTCATCTTATTCAACTCAAACTTATTGTTCCTAGGGTGTTCTTCTACTTTCTTCCCTTGATCACTCTTGACTCGCGAGGTCCTATCTTGCTTTGTATTGCCTGGAGGCTTTGACCCGCTTGCCATAGTGTCACTGATTACTCCTGTAGAAGGAACGATGGGAACATTAGCTGGTTTCACTACTTTCTGCATTCCTGGACTAGAAGTCTTTGGGATCTGAGATCCTAGGAGGTAAATCAAAGGTCACATGCTTGACTTTAGGCATAGAACAAGGCACAATAACACTATATTTTCTAGTACCAAATTTAGGACATATTGCTATTAAGCATTCTAAAAGTTCCTGAGATCGTTTGGCATATAAGCATGCATGCCCAATCACATTATCAAGTGGTTTCTCTATCTTGTTCTCTTCAACAATCTCACTGAGACATTCTAAACTATCCTTAAGGTACGAAAAGTATGTTTGACATGCTAGTTCATTGTTTCTAAGATGAGGGGGAATATACTTTACAGACATAGCATATTTAGTACAAGCAGGCACCTTTGGTGTAATATCCTCACCACTGGTGATTGGCATTTTCCCTTTTACCTGACTCTTCAGATTCTCAATTTCATTTTTCAAAGAAGTTATCTTTTCGTTGTTTTTGTCATGAGTGACCTTAATTGATTCATATAACTCTTTGAAATGATGTTTAACTTTTTCATTTTCTGCTTGAAAAGACTCATTTTCCTGTTGTAACGCATTAATGATGTTTTGAAGATGAAATCTTTGAGAATTCTAAGAATCTAAAGGAGGAGGTATTTGGGAGCCAGTCACATCATTCTTTTCACTCTTTAATTGTGAAATTTGGGTTTTCAATCTTTTGATCGTGTTATAATGAGCTCGAATCTGTTCATCACGTTTGCTAATTTCAAAAACTGTATCAAACTCAGGAGCATCCGAGGATGTCTTGGCATTTGAGGTTTTAACATTTTCTTTGAGATGTTGATATTTTAATTGCAAAGCAAGATGTTCAACTTCCAATTTAGAAAATTTTTTGACCAAGTTATCATGATCACCCCGTTCTATTTTCTCATGCAATTTTGAATTTGTGGTCTCAAGCTCAATGACACGATCATCGGAAACTTTCAAGGCAATAGATAATTCATGGAATTGAGAACCAGTAATAGAATAATTTGTAACAGTGTAGAACACATCCTGAGCAACACATCTAGAAATCAAGTTATCATTTAAGATATGCAGATTTTTCCTCTCAATCTCATTACTTTTAAGATCACATTCATAATCTTTGACCTCAATTTCCATTTCATTAAACATTCTTTGCATGTCTTTAACCTCGGTATCTATGGCCTTTTGGAGAGACTCAAATTGTTCTTTTAGTTGTTTAAAGAAAGGCATGACCTAAGTTAAGTAACATTCTTTAGTTTGCTCAAAACCCCTTTCCCCTTCAGTAATTCCTGTTGGAGTGATTCTCTTCTTACAAGTTTTCTTAAAGTCAACAAACAGTTGGTAAACTACATATAAGCTGACTAAGGTTTTGCTTTGTGTGGGAAGAGTTCTAGGCACTAAATGCATAGGTGTATTTGGAGGATACACAGTGGCTGGAGGCAATTACCTACAAGGGGAATTCTTTTCAACAAGATCATCAGCTTTTTGCTTATCCATATCTTTCTTCCAGAACACTTGCTCAGGGGTCAGCTGGGTCTGAGGTCTAAACTTATTAAAGGCAATCCAATTTTCCTTAGCATAATTCGGTGTTTTAAATGTGATGTTATACTTTATGCACCAAGGATCTTTTAGTTTATTATCCAATTTTTTTCTAGTG
The DNA here is from genome assembly GCA_910596185.1 of Chrysanthemum makinoi. Lineage (NCBI taxonomy): Eukaryota > Viridiplantae > Streptophyta > Magnoliopsida > Asterales > Asteraceae > Chrysanthemum > Chrysanthemum makinoi. Next base: position 164,579,916 of record OU343220.1, read on the forward strand.
ACATCATCTAATTCTCTATCATCCTGATTCACTCCCGGACCACCCTCTTTATTTCCCAGCCACTTGCGAATGGCTGATACTAAAAGCTAGACAGCCCGGGAGAGAAATACAAGTTTACCAAGGATCAAAATATCCTTGGATCGTTTATGTCCTGGTGAGGTGTGATATCCTGAATACAATGACTTGTGATAAAATGATATGATCAAGAATGTACAAAAACAGGGATCTGATTGACTAACACTAGGAATGTGAATAGTAATAGCTCTGTCACAGCTATGTCAATAAAAACGTACAATCAGAAACCTAAAAACGCAAAAGATATACAAACGTACGTTTTACTAAAACGTAAACGTTTAAAAACAAAACGACTATAACTATAATAGGGATTTGCATGTCTAGGCGACTTAAATGCAAATTAAATATAATTAAAATATTAAACTATAATTTACAAGTATATACAAAAGTTAAGAAAACTAACAAGTAAACCATATATGTATACATAATAATTACATAAATGTAACAAAAATGAAATAAGAAAAGGATTATAATTATACTAAGGAAATATAAAATATATTCAAAATTTTGAAGTCATTTTAATTCTATTTTTACAATTGTTTACCGATTAAAATCTACACACGTCGTTTCTGAAATATACGTAAACGTACAACATAAACGTGAATTCAGTCCAATACAACTCCCACAAATGTGAAAATTATATTTTTAGAATCCTAAAAGATAAGAAAATTATTAGAAAATTAAAATAAATTTTTACACTATTAAATTAATTAATATAAATTAAAAATGAATTAAATGTATTAAAAATGAATTAAATAATAAGAAAATCTAAAATTAACTTAAATAAATGAAATAAAGAATTTGAAAAATCTAAAATATAATAAAATGAATTTTAAAACTGAAAATGTATTTTTTACATAATTATCCTATTTATTATTAATTATTTACTATTAATAAGTATTAAAAACTAATTTTAAATAATTAAAAATACCTAACAGTAAAAGAAAAATCTCAAACTTTTTACAAAATTCTAAATTAAATATAAGAACTAAAGAAAAATATAAAAATGGCAGCTTATGTACAAAAATAAGCTAATAAGCAAATAAGCTTATTTCTATAAGCTATCACTTATCTCAAAAATGGTTCTTTTTGGTTTTTCTGTTTTCTGGATTAATGTACTACTGATAATATACAAGTGTGATGAAAAATAAGCTTTACAAAATAGAAAATAAGCAAATTGCAAGCTTATGAGTCCAACAGTTAAGCTTTTGGCTTGACTGTTGGAGCTCAAGCTAGTAATAAGCTCTAAATAAGCTATACAAATGAAACAAAAGCTAAAATAAGGTATAAACAAGTCCAATGCAACAATATAAACAAGAAAATGGACAGGCATAGTGTGAGCTTATGGTTTAGACAATCAAGCTTTTGGCTTGACTTGGATGGAGTTGAGGCCTCAAAGGACCTGTAATAAGCTCCCCACAGGAAAAAGAAAGTGAAAATATGTGCATAAAATCTATATGGACAACTATGAACAAGCTAGAACACTGGTTTTGACCCATAAGCTTGAAACAAGCTTATAAGCTAATCCAGTGTAACATCAATCCAAACACCCCTGCAACCTATTAAATTGGCAAATTAAACTGAGAGAATAAACTTGATAAGCCAAAATGAAAGTTGGAGTTGCAATATGGCCTGGTTGGCTTTCCAAAAAGCCAAAGCTCATCAAGTGGGACCCACTGATGAGCTTTTGAGAGGCTTATGAAGATGGGCTCAGATCACTGACTCAGCTCAAGCTGACTCAGTGAATGCTGAGTTTTGGGACAAAACAAAAACATGTTGCAGCCCTATTGAAAGAGCCACAAGCTTGGATATAAGCTCATGATCAAAAAGTTGGCCTGCTAAGCTTCCTAAAAAGCCAAGCCACACAGGCTAGTGATCACCATTGAGCTTATGAGAGCTTGAAGGAAATGGTGTAAATGGACTGCATAAGCAGTCCATTGTTGTGAATGAGCAAACAACAAGCTCTAAAGGACTATTCAAATAAGCTCAAGCTAGCTCAACTTAAATTGAAGCATTGAGATGGACTGCTTGGCTTTTAGAAAAGTCAAGAATCACAAGCTCAAGCTCAATAAGGAGCTTTTCATGAAATGGAAACCCTACACACTTCCACTTTGTTTGCTTCAGTGGAAGGAGTGATATGGGACAAAAAGAATGGTGAGATTAAGCTAATCAAATAAGCTAAAAATGGACAAATAAGCATACACATTACAACTAAGCTACAAAGGCTACACAAAGAAGCCAAGCACACAGGCTAAGATCAAATCCACAAGCTTTTGCAAGCTTGTGAACTTGACACCTAAACTGTGGTGCAGGGCATCATTTGTGAACAGGTATCTAAAATAAGACTGAAAATAAGCTATTAAAAAGCTGAGAAATGACAAACTAGTATTTTTACAATTTAGTCAAGCAGCTATATTTTGAAATCCCAAAAGGGCATAAGCTTAAACTTAATACAGAGTCCTACACAAAATTATACATTTAATTCAAAAACGACTCTAAGAAAATTTGACTTTTGAAGAAAAACTAAAAGTTGACTAAAATGAACTTTGATTCACTACTAATCACTGAATATGTTGTTATGAAGTATGTTAAGACTAATTAGAGCAAGACTAACAACTTTAGAACACAAAATCAAGATCTGATGTCCTAAAAATCCAACAGTGGACAACCTAGTTAAGATCAAATGTGATTTTGACTTTATCCAAAGAAGTACTGATTTTCTTGACTTGTTTGAGTTAATATGACCAAGTGAGACACAAGACAACAATAAGCAACTACTCAAGCAACCTAAAGACAGTTTAAGCAAGCAAATCCAAACAAACTTTAAAACTACTGATTTTGAGGATTTCAAAGTGTAAAACTACATAAACCTATAAAATCAAATCCAGAGGTTTTCATTGGTTAAATTAGGACCTTTTTTTAGCAAAAACAAGTAGTCACACATGTTTTTACCTAGGATTATCAAAAATTAGCCTATAAGCAGTCCACACTTGAAATCTTGCAACAAATAATTCCAAAACATAAACAACTAGAATTAAAGTTTAAAAACACTTAATGACAACAAATAAGCATAAAAATACAGAAATCACAACATATAATAAATAGGAACAGTAAATTGCAAAAATTAGAGAAAATGCTTACAAATGAGAAAAGGACTGAGATGTAGAACACATGGACAAGGTTACACCTATTAGCTTACCAATAAGCTCCTAATACCCATAGCACTCCAAATTCAACCCTGCTTCACCATCTTCTTCATTTTCCCAAGATTTTTTTGATTATTTTCCATTTTCTCTCTTTTTTTTGTATTTTCTATTTTTAAAAGTCTAAAACTGTTTTAATGAATCTAAAAGCTTAATAAGCTCTTGTCAGGAGCTTATATGGCTTATAAAATCCATCAAACAACTACTTAACAAGAACTTGAAAAACATAAAAATTGAAGGAATTAAGTAAAAACATGCTTGAAATGAAACTGAAATTAAACTGAAAATTAAAGGTTCATTACACTAATTTGAAGAAAAGTACAACATTTGCAAGATTAAAAGACATTTAAACTAAGAAAAGCAGTAAAAACTAAAACTACGTGACTAAGGCTTAAGGCCAAAAGTGCTCTTTCTCTTGCTTATCTTCATTCTTTTATACTCCAAGCACCTTTCACATGTACTCTGAATCTATCCCACCACATATGAGCCCTTGGATTGGTCAAATGCATCAAAACCGTCCACCTTGCATTTTTGGCGCCATTTTCCATTTAGCGGTTTTATCATTTAAGGGATTTGGTTTAGCCAATTAAGAGTTTTTGGAGTGTAGAGAAGGTGGAGGGGACATGGTATGGGAGGGCATGTTGAAAAAGTTAGAAAACTCTTTCGGTTTTTGGTGTTTTACTGTGGGGAAGAGACAGAGCTACAGATGAAGGTATATGGGCGCGTTTTCTTGGTTTTGACTTTGTTTGACCGGCAATATATAATAACATAGGGGGTCACAAGTGGTTGTGGCTGGGGTCAAAGGACTTGTGACTGGCTCGAGTCCAGGGTCCAAAAGGGGTCAAGGGTCAAGTGGCTTGGGCTATCATTTGGATTTTGGGCTTGAGATTGGGCTTTGGATATTATAAGTGTCCGTTTAGTTTAGGATAAATAACAAGGACCAAAAGTGTACAATTGCCAAACATGAGGGACTGAAAGTGATATTTTCAATGCTCCATAAGGGACCAATCATGACAAACTTTGATAGAACAAGGGTCCTTTTTGTATAAAATCCATTTTAAAACTTAAAAGGACCTTAATTGTCAATTTTGGATTTTGAGGGACTAAAAGTGTAATTTCCCAAAAGTTATCAAATTGTTCCAAACTTTCAATCATGCATAGTACAAGGGTATTATTTGTAAAATTCCAAGTTTTAGAATACCCAGGGACTATTTTTGCCAATTTTGTAACAGGGGTAAAAATTCCATTTTGTGTAAACTTTATCGAGGGATGTTTTGTGAACATTTTTGATTTCCCAAGGACTTAAGTTGACTTTTCACTCATTTAAAACATTTAGGGACTAGTTTTGACAATTTATGTAACTCGAGGGACTAGAAAGCGACAATTGTTGTGAAATTGATCAAGTTTCACTTGTTTTTCAATCTTTTGTACCTGAATCACATAAAAACACATTTTGATGAATTTATAACATTTTGAGAGTCATTTGTGTGTTTTTGGTTGTTTTTGTGGGTTTAAATAGTATAAAATATATGTGTATTCAGACACATATCAATCCTCAGTGAACTCAACACATGTAGGCTTTTGTCTAGGCTTAAGAATTTCATTGCCATCATAGATTACCTTTTGAGTTGCTTTTGCTTTTTTACCAACCTCAGGATTGGGTTCCTCAACAATATCTGTATTGTGCTCATCGCTTAACACTCTATGTTTATTAATCAAGTGAGCAGTTTGAATGGTGTTCCCTTGTACGTACAACTTGTTTTCAAGTTTGTTTTTCAAAGTTTTTAGGTTGGAAAAATCATTTAAAAGTTTCGATTCCTTAGCATTAAATTCCTGTTTGAGCACTTTTACAGTTTCTTGAAGCTCTTGCTTTTACTTAAAAGTTTTATTAAGCTTTTCTTGTAAGGAATTTAACTATTGTTTTAATATTTCTTCCCTAAAATTACTTTTTCTGATAAGTGTACGTATTTAGTTATCCATCTCCTGCTCACGGGTAGTCAATTCAAACTTAGCACGTTGTTCATATATGGCAACTTGTTCCTTGTAGGCATTTAGTTCAGAAGTTATGGAATCATCAGGAGCACATGCCGTGTATTCATCAAAAATATAGTCATCATTGACTGCAGAAGATACATTACTTGGTACAATTTCACTTTCATCTTGCTTCACATATTGTTCATATGGGACAACATTGCTATTACCCATATTTTCAATATATGATTCAATAATTTCAGTTGATTGTACTTTACTTTATCGAAAATCTTTTGCTCATCAACCTCATCGTATAATTTTAGTACCTCTGATATGATCGATTCCTTCGAGGGATTGGCTTGTTGTGGTGAGTGAACCTTTGGGGAGACCATTGGTGAGATACTAGTCATGAAGATGGTATGGGTTATTGGTTCATCATCAACATCCGAGTCAAATGCATCACAGTCTGCAACTTGGAATGCATTGGGATTGTTCTGAGCCATACCCTGCACTGGCTGTTCATCCACATCAGTATCATAAGTTTTGGCATTTCCCTCAGCAAGAAATAGCAATTCTTCCTCATCCAACATGGCACCATTATCTTGAGCTTGCACCAATAGCATTTTGTCCTTGAAGTACTCTGCATTTTGTAGATGTTTTGGAAGAGTGCGGTTTCTTGCAATGTGTCCTTCTCCACCACAGTTGTAGCACTTGATTGGCTTTCCTTGACCCTGGGCCATGTTCCTTCCACGATTCTGATTACCCACATATCCTCCACCTATACCAGCATTCCCATAACCAGCTACATCATTCCCTTGTTCATCGTGTGGAAGGTATGCATTATGTCTTCCTTGCACGTTTTGCACCACTACCTTTTCATCTTTAACCGTGGCATGATTATGAAGGTTAGATTCGGTTCTGAGATGATTGTTGGTATGTGGGGTAAATTTCAGGTTTTACTTAACCATTAGAGTTAGTTGATTGACAAGCTGTTCCATGAATGAGTCTAAAGGCTTATATCCTGGTTCCGGAATGAGTTTGTGATTACCATCGCCAGTAGGTATGACTTGTGATGCTTTGGTAGTAATTTCACATTTGTGTAGAATGCAGTGGAATCATTTGACGAACTTGTATCTCCAACATTGGTATTGAACTTTTTCATGATCATTCGTTCAAATGCAGCATGCTTCTCATTTTCGAGAAAATAAGCATACAATTACTCGTAATTGGTGTTCCTCAATCCTTTGTTTAGTTTGACTACAGTGACAAATTTGTGCCATTCGGGATTCATGTTGTTTACAAACTTTGAATTTAGCTGGATATTTGGCATTGTCATTTTGATATTCCTCATATCATTCACAAGCTTGTGGAATCTCACATAATATTCAGTAACACTTTCCCCTGGTTTCATTTCAAAGTTCTCAAATTCATCATACAGCTGAGACTCCCTATCTTCCTTAGTCAGTTCTGAACCAAAGATAAGCATCTTAACATTATCCCAGACTACCTTAGCTTCAGTGTTGTGATTGATCAACTTGTAAATGTCCTTAGGTAAACCTTGAAGTATAATGTTTGAAGCTCTGATGTCTGCATCGTATCTCTTTTTCTCCTTATCATCAAGCTCATCATACATCTTTGGTCTATCCTATCCCAATACAACTGAACCATCTGCAGAGGTTTCAAGGATATCTCTGGTAGTTTCAATTTGATATGGTCCTTCGGCAATTGACTTAAGGATGTTAACCCCATTTTCCTTTCCTAAGCAATACAATCTGATTCTTTGAGCCCAAGAGTCATAGTCGGTTCTATCCAGCATGGGAGGACGAGTATCGGATCCTGCAGCTTGAACGTCATCAGCAACGGAAGAAGTGATTGTAGACATGATTATAGATTCCACGGGATTTTACTACTCTTTGATTAAACCGGGAAATAGATTCTTTCACGGGATTTTACTAAATCAAGAGAAAATCGTAAAACGTAACACGAAGAAATGATAAGTCTCAATAGACAAATCGCACCCTTGACAAACCGCTTCAGTCAAATCGCATACCTGTCAAATCGCTTAAGTGTCAAAACGCTTAAGTGTCAAATCGCTTACTTGACAAATCGCTTAAGAGACAAATCGCTTAAGTTGACAAAACGCTTAACAGAAAAATCGCTTAATACCAAACCGCTTAACTTGACAAATCGCTTAGTACACAAGTACACCCACTACTTCCACTACTTTGTCCTTTCTTGTCGTTTTGTCTCAATAGACAAACCGCTTCTTTGACAAACCTCTTCAAAGAAATGAGACAAACCGCTTAATAATTGAGACAAACCACTTAATAATTGAGACAAACCGCTTGATTTGGCTGTCAAACCGCTTCAAAGAAAAGTCATTCGAGGGACAAAACGCATCATAGAAACATTCAAAAACTTAAACTTTTCAATCTAAAAACAGTCCAACCACGATGATTCAAGCCTTCCAAAACAAAACCTAAACACTTATAATGATTCTAAACACAAAAAGACTATCAAAATTCAAACTTTAACACTAGAAATGATCCAAATGATGAAAACTACTCTAAACTCATTCAAACCCAAAAACCTTATGAAAACCACTAGAAACCCAAGAACATGAAAGATGAATGATCAAACCTTGGCTCTTGATACCATTTGTAACATATTGGTTTTCACAATCACTCAAACAATATATAAATGGGGCGTATGATATGAGGTTTAGAGAGAGAAAGTGGAAGAGAGTTGAGAACTTTAGTGAGACAAAGAAAAATGATTTATGAAAGCTCCAACCCTTTGCCTTGTTAGGCAAAGGGTATTTATAGGTTCATACATGACACGCCTCCTACGAGTTGTGGATCAGGTATACAGTGGGTAAAGACCCGTCCGTCCTCCACGGTGTTTCTTAACAAACTACTTACTAACACTAATTGACTACAACTACGAGCTTTCTAGCGAATACATATACTTGAGGTGACCGACTCTTTAACTACCGAATTTTCTGAATCCTAACATATGCACTCACTTTTAGTGCATTATTGTTATCATACTAAACCCTTAGTTCAATTATCTAGTTACTTGCATGGTTACTAAGTCGAGTCATATCTTTTGTACACAGTTTTGGGACGATTGGGACTCATGGGTAAAGTTAAATTTTATGGAGTGACGGGAAAGAACGTTAAATTCAAATTCTCTTTATTTACGTAATAATGTACTCCAAGTGTTTTGATCTTTTCAATTTTGGGTCAAATTAGTGTTAGAGTAATAAAAACTCAAGTGTAGGGATGTGCCTATAAATCCCTTATATTTTGATGTTATCGTAGAGGATGGTAGAGTAAAAGTGTATGCAAAAAAAAAAAAAAAAAAATCGAAAAAAAAGAGTGTTAAAAAAAATGAAAAAATGAAAAACAAAACATACGGGCTACCATCCTACATCTATCTTTATATTTATGTATGTTTGTTTCAAAGTTATCTAGAGTTTAGAGAGTCGAGTCTTGTCTTAGCAACGCTATTCTTCTCATGCTTGTAACATACAAATTTTTGACTTGCCACCACTAAATCGCCTATCCAACCAAACCCTTTGTTTCCCTAACCGTAAGCCTAACGTTACAACCCTTTAAAATACCTCTTAGATAGTAGTTCCTAGGTACTTACGCTAAAGCGATGGAGGTTTGATTTGGTCTCAAGCCTATGGTAATCCATGTACTATGACCGGTTAATGAGTGTTTATCTTCCATTTCCATTTGCTATATTTCATATACACCCGAGAGATGAGAGTACCCAAACACCACTTGTGAGGTGCTAGTATATAATTTCCGTGCTTGTTATGACTATTGTGGGGCTTATACTTATTATGAATGACGTTAAACCATTGCTTTATTCCCCCTAACTTATAAATTGATTGGCCAAAAGCATATTTGCTTGAGGACAAGCAAATACCAAGTGTAGGGATATTTGATAAGGATTTAAAACGTACACTTTTAAGGGGTCATTTAAGCCCTTAATCGCCCACTTTTATATCCATTACTGCTTAATTTCGTTCATTTTCACTGTTTAGGTCTCTTGGAAGCAAAATGCTGGAATGATACATTTTTGGACGAAAAGGAGGGAATATGTGAAGAAAATGGCTAAGTCAAGATCAAAACACTCAAGCTGCTGAAATTACACCTGACGGCGTCCCAATCAGAGGGCGACGCCGTCCTTATTTTGTGACGACTCAGGAGCGAATTTGCTATTTTACACCTGACGGCGTCAGGCTTTGAAGAGTAAGGGCGTCACGAAGACTTTTCTTCTCAGACGGCCTAGATCCAGATTCAGACGACATCACAGCTGAAGACTGACGGTGTCACAACCACAACATGACGACGTCCCAATGATGACTTGGCCAAGACGAAACCCTAATGACGGAGATCAGACGGCGTCCCACCTATAAGGCGAAGTCGTCGCAGTTGTAAAATTATATATAGAAATCGAATTTTCAGACTTTTGGGAGGTAGACTTGTGGAGTAAAAACCTAAAATGATTGTAGTCCGGTTTGGACAGTATTTTAGGGTTCTCATGCCCTATTTTACATCGAGATAAGTTATTTATTCCATTGATTTCATTATGTCTTCTATTGAATGTGTGTATGCTTGCATGTTTAACATGTCCGGCTAATTTACTTGTGTGTTTACTTAGATCTATGAAACCTAGTTATTAATTATTGATTGGTTGTCTCTTATCTTAATTGTAATTGGCTTAGGAGTGCATGAAGCCATCGTTGTGTTTTTAATGCTTGATTAATCTTTGTGAACATTAGTTTATAATTACTAGTGAAATTGTAGGCTAAATATCCAAAGAAAACCTTAGTGTTAAGCTTATGAATCCTAGAGATTTCATAGTCATTAACCTTAAGGTAGTCTCAAAGAGTTAGGGATAAAAAGCACACCCTACGACCTTAGAAAACACAACGCGTTAAGAATAACAACGTGACAATTCAACCACCAATAAAAGATAACTAGGGAGTAATAGTATCTAGGTAGACACGTCTTTAATCATCATACGAGCACACTTCAAAAAGACATAGACTACCCTTAGTTTAGATAAATTAGATAAGTAAAGTAATCGGTAGAAGTTCCAAACCCCCAAATCCAAACCCTGAGATTTTACCTTTAGTTTCTAAAAAAAATATAAAAAGATAAAAAAAAAATAATCTTCCTCAACCTCAACCCTAGCGTAGTAATTTCTCACTAGCATTCCTATTCCCCTAGAGAACGATATCAATACCCGAGGCTTACCCAATACTACACTACAACGATTAGGTTCACTGCCTAGGGTGTTGAAAAACTTGCTCGACAAAAAGAAAGTTTCCTTTGACCCCGAACATGCCTTGTACGCGCATCACTCAAGATCTATGCTTGGAGGGATTGATTTTAGTTGGGAGTGAGCAAAGGATAGCATAGAAGAAAAAAAAACAAAAGTAACCATGTGTATGTTTGCATCGGGAAGGCATGGGAGAAAGCAAAACACAAAAGTTCCTTTTTTGATGAATCTGTATTTGGGGTTAACCCTAGGATAGGGATGGAAGAGTTTTGTTTGATATGGGACGTGGGTGAGGGAAACGAGAAGGTAGAACAAAAAAAATAATTAATAATGAGGGGTAGTGATTAGGATAAGTGTTATTTAGTCACATTTTAAATGTATTGAGTACCCCGTGTCCCGCTGAGTTAACCGTAATTGTGGTGCCCCGGTTCAGTAAAATTTATGAGATGACATTTTCTGAACGTGTTTTTGTGAAAATATTATAAACACGGAATTTTCTACTCCGGGAATTTATTATAAGTTTGGTCTGCCCTTACTGTAGTGTCGGTACGCGTGCGGTATCAGGTTTTTGATAGAAATGAGATAACCTCTCGTTTTAAGTTTTTAGTCGTCAGTAAATGTTAGGAAATGATAAACTTGCATTTCCTAATGAAATTATGCAATGAAAATGATTGATTGTAGCCTACGGTGTGCAGGTTAGCTACCCGAATCAGTTATGTAAGCTCATGTATGCTTAATTTAATAGGTTCATTCATAATAAATTATCATTTATTATTAATTAATAGTTGGAAAATTACCGTGCGTCACACTTAGATATATGTCTTAGAATGCTCTTTAAATTTTTTTTAATAATTTTTGGAGTTCTTTTGTTATTTTTAATAAATCATACGAAAATGTTAGTCAATACCAACAAGATTCTGACTACCTGTTTTCATTCGTAAAAATCACTATCTTAAGAGCATTTTGGTAAATCGAGCTAGTTGAGACTTTTACAGACGAGAATCTAACTAAAAATCTAAGAGTTGCACAGAGTAGTGATGATAATTAACAAATGAGATACAGCCCCGACAAGATAGGTTAAGGTTGCTGATTTCTAACAGCTTTGACACACTTGTACGTTTTTGACTTTATAAAATAATTAGTGAGGAACTGAGATGAGTGGCTTACATTTTTGAAAAGTAGACTTGAAAAAGATGGAATATAGGCTTTTGAAACAAGTGTCTTCTTTAGAAACGAGTGAGAAATAGTCCAATTACGACAGAACATTCTGAAAATTTTATAACAACTTGTCTTAAGAATTTTAAGTGTAAATATATAACTAAAACATGTTTTCACGAACCGGGACTTTGAAATAACGAAAGTAGACACGTTCAACTTCATTTATAGAGATTAACGAAGAAAAACGGGCTTAAAACGAATTAGATACGCTCAAGTGAAGTCGGGATAAACTTAAAAGTTTACAAACTTATTTCTAAGGTTTCTTTTAACGTGTTAAACAAAAACGCGAGTGACCACTTTCAAGCCATTTTACGAGGATCTTAGGCTTAGATTCATTAAGAGCGTTAGCTGAACCTTTTACAGCCCTAGCGGCATATTTGACACTGTAATTCGAAATGACCCAAACCAATAAGACACGAAGAAGTTACGACCCTCTAAAATTGAGCAAAACAAGTTTTTGGACACTTTTTGAAACTTAATATTAAAAGTGAAACTTGCGTTTTACTACGTTTTGAGTCGTAAAACCTCATTACAAGTATATAAGGGTGATAAAACTGCATAAAACTCATACGCATTTAGTAAATGTTGCATTTTCCTTAAAACGACTTATTAGTCTAGGTCGTGTTTAGGATTTCTCGATTGTTATTCTACGATAGAACACTTTCATTACTTGAGTGGTTTTCATAGCCCCGTTTTACATGTGTGTACTTATATTTTGAAATGCACCCTATGAGAATACAATGCTTACTTTTACATACGGACACAAGTGCATAAAACATTTACATATTGCATAAGTTACCACAGTAGCCATAAGGTCCCCATTTATCATGAACCATTAATTAATTATAAGCACGAATATTGTGAATACATCTATTGGGTTGACACCCCTGTTCGGGTTGGTAGCAACAACTGGGCAAACAGACGTATATCATTTGAGAACATTGGGTGTTTGGCTAGACACCTACAGTGTAAATCATATATTTATGCAAATCGCATACATAACATGTTAAGCTTATGGGTCATGAGCATAAAGCAACAATATTACTTTCCTATGATGTTGTATTTGTTATAATAATCATACACATTGAAATCTTGTGGTCCGCATTTGACATTTACATTTACATTTACATAAACCTATGAACTCACCAAAATTATTGTTGACATTTTAGCATGTATTTCTCAGGTTGTTGAACGATCTAGCTCGGTATGCATCGGGACATTGCTTTTAGAGTCACATCATGAGGTCTCTTCATCATGGATTTTTAAACTCGAACTTCATATCATTTGCTAATGTTTTCAAACATTTTTTTTATATATTTGTTGTGGAACTTAAGTACCTATTATGTTTAAACTATGTTTCATTTTGTTAAATAAAATGATATGACTTTTAAATGACTCATATAGAGGTAGTTCTTTATACTCTTGTCTTTGTGCTATGATAGTAAGACTCTAGTGGCTCCCTAGCTTCTGCTTCAAATTTTTCAAAGGCATGATACAATTTTGATTCCATTTCTTGTTCATTCAGCTCAGTGCCTTCCATTAGAAGATGCACATGTTCCCATATCGCTTTAGCACTTTCCTGAGAGTCAATGCTTCGGTAGATTTTGTTTGGTATACCAAGACAAATGTTATACATAACAATTCCATCTGCTTCCTAATGTAATCTTTCCTTAACTGACAACTCACTTGCAGGAACCATTCTTATGGATGGAAGTCTTGGAGGATTAATAGTCTCATCTTCGGGAATAGTGATCGTTGTTAACTCAACTGGACCATCTGTAATAACTTGTCGTAAATATTTCCAGTGAGATTTCTTGTAGTCCAAGTAACTCAAGAATCTGCTTGCCCATTGAATGTAGTTACCAGTTGACAACATCAGAGGACGAGCTTCTGAACCAACTTCATAAATGGATTGTTGAACGGATTCATCCTGATGATTTGGTTAAGGAAACTATTATTGTTGAGGATATTGTTGAGGGTATTGTTGAGGATATCATTGAGGATAGTGTTGTGGATATTTTGAGGGTATTGTTGTTGAGGAAAATAAAGCGGGAATTGTTGATTAGACATCTTAGTGAATTTTTGTGTAACGATGAACTGGATCTTGTAGACAATTAGATGTGATTGTGTTTTTAGGTAAGTTTCAATCCTCTAAGTGTTTTAATTCTTGAAAGTTGATGATTATGGTCAAATTCCTAGAAACTCGAAGAGAAACTTGAAGCCGTGTAGAAACTTGAAGGTCAAGAAACTCGAAGCTAAGAAACTCATAGAGAGACTTGAAGCCTATAAAAGTTTCACAGAAACTCGAAGAAATCTAAAACTTAGTCCAAAGTTGAAGATTAAGTTTTAAGAAAAAGTCGAAGGTCTTCAAATTTGTCCAAACTCGAAGATTACTTAAACTTTATAACTGCCTTGCAACTTAATCCAAAGTTTAAGGTTAATGGTGTGGATGAAACTTGGAAAATGAGGGTTTTAAAAGAAACTCAAAGAAATAGGGTTTTGAAAAGAAACTCGAAGAAAGAGGGTTTCTACGAGAAATTCGAAGCTATTTTCAAAACGTTTTTTCACCCTGTTTAACCTTTCAAATCCGTTTATTTTGATACAAATCACTTTCAAAACACTAAAACTAAGAAATCTTGATTATTTCCGGACAAAAAATTCTTTTTATTATTTATTTTTTCAATCTTGGTGTTAAAACTTGATTTGGCGAACTACAAGATTGGTGAACAAACAATATTTTTGGCGAACTATCTAAACCTGAGAACAACTTTTAGTTCGTCACACAAATAACCAGCGAACAAAGTTTACATGTAATCATAGTTGGCGAACACTTGGGTTGGCAAACAATCAAGTGGCAAACAAAACTCAACAACTCTTGACGAACAAAATCTTGAAATGGCAAACTATGATGTAGGCGAACTATTGGCTTGGTGACCAAAAATAAAAATAGTCAACAATTGTCTTGGCGAACTAAAACCAATGGTAGGAAAGGAGAAATTGCCGGTTGGCAAACTGAACTAAATAGTAGTGAACTTTTGGTTATAGCGAACTAATGATATGGTGAATTACTTGTTTAAACCAACGAACAATTTCATTAGCGAACTCGACTAGCCGAACTTTTAAGCAATAATAGTGGCGAACTTTAGCAAGTTGCCACACGAGATCAACAAACTAATAATTTTGCTAGCTAACGAAATGACGAATAACACAATTAGTTCTTCAAATTCAACAAATGAACAACAATATTTAACCAGCGTACTAACTTTAAGGCGGGAACTAAACTCAAGATATACCACAGTTTAACCCATTAACACCTAATCAATCTTTTTTAAACGTTCAAATGTCTAATAACTGATTCAATTCAACTGATTATCAATTCCTAACACTTCCAAGTCCTTTCTAACCATAAATTAACAAAACCCATTCACTTTAGTACTTTCCATCAAAACACTCAAATCAATGACCATGAATTAATCTCAACACCTGGAATCTAATCCTAGTTACTCACTAATCCTTTCACCGTCAATTCGTTCAATAAATTTTAATAATTCTACAAATTCTATGATTTTGAAGGTACAAATATGGCAAAATATTGAGCCAGTGAAGATGATAGATGTAATCACTAATCAACCTGTGGCTATGATACTAATTATTGGAGCATACACAAAGTGAATTTGTGTTTAGTCTATGTACTGTGCGTGTGAATCGTGTATGTAGAGAGAATCAGAGATAATTTACCCTCAATTTAATATTTGTATCAATTGAGCCGTGTGAAATGACATACAAACTTCTAAATCTACAAAGAACAAAGCAATGCATCCACTATTTATAGTGGATGGGGCGAAAATAAAAAAAAGATATTCTAGTCTCTAAACTTTCACAGGAAACAAGATTCCTTATTCTTAACATTATGTGATAATATTGATTAATATTTTGTATAATTATCATCAAGCGAAAATAAAAAGAGTTTTTTCAAAACACTAAAACTCTTGATTTGATGGTTATGCTTTCACTACCTCTTAATATTCAGACATCGATTTCGGATTCAGACTTGAACATTCAGAAAAAAGCCGAAGACCCCTAAATTACATACACAATCAATTGTGCATCTCAATTTTTCATGTTTAATACTAATTAAAAATTCGTAATGTTATTGTCACGAAAAACATGAAATTGTAAAAAAATGTTTGTCAAAGAAATAAGTTGCCTTTTTATCATCGTTGAATCACACAAGTAACATCTCTCGAATTTCCGTTGTCCCTTGCATAAACGTGTATTAAACACTCATCATTTTAGGAAACGATGAAGTCTTAAGTATTCCATATTCGCCAAACATACGCAAACAAACCATATAAAAATGAAATCAAAACGTGCAAGCCACATAATTTTAAAATTATAGGTAACAAGATGGACACTAACTAAAATTAAATATAATAAAGTTGTAGCAAGTATGTGGTACTAAACATACAGTGGGTCCCCCTGCTTTAAAAACAGCGAAGCTTAATTGTGATGGAGCGTTTAAACTGAACCAAGGATCTGTTGGTGTTGGTGTTGCTGCTAGAGATAATAAATGGTCCCTACTCTTATGTCTTAGAGAAAGATGGCATGCTTCTTCAGCATTAGCCACCGAACTTATAGCTCTACGCAGAGTCTGTAGTTTTGTAATGACGAAAGGGTGGTATGGTGCTATTATAGAGTCTCATTCACAGCTTATTATCGCTCTTGCTTCAACATAATGTGATCCTCCATGGTCTCTTGCTGCTATTGTTGGCGACATTAAGGCTTTGGCACTCCATCTAAATTTTCATTTCTCTTGGATGCCTCGTACATGTAATCGTGTTGCTCATCATGTGGCAAATCTTGCTTTCAACTCGGTTGCAAATTTTATTTGGGATGAAAATTTCCCTATAGAAATTACCTCCTTAGTGAAGACTGATATTGTATAATTTTGTGGCTTTGGCGGTTATAGTTCAAAAAAAAAGAAAAAAAAAAGCTAACTTCAAGCCCGTCCAAATTATTTAAGATAATAGAAATGAAAAGCACTAGATACATCTTGTTAAAATAGAAAAAAAAAGGATAAATTGATGATGTTTATCACATGTAAAAAACCTAGACCGTGGAATTCTCATATCTAACAACTATGATTATTTAGTATGTTTGTTGTTTTAAAGTTTTGTGTAGAAAGTATGGGATGCATGAATGGTGTATATATGACGGCTATCTCGTGCATTACATATGATACTGGTTAATTTTATTGAGAATACAAGAAACATTTTTCAGTCACTTACCCCAACCCGCTCTATATTCGTAATCACTTCATAAATAACATAGTCATAAATGAGGCACGTTGCACCAAAAAAATTACCTTAACTATAGCACGTTTCACGAAAAAGAAAATAAAGATAGATTCTGCGAAGCAATTACGAAAGTATAATGAATGTATTCAACAAAGTAGAAACAGACAAAAGCGACAAAGACACTTGAATTAATTAAGTTGGTAACAAACCATACATACTTGTTTTTGGGTTCGACCCTTACACTTGTTTTCAAAAGTATTCGATTTGATCCTTGAGATCGTTAATTTTGTTCTTGTGCGTCTGAACTCTGTTAACAGAGAATTGCACCAATATTCCGACCAGGTAAGATCTTCTTTCATCTCGTCAATGGCCGTAATACGCAATTCATAATCATGCAAGTTGGTTTCGCTTCTTTTTTGTGTCTGTTGACTTGTACTATAAACTGGTTAATTAAATAATTTGTCTTATCGGTCGTACGAAGGGGTTTAATGTTCACTGGGAGAGGTGAAGACGAAGATCTGAGGGGAGAAGGGGATCTAGAACCTGATTTCCTAGCCACATACAAACATTTTTTCTTATTTTTGTGGCATGAGACAACGTCTTTTTGACGACATGCACGCTTAGTTAAAAATGATGTTTGATATTGGAACGATGATGTTAGATTTAAAAAATAATGAGAAGTATTTATACAAATGAAATAAACAGAAAAATCATGAAACGACAATAAACAAAATAAAAATAAATTCGAAATACATTCGAAACAATTTCGTAATACATTCGTGATACACTCATAATACATTCGCAACAAACTGACTTTACAATCTAGATACTAAGCACTATAAAGTAAATCCATTTCAACACATAAAAACCTCATAACCTATCCATGTGCCTTGAAGAATAAAAGATGGGTGATTGAAAGAAAGAAAGACGATATCTGATCACATGATTGTAAGATGGTCATTTTTCTTCATTGAGATTTGGCGATGAATAAAAAAGATGCCATGCGGTGTTGAAAATATGGTCGACCTGAAAGTCAAACCAAGAGGAACGCCTCCAACGAAATATATCATGATCATTGCATGATTCGAGGGCAGTAAGTATCCTTCCCTATTTATATCACCAAGATTCAAAAGATAGAATAGCATGATCTCATTTTATAAAAAATTATTATGAAATGAAAGAACATGCTAAACGTTCAAATAACCGTCTAACTTAGTGACCTAAAATTACCACCCCGGTAACCATCAAGAAACTCAAGGGCAGAGAAAAACATTGTCGTTAAGCTTTGTGGTTCCTTTGAACTCTGACGTTTACCTTTAAAACTTTTGGGTTTGTGGTTCTAGACAATATTGTGTAGCGTTTATGAATGCCTTTGAAAAACATGACGAAGTAATGTGGAAAAATTTAATGTGAAATAAACTTGTATCTAAATAAAGATGATTCTTTTGTTTTTCAACAAATAAACAAGTATATATAAGGAAAAAAAGCATGAATTCAAATTTTTTTAGTTAGATTTTTTATGGGGAAGATAAGTACAACCTTGTCAAATGTCGCGGGGCCCACACCATTCTGCTGAGAAAATCGGAATCGATTCACAAGATGTCGCTAACTCGAATCCGTTTGGTGTGAACGGTGTCCCGTTTGTTTGTCACGTGACCATCACTTAGCATATGGATCGTAGCATCTTCAATTTCGATCTGGTCGAAATCCAGTGTGCATGAAAACGGACGAGACACACGCATCATGATTGGAATGAGACGACGGTGAACACGGTGTAACTTTCAGGAAAAATGGAGGTGCGTGCGAGAAGATATGGCCGATTATGGGAAGTTGGGGGAGTAGTAGGTTATTAAATAAAAGAGTAAATTACATAAATGGTCCTTGTGGTTTGTCAAAAGTTATATTTACCGTCTCTCAAACTTAAAAGTTGCATGAATGGTCCCTCTCGAGGCAAAAGAATAACATGAATGGTCCTTTTGTTAACGGGTGTAAAGTTTATTCCGTTATAATTTACACTTTAGGCCCTGTTGGTTAACGGCTGTTGCATCGTTTATCCTTTATTGTAACGTTCGTTTATAATTCAAAGTTTTCGACTTTAGCTTCGTTTTTTATCCGTTTTCGTCGGTTTTTATACGTTTTCATCCATTTTTATACGTGTTTTATCCGTTTTCGTCTGGTTTTATACGGGTTTTTTTTTTTCCGTTTTTATACATGTCTCTTACGTTTTCATCCGCTTTTATACGATTTCATCTGTTTTTATACGTTTTCTTACGTGTTTACCCGTTTTATATGTTTTCGTCCTTTTTCTTACGTTTTTGTCCGTTTTTATACATTTTCATCCGTTTTTATACGTTTTTTTTTTTTACGTTTTCATAAGTTTTTATCCGTTTTCATATGTTTTTGACCTTTTTCATTCGTTTCGATACGTTTTCATCCGCTTTTATACGTTTTCTTACGTTTTCAATTATTCTCATCCGTTTTTATATGTTTTCGTCAGTTTTTTTACGTTTTGATATGTTTTTACCCGTTTTTGTCTATTTTTATACTTTTTCATCCGTTTTTACGTTTTTTTCCATCTTCGTCCATTTTTATATGTTTTTTTTAAACGTTTTGACATGTTTTTATTTGCTTTTTTTAGGTTTTCATACATTCTTATCCGTTTTATGTTTTCGTCTGTTTTTGTTACGTTTTTTGCTATTTTAATACGTTTTCGTCCGTTTTTATACATTTTATTTTACGTTTTTATAGTTTTTTTTATCTATTTTCATATGTTTTTGACCGTTTTCATTCATTTTTATACGTTTTTATCCGTTTTTATATACTTTCTTACGTTTTTATCCATTTTCATTCATTTTTTTTGTTTTCGTCCATTCTTTATGTATAAAATGGAGGAAAACTTGTAAAACTGGATGAAAATATATCAAAACGTAAAACAACTGACGCAAACATATAAAAACGGATGAAAATGGATTAAAACGTATAAAATGGATGAAAACGTATAGAAACGAATGAAAACGAATAAAAACCTAAGAAAACGTAAAAAAAGCATATAAAAACGGATGAATTGTATTAAAACAGAAGAAAAAAACGTAATAAAAATAGACGAAAACATATAAAAGGGATAAACACTTAAGAACACATATAAAACGGATGAAAACGTATAAAAACGGATAAAATATATCAAAACATAAAAAATACTGACGAAAACATATAAAAATGGATGAAAGTGGATAAAAACATAATAAAACATATAAAAACGAATGATAACGTATAAAAACATAAGAAAGATGTATAAAAACGGACGAAAACGTATAAAAACGGACGAAAAGAATAAAAACTTAAGAAAACGTTTAAAAATGGATGAAAACGTATAAAAGGACGAAAATGGATAAAAACGAATGAAAACGTATATAAACGGACAAAACGTAAGAAAAATGTATAATAACGGATGAAATCGTATAAAAGCGGATGAAAACGTAAGAAAAATGTATAAAAACGGACAAAATGTATAAAAGCGGATGAAAACGTATAAAAACGGATGAAAACGCATAAAAAACCGAAGCTAAAGTCGAAAACTTTAAATTATAAACGGCCGTTACAATAAAGGATCGACGATGCAACAGCCGTTAACCAACAAGGGCTAAAGTGTAAATTATAACGGAATAAACTTAACACCCGTTAACAAAAAGACCATTCATGTTATTCTTTTGCCTCGAGAGGGACCATTCATGCAACTTTTAAGTTTGAGGGACGGTAGGTGAAACTTTTGACAAACCACAGGGACCATTTATGTAATTTACTCTAAATAAAATGATAAATAGGTGTGCATTGGGTGCAAAAGGCTAAAAATGACAAAACGTGATTTATTGTCATTATACTATATTACATTTGTTGTTGGGATTGTTTTGCTACAGGACTTTGCTACAGTTGTTATCTTCAGTACAAAAATTCGTGGCCTCTTTTACCCCACTTATTCGTTTTTCAACACACTTCTAACTTCCCTTATCCACATAACCTAACCAATTCTAAGATCCAATTAAACTCCGGTGACCCCAAACCCTAATTTTGGGTTCGATGGTTTTGTTGGATTTACAACTTACGATTTCTGGAGAATAAAAAATGATATCTTTGATGGGGTGAGATCAATAAAGATCACATAAAAATTAAAGATCAAATGAATCAATCTCAACCATTTATTTTTTATCAAATTAATTAAATTCACTTTCACCATTATATTTAAAACTTAAATATCTCACAAACCGTTAATATTTAGATAAAACTAATTATACCAATGCGACAAGAATAAAATTATCTTTCTATAGAGATCCAATGTTGTATACTTTCGACGTACTTATTTTTTATCATTTTTTTGCGGGTTTCGATATATTACACTATAAATGAAAATTTTAAAAATACTCTTTTTTGTTAACACAACCCCTAAACCCTAAAAAGCCTAACCCCTAAACCTAAAAAACCCTAACCCCTAAACCTTAAAAACCCCAAACCACTAAACCCTAAAAACCCTAAACCCTAAAACCTTAAACCCCTAAAAACCCTAAACCCGTAAAACCCTAACCGCTAAACCAAAAAAACCTAAATCCTATCCGCTAAACCGTAAGAAACCTAAACCCTTAACCCCTAAAAATCATAATACATTCGCAACAAACTGACTTTACAATCTAGATAGTAAGCACTATAAAGTAAATCCATTTCAACACATAAAAACCTCATAACCTATCCATGTGCCTTGAAGAATAAAAGATGGGTGATTGAAAGAAAGAAAGACGATATCTGATCACATGATTGTAAGATGGTCATTTTTCTTCATTGAGATTTGGCGATGAATAAAAAAGATGCCATGCGGTGTTGAAAATATGGTCGACCTGAAAGTCAAACCAAGAGGAACGCCTCCAACGAAATATATCATGATCATTGCATGATTCGAGGGCAGTAAGTATCCTTCCCTATTTATATCACCAAGATTCAAAAGATAGAATAGCATGATCTCATTTTATAAAAAATTATTATGAAATGAAAGAACATGCTAAACGTTCAAATAACCGTCTAACTTAGTGACCTAAAATTACCACCCCGGTAACCATCAAGAAACTCAAGGGCAGAGAAAAACATTGTCGTTAAGCTTTGTGGTTCCTTTGAACTCTGACGTTTACCTTTGAAACTTTTGGGTTTGTGGTTCTAGACAATATTGTGTAGCGTTTATGAATGCCTTTGAAAAACATGACGAAGTAATGTGGAAAAATTTAATGTGAAATAAACTTGTATCTAAATAAAGATGATTCTTTTGTTTTTCAACAAATAAACAAGTATATATAAGGAAAAAAAGCATGAATTCAAATTTTTTTAGTTAGATTTTTTATGGGGAAGATAAGTACAACCTTGTCAAATGTCGCGGGGCCCACACCATTCTGCTGAGAAAATCGGAATCGATTCACAAGATGTCGCTAACTCGAATCCGTTTGGTGTGAACGGTGTCCCGTTTGTTTGTCACGTGACCATCACTTAGCATATGGATCGTAGCATCTTCAATTTCGATCTGGTCGAAATCCAGTGTGCATGAAAACGGACGAGACACACGCATCATGATTGGAATGAGACGACGGTGAACACGGTGTAACTTTCAGGAAAAATGGAGGTGCGTGCGAGAAGATATGGTCGATTATGGGAAGTTGGGGGAGTAGTAGGTTATTAAATAAAAGAGTAAATTACATAAATGGTCCTTGTGGTTTGTCAAAAGTTATATTTACCGTCTCTCAAACTTAAAAGTTGCATGAATGGTCCCTCTCGAGGCAAAAGAATAACATGAATGGTCCTTTTGTTAACGGGTGTAAAGTTTATTCCGTTATAATTTACACTTTAGGCCCTGTTGGTTAACGGCTGTTGCATCGTTTATCCTTTATTGTAACGTTCGTTTATAATTCAAAGTTTTCGACTTTAGCTTCGTTTTTTATCCCTTTTCGTCGGTTTTTATACGTTTTCATCCATTTTTATACGTGTTTTATCCGTTTTATTGGTTTTATCATCTGGGTTTTTTTCCGTTTTCATCCGTTTTTATACATGTCTCTTACGTTTTCATCCGCTTTTATACGATTTCATCTGTTTTTATACGTTTTCTTACGTGTTTACCCGTTTTATATGTTTTCGTCCTTTTTTCTTACGTTTTTGTCCGTTTTTATACATTTTCATCCGTTTTTATACGTTTTTTTTTTTTTACGTTTTCATAAGTTTTTATCCGTTTTCATATGTTTTTGACCTTTTTCATTCGTTTCATCCGCTTTTATTTTACAACGCTTACGTTTCAATTATTCTCATCCGTTTTTATATGTTTTCGTCTGTTTTTACGTTTTTATATGTTTTACCGTTTTTGTCTATTTTATACTTTTTCATCCGTTTTACGTTTTTTTTCCATCTTCGTCCATTTTATATGTTTTTTAAACGTTTGACATGTTTTTATTTGCTTTTTTCCAGGTTTTCATACATTCTTATCGTTTTATGTTTTCGTCTGTTTTTGTTACGTTTTTATTTTAATACGTTTTAGTCCGTTTTTATATTTTTTATTTCGTTTTTTATAGTTTTTTATCTATTTTCATATTTTGACCGTTTTCATTCATTTTATAACGTTTTTATCCGTTTTATATACTTCTTACGTTTTTATCCATTTTCATTCATTTTTATCTGTTTTTGTCCATTTTTTATGTATAAAACGGATGAAAACTTGTATCGGATGAAAATATATCAAAACGTAAAACAACACGCAAACATAAAAAACGGATGAAAATGGATGAAAACGTATAAAACGAGCGAAAATGGATGAAAACGTATAAACGAATGAAAACGAATAAAAACCTAAGAAAACGTAAAAAAAGCATATAAAAACGGATGAATTGTATTAAAACAGAAGAAAAAAACGTAATAAAAATAGACGAAAACATATAAAAGGGATAAACACTTAAGAACACATATAAAACGGATGAAAACGTATAAAAACGGATAAAATATATCAAAACATAAAAAATACTGACGAAAACATATAAAAATGGATGAAAGTGGATAAAAACATAATAAAACATATAAAAACGAATGATAACGTATAAAAACATAAGAAAGATGTATAAAAACGGACGAAAACGTATAAAAACGGACGAAAAGAATAAAAACTTAAGAAAACATTTAAAAATGGATGAAAACGTATAAAAGGACGAAAATGGATAAAAACGAATGAAAACGTATATAAACGGACAAAACGTAAGAAAAATGTATAATAACGGATGAAATCGTATAAAAGCGGATGAAAACGTAAGAAAAATGTATAAAAACGGACAAAATGTATAAAAGCGGATGAAAACGTATAAAAACGGATGAAAACGCATAAAAAACCGAAGCTAAAGTCGAAAACTTTAAATTATAAACGGCCGTTACAATAAAGGATCGACGATGCAACAGCCGTTAACCAACAAGGGCTAAAGTGTAAATTATAACGGAATAAACTTAACACCCGTTAACAAAAAGACCATTCATGTTATTCTTTTGCCTCGAGAGGGACCATTCATGCAACTTTTAAGTTTGAGGGACGGTAGGTGAAACTTTTGACAAACCACAGGGACCATTTATGTAATTTACTCTAAATAAAATGATAAATAGGTGTGCATTGGGTGCAAAAGGCTAAAAATGACAAAACGTGATTTATTGTCATTATACTATATTACATTTTTTGTTGGGATTGTTTTGCTACAGGACTTTGCTACAGTTGTTATCTTCAGTACAAAAATTCGTGGCCTCTTTTACCCCACTTATTCGTTTTTCAACACACTTCTAACTTCCCTTATCCACATAACCTAACCAATTCTAAGATCCAATTAAACTCCGGTGACCCCAAACCCTAATTTTGGGTTCGATGGTTTTGTTGGATTTACAACTTACGATTTCTGGAGAATAAAAAATGATATCTTTGATGGGGTGAGATCAATAAAGATCACATAAAAATTAAAGATCAAATGAATCAATCTCAACCATTTATTTTTTATCAAATTAATTAAATTCACTTTCACCATTATATTTAAAACTTAAATATCTCACAAACCGTTAATATTTAGATAAAACTAATTATACCAATGCGACAAGAATAAAATTATCTTTCTATAGAGATCCAATGTTGTATACTTTCGACGAACTTATTTTTTATCATTTTTTTGCGGGTTTCGATATATTACACTATAAATGAAAATTTTAAAAATACTCTTTTTTGTTAACACAACCCCTAAACCCTAAAAAGCCTAACCCCTAAACCTAAAAAACCCTAACCCCTAAACCTTAAAAACCCCAAACCACTAAACCCTAAAAACCCTAAACCCTAAAACCTTAAACCCCTAAAAACCCTAAACCCGTAAAACCCTAACCGCTAAACCAAAAAAACCTAAATCCTATCCGCTAAACCGTAAGAAACCTAAACCCTTAACCCCTAAAAATCTTAACAAAAAAAGTCAAACCCCTAAACCCTAAATACCTAAACCCTAACCGTAAACCCTAAACCCACAAAAAAGTCAAAAAAAAATTCGTCAAAAGTATATGATGTGAGATATCAAATTAAAGGTAATTTTATGCTTGTCATGATGGTATGATTAGTTTCGTCTAACGATCAATGGTTTGTGAGATATTTAGTTTTTAAAAATGAATGTGAAAGTTTATTTTTGTAGGACCACTACGATATCAACCTTATCACGAAATACCCACGTTAACCACAGTTATGCGTAGAACTCGTGAAACCCAAACACAAACAATATCCGTAAAATAAAGAAGGAAAGATTAAGATGTTGGTGACTTGATGTTAAAACAAACCGTGTATGTGGAGATAAAAGATAAACACAACAAATATGATGTTTATTGCAAAGGAAGAACACACACACACACACACACTTTCAAGCACATACCTCAAATGACTCATTTGAGGTGTATTTATAGTTGGAATACATGATGCCCTAAAAGGCTTTCTATGGGCCGTGGATATGGACTTGGATTGGATTGGGTTACTTGGACTTATACAAGGCAAGCTTATCATAACGCCTAGCCATTTAGCTTAGCCCGATCCACGAGCCCGTTGACTATTCTATCACGATATCTAACACACGATATAAAGTTCCTAAATGTGAATGACCATCACTTCTAATAAAAACTATTAAGGCTAACAATCTCCCCCTAAGGGGTGGTCATTCAAATGATGCTCCACTTGATTAGGTCTTTACTTTTCTCGAGCTTGAATCTTTGTTCCTTCATGCTTTGTGATCTATTAAAGTGGTTGTCTGCCGTTGTCAACTTCGTTGGTTTGGTGTCTCCACGTCTTTCTCCACCATGCTCACACTTCTATCTGTCTTTTGGTTACCAATGATGTAGTTCTCGAGTCTTTAAACTTTGTAGATTCTTTGACATTGACGAAGAATCATCTTTAACTTTGAGTAGCCTTTGATTTTGATGAGAACTTTCATGTGTTGTTGGTATGATCAAGTGGAGAGTCTGCACGATCAATCCGCTCAGAGCTTCCATAAGAAGAAAACATAAAACAGGTTAGTAATAAGCGGATCCGGCACTTACAAGTTTGAATTTCGAGGGTGTTAACAGCATAGTGTGAAAACACATCTCTAATTCTTACAAAGGCCGTTCCTGGAGTCCCACAAGTGAGATAACGTGATATACGAAATACATCTACAGATTCGGATGAGTCGCTGAGGTACACTGAAGCATCACCCACGACTGTAGACCGTTTGAGACACACTAAGCGTAATCCACGGGGAGTTACCGAAAGTGACTCTTTGTCGGCAGCTGCTTGATGTTGACCATGGCAGGAATTTCCATTCAATCACTTGAAGAATCACGTGAAACTTCTCATAAATGTTCCGGCAGATTGCTAAGATCTGCGTAGGACTCTAGAATATATCACTTGTGTCCTTATTGATGAACAACAAGCGATGTCATGTCATGTGTTCCTATGAGATCTTTTGATGAATCTCGTGGCTCTAGACTCAATTAGTGCATTTTGGTTTTCCTGAGCGGAGACTAGGGAGAGGGTCTCCTTCTTCAATACCAACGATCTCTAAGAGAAAGTCTATAGATTATGTAGGGTTCCCAGTGAGAATGAAACAAATCCTTTTAAGAGGAATTGAGCGGCTAGAAGGTTTAGTGCGGTCGTGTTGGGTCCATGACGTCTTTATCTTCAATACCGGTGTCATCTAGTGACAACCAAGAGTGATGAATTGAACCCGGTTACTGCCCTAAGGTTGAATAAATGGAGGGCTATTTCTTTTCACCCTTTTTCATTACATTTCTTTTAATTCTTCAACCCCTTCTTTCTCCTTTCTCACATTACTCCTTTTTTCAATCATTCCTAAGGACTTCTAATACTAACTATTTGTGATGTCCTTGGGTAGATCCCTCCGCTCTGGCGATCATAGGACAATTTCCAATCCTTAGTCACCTTATAACTCCATGACTGTCCCATGTTGCCATAAAACCATTTTTCTTGAAAATCTCACAGAGTGTTTATGATAGAAAACATGTTTGAAACACTCAGAGTTTTATATTTTGAAACACTCCCCTTTCATATGTGCTTATAAGTTTTGAGAAATCGCACATATAGGGTAGAGTTTGCACTTTTTGAATTGATCAGCTCATGATAGACAATTCCCCACGAGACACAGTTACGTTGCCTAGTTAAAGAGTTCCATTATCAGTTTTTAGGTGACAACTAGCTCTAATAACTAACTTGAAGTTGTAAACACTCCTTGAAAAGGAGGTTAGACCCATGAAGGTGCATATCTATCACAAGTTTCTCGAGATGGTACATATCTGACTTAGATTCCGATCAATTCATTGGTTCCGATCTCGAGTCGAGCTCATTTTGTGATTCAAACAACGATCATTAAACTTTTTGATCACATTTTAATCACGTCTCCTCCCCTCAAAAATAGCATATTCGTGATATTTTTGATATTAACGGATTAAACAACATTGTAGAATCTTTTGGGGAGACAAACGGATTTGATTTAAGCATGAATTTGGAACATTTTAGTTTTATACTCCCCTTTAATAAAGCATAATCAATTAAAGGGTTTTAGAGGGAGTTATCTTGAGCACAAAATATTTTGAAAGATTTTGAAAATCTTTTTGAACAATCTTGAAAAGGTGCTCAAGATGATGATGATTTCTCACCATTTTTGAATGTAGTGCACTGAAGCGTACACTAGTGATTTTCATTAAAAACACGAGTTTTGATTTGAAAATAATCAAAAGTCATCATTTTAGTCCGGTTTCGTACTGAAGTATACGAAAGCCATTTTATGAAGAAATTTTGAGAAACGACATGTTTTAGAAAACATATTAAAGAACTCTCGCTCAAGCATCTGTATATACCCGTATCATGGTTGAATGACATTTCTAGAAACGTACAGAATATCGATTATACGAGAGACATGTAGTGAGAAGAATATTTTTGGATTTTTGATTTTATATTGTTTTGTATTTTTTGAAAGTTTTATATTTTTATATTTTGCTTTTGTTGGTTTTCAAATTTTGTATTTTGTTTTTTTTCAAAAATATTTACAGAAGCTTTTGGAAAAAACATTTTCAAGAAGATTCGAAGACGTTCTAACTCCTCAGGGGTTAGGCTTCACATTCCAATGTGTCGAACTAAATCGTCAAACCTTTCTTTTGGAAGGGCTTTAGTAAATAGATCGGCGAGTTGGTAATAAGTCTTCACGAAGAATAATTCAACAGATATCATGTTGACGTGCTCTTTGATGAAGTGGTAGCGGACACGGATATGCTTAGTATTTGAGTGATGAACAGGATTGCATGATATGGCAATGGCACTTTTCAAGTCATAATACATAGGTATTATATCGAAGGTAAAGCCATAATCTGTGATTTGTGTCCTCATCCATAGAACTTGAGCACAACATGAAGATAGAGACACATACTCAGCTTCAGCGGTTGAAAGTGCAGTGCAATCTTGTTCTTTGAAGACCAACTTACTAACTTTTCACCCAAAATTGTGCTCCTCGGATGTACTTTTTGCTGTAACTTGATCACCTGCGTGGTCCGCATCTGAAAAGGCAATTAGATCAAATCCGGATTCCTTTGGATACCAAAGTCCTATGTGAATGGATGTCTTCAGGTACCGAAAGATCCTTTTAACCTCTTTGAGGTGCGAGTTCAGGCTTTGCACGAACCGTGCTAATAAGCAAACAGCAAAATGAATATCTAGGCGACTAGCAGTGAGGTACATGAGAGAACCAATCATGCTCGATATTTCTTGGATCAATAGGTTTCCCAAACAAATCGGCTCCAATTTTTGGTGAAGTTACCATTGGTGTTCAGACCGAATCACAATTATCCATACCATGATTTTTCAAAATCTCAGTCGTATATTTAGCTTGATTTATAAAAATTCCACGAGGGAATTGATGTATTTGTAAACCAAGAAAAAACTTTAGTTCCCCATCATGGACATTTCAAATTTGCTTTTCATGAGATTTTCAAAATGTTTTGAAAGATTCGGATTAGTGGACCCAAAGATGATGTCGTCCACATAAATCTGAACAATCAAAATGTCGTTTTGCATTTTTGTGTAAACAAGGTAGGATCAACTGTTCCTTTGGTGAAATTGTTTTGGATAACGAAGAGGAGACGTTCGTCATACCGCGCTCTCGAGCTTGTTTCAATCCATAGATTGCCTTTTTGACTTTGTAGACGTAGTCTGGATGTTCCAAGTCGATGAAGCCTTCTGGCTGACTCACGTATACTTCTTCTTTCAGAGTTCCATTCAAGAACGCGGTCTTAATGTCCATCTGATAAACCGTGATGTTTTTGCGCATAGGCTAAGAATATCCTGGACCGCTTCAAGTCTAGCTACCGTGCGAATGACTCTTCAAAATCTATCCCTTCCTCTTGTCTCATCCTTTGGCCACAAGATGAGATTTGTTGCGAATGACAGTCATTTCTTCATCCCGTTTGTTCTTCCATAACCATTTAAGATCAATGACGCGACATCGATGGGTCTTGGAACCATTTCCCAAGATTCATGTAGACTGTATTGGAGAAGTTCCTCCTGCATTGCTTCTATCCATGCGGGATCTGCGCGCCTCATCGCGAATGTTTTTGGCTCTATATTTCTAATTGAGCAAAGATAAATGCACAAGTCGCAATCGGTGGCAAGTTGACGTCTCGTCTGAATTGGCCTTGAAGGTTCACCAATAACTTGTTCAATTGGGTGGTCTTTTGTCAACTTTAGAGTAGAAGGATACCGTTGGTTAAACGAATGCGAATTAGATGGTTCTCGTAAGCTAGAAGATGATTCAGCTGATTCCGTAGCAAGCGGGTTTTCAAATAAGTCTTCATCTAACGTTGCATCGTTTCGGTTTTGGTTTTGCTCATCAACTGCTGGTAGAGCGGGTGCAATAACTGTAGTAGATGTAGATGATGTAGATGGAGTTGGTGCATTGGTTTCGACCGTTGTAGATGCATCTTCTGTTGGTGGTGGTGGATGATTTTGGCGGGTCTTGTGAGAATGATGGTTTGATTCATTTGTCGAAGTTCCACCATAGTATTCATCGAACATTAACTCGAAGAAATTCTCCCATTCTTGTTCTTTAGGATTGTCAAATGAAGTTGATTGAGCTCTTTGAGGTACGAGTCCTGAATCGCCGATGTGTCAGTCTGCGGTTTAGTGCGGGTTCTAGAGCAAGTCTCTCAGAAGCCATATGTGAAAGTTCATCAAATTTCACATTCATCGTCTCCATGATCCTCCTAGTTCTTCTGTTATACACCCTGAATTCCCTCGAGTTATCTGAATATCCAATGAAGATTCCAATATCACCTTTTGCTTTCAGTTTTCCAAGATCTTCTCTGTCATTCGTAGGATAGCACAAAGCGCCAAACACGTGAAAGTAAGAGATATCCGGTTTTCTGTTGTTCACAAGCTCATACGGGGTTTTATTGAATCTAGGATGGATTAGGGATCGGTTCTGAAAAGTGAAACAAGCGTGTAGCAACATCAACCCATAGAAATAACGGTGCACTAGAATAAATTAGCATTGTGTGAGCAGCTTCCACAAGAGTTCTATTTCTTCTTTCAACTACCCCATTCTACTGTGGAGTTCTAACAACGATGTATGATGTGTGATTCCAACATCTTCAAAATAAATTCTTAACTCGATTAGTGAATTATTAGGTCTTGGTTGTCTGTTCTTACAACCACTACGGAGTTTGAAGAAGTACTTGAATCGTTTGAAAGGTGATGATGATGCACGGTGCTTCGTCTTTTGATCTCGAAACTTAACCCATGTATATCTAATCATCTACATAACAAGAATATACATTTTCCCGTTAATGCTTTCAACTCTCATTGGGCCACATAAGTCCATGTGCAACATATGCAACTTTGCTTCGAACTAGATGCGGTTTGGGTTTATATGATGCTCTTTTGCTTTTCCTTGTTCGCATGATGGACATAAGTGATCCTTGGTGTATTTGAACTTTGGAAGTCCGTTGGCGATGTTGTCTTTGGCAATTTTGTTGATGGTGTCGAAATTGAGATGGGATAACCGTACGTACCACAACCGGACTTGTGTTCCGGATGCTCGTGTCATAAGACATATTGGTGATGAAGAGGCCATTTTGTTTATGTCGATAGCGTACAAGTTTGTGTCACGATTCCCGGTTAAGAGATCGATTGCAATCCAGTTTCTAACAAGTAAGCATTTTCCTAAAAGCAACCTCTAATCTGCATCCGCAGGCGCGGCCCGAAAACAAATTGTGTCCCAATCCTTCGACATAGTAAACAGAAGTGATCAAATAATTTCCAAAGGTAGATCTCCATAACCCATGAT
This sequence comes from Chrysanthemum makinoi, assembly GCA_910596185.1. Lineage (NCBI taxonomy): Eukaryota > Viridiplantae > Streptophyta > Magnoliopsida > Asterales > Asteraceae > Chrysanthemum > Chrysanthemum makinoi. The sequence goes on from OU343220.1 coordinate 164,611,875, forward strand.
AGGCTGCTACATGATCATTTCAAAGCGTCACGGTTCCCATGAATTTCGAACGAAATTGATTAGCGACTTGATTCCGGTCATGTGCTTGGAGCAACCAATTCGGCGATCCAAAGACAAATTTCGATCTTACCCGATAGAGAAAAAAGAATATTGTGAAAACCGTTTTGATTTTGGTTCCTTTGGGTTAGAGGTAAAATCCTGATCACTCAGAGAGGTATTCTCTGAATTACGGTTTATCACTCATTTACCATTCGGAGTGTGAAGGTTCTACATGTGGGTTTCCAAATATCATCCCAAAGTATACACTATAGTTCCTGTCAGTAGTGTAAAGTCTAAGTTTTGCAACTAGTCTTTCTACTTGTTTAGCGTAAGATATTTTTGGAGCGTTCTTAACATGCTTATCATTCACATTCGTAGAAACACAATCATCTTGAACATTAATTAAAGATTTCTTGCAAGTTAAACAAAGAGATTCAACACATTCATTAGACTTAGCAAGTTTCATAGGTTGGTACATTCGGATGAAATGTCTTTCTTATTCAAAACGGTAAATTCCTAGGGTGTTCTTCTACTTTCTTCTCTTTATTCAAGCTACTACTCTTAGAGGCAGTCAAGACTCTATTGTTCCTTGTATTGCTCTTAGGCTTTAGTCTGTTGCTCCTAGAGGTGCTTTCTAGTCTTGTAGAAGGTAAGGCACACGCATTAGGATTCACATTTTTATGAAGGGAGGTGGTTTCAACTTTCCTAGTCTCTTTAGAGTGCTTTTCTAAACTTATGGCATTTGTTCCATATGTTTTAGATGTGGAGGCAGACGCATTAGTGGTACTTCTTAAAAAGGCGAGTGCTAAAACTTTTGGTTTCTCGATAGCCGCTTTTCCTTTCAACATGTTGTTTAGGTAGAGGCGGTGGAGTACTTGGTTTTGATGAAATATTTTTCTCATTGACTTTTGGAGGAGGCATAAAGCAGACATTTTGGTTTGGAAACCGGTTTGGGAACATTTGCTCTCTCCTCGGTCAATGGTTTTGTAATCCAGTATCCACTTTGCCTTTCCTTTTTGACTTTCCATTCCATCCCCTCCATTCCTTCCTTCCATTCCTGATCCAGTTGTTTTAATATGAGACATTTTCTTTTCAAGTTTTCCCTTTCATTTCAGGCTCGAGTCTTTCATTCTCAACGTATGTTTCATTCCATTTTATCCATTCCATTCCATTTCATTTCCTCCCATTTCCATTGTTTCTTTCCATGCTTCATTCCATCCTGCATTCCATTTGAGGGGCAATTTGAGTTTCAAAAATCTTTCTTTGTTCGATGTCAAAACTAGAGAACCGGTTATTAGGTGTAATAGTGGTTTTAGTTTTAACATTCTCTTGAAGATCGCAATTCGAGTTTTCACATTTTCTAAAATACTACTCGCATCACTTGTGTTAAAAGGATTGTTTGAAGACATTTGTTCAATGTTGAGAAGAGATTTTGAGACAACGTTGGTTTAAACAGATTTTGAAACAGGTGTTGACTCTTTGTGTGAAATACTTGGTGTGATGGAGAACTTTGACTTTTCTTTTTGATTAACAAAAGTAATTCCGTTAATTTTATTCCATTTGTTATAATCAATTGGTTTGATTTCTAGATGATTTTGTTTCATTTTTGATATACTCTCCTCAGATAGTTCCAACGTTTCAAGAGAATCACGAACAATTATGGGTTCATGCAAAACATTTCCATTGTTTAACACATTCCAGGTTTCGAGCTTTCTTGAGGAGCGAAGAAGGGTCGTTACCGAGTGCCATTCTATTATTAGTAAACTTGGATTTACTTGATTAAAAAGCATCTTGATTGTTTGAGCAGAATGACCCGTTTTAAGAAGCAAATTTTCCAAAGTTTGGATTTTTCATTTTATCAAAATTTCATCAAGAAGAGAATCTTCTCGTTTTGAAAAATCGATGTCAATTGCTTCTTCTCTTTTTCAAGATTAGAAAACATTTCTTTTTGTTTGGAAAGTTGGTTATTTAAATTAGAAATTTCCTTGTTTAAAGATTTAATTTTCAAGTTCAAATTCACATCAAGTGTGTCATACTTGAGTTGCAATTGTTTTTCTCTTAAAAATCGATCTTAATTTCTAATTCGATAGTTTGTTTGTATGAAATTCAAAAGCTTTTGCGTTCTCCTTGTAACTCTCAAGCTCGTGTCAATTTAGCATTAGCGGCCTTAACTTCGATTGACCTTCTAACTTTCTCAATTTCAATGCCACGATTATTGATTAATGATTCAAAATAAACACGTGTTTCCTCATCGGTCTGATTTTTTGTGCCACACATTCTCCACTAGGATCCACATGGAGTCTCGAGTTAGTATTGCTACAACTCGGATTGTCGGTATGTAATAAGAGTAGGTCGATGTCCTGAGAATGTTGTTAGTCATGAGTAAACACATCAAATATGACACATAGCATGGATCGATGATTGGTACCTCGAATCTGCGTTGGCGTCATAGACGGGGAGGTCGTCGAATCAGTGTCGTACTTAGTCTCTTGAAGATTTGCCATGAAGATCACGGTTTGCATTGAGTTCCTCCCTCGAGGTCTTCCAAATCATCCATAATAGCCATGAAGTCATGTTCCTCGGCACTCAGCTGAAGTCCTGCGTTTTCCTTTTGTACCAACAAGATAGCTTTAAGAATCACGCAAGATCCTTCTTTTTTGGTTTAGTAGGACAATTCTATGCCATGTGACCCAATCTTGCAGCGGTTATAACACTTAACTTGATTACCACGATTCACATTTCCATAATTCCCAACATTTGGAGGCAACATTCCCATTCTGATTACCGGCTGCTCTATTCCCAACATTCGACCCATCGATTACCACGATTCGGAACGTCGATTACCCATGCGAAATCGGTAGCATATCCTGCGATTCCATAACTCCAACATTTGTCCTTGATTACCCATGTTCACACCGGCATGCAATTTGCTGTTGCGAGTGTTTGATGAAATCCTTTGGTTGTTGTTAGTTGGTGTGGAATAGCGACTCTGAATGCTTTACCCAAGAATGCAAATGCTTGTGACAAAGCTTCTCGGTTTCCATTTCAAGATTAATGATTCCTTGTTCCTAGTAATGTTGTTGTTCATGTGGATAGTTTTGTTGTTGAGGGATGTATTAACAAGTTGTTGTTAGTGGAAGATGATGAAGCTTGTTGTTGTGTATTCACTTGAGTTTGAGTCTTTGCAATGAGTGCCAATGGATCATGATTCTTTGCTAATCTTTCTTGCTTGACTTCATTCACTTCATTTTGGTTTTGTTTCAGAAAATCGTTGAGTTGATCAAAGTTCACTTGATGTAAGTCTTTGGTTTGGTTGACAATAGTGACATATCGTCCCCATTCTTACGGTAGATTGTTCAAGAACTTGATGTTGCTCACGATGATAGTTACGGGTCAACTTGTTTCGATCGACTCATTCATTAAAGTGCAGAACCTTCCATAGTAGGATTCAATGATTCTCACAGGTAGATGTAAACTTCTCCCAGGTTAGCAACTTGTTCTCTATGTCTTGTTGACCAATTTCTGTTCCATGACAAAGTCGTCTAACTCGTTCTCACATATCGAAAGCAGTTTCACAACCGTCTCTGCCCGCAAAGATGTCTCTTGGTAAACCCAGTTGGACAATAGGAATTGCCATGTCATCTGCTTCGACTTGCTTCTGATCCTCTTCAGAGTATTCCGATTCTTTTTGAAGATGAAAAAATGGTGGGACGGGAGGTGTTGCATCAGCATTTCTAGGGTCTTGGACTTGTCGAGGTATGAAGGGTCCATTTTGAATGGATTTGATCATCAATTTCCCATTAGGTTTTGTCTTGATGTAACGAAACATACGACTTGTCCATTGAAGATAACCACCTTTTTCCAACATAGGAGGACGGTTTTGGGCACCGGCTGCATGAATGTCTTGTTGAGTTGCCATTGATGAAGGTATGTTATGATAAAGTTGATGTAGGATCGATTCAACGATAAAGGAGTTGTGTTTGAAAAGATATTGTCGTTTGAAGTTTTTCTGAAAGTCGTACTCGTGAACTTGGTCGTATGAAAAATTTTTCTCCCAAAATTTGAAATTCACTATAAAAAACAATTCTAAGGTTGTATGAAAATTTTGAGTTATGACAATTTTGGTAGGAATTTGTAGAAAAAAATTTGAATTTGGGTCCAAAATTTGAATTTTGACCAAAATTTTCCGAGTTATACCAAAATTTGAATTTCGTAAAATTGAGCGTTTAGTCTCCTCAAAATTTAAATTTTACTCAAGTTTTCCCGAAAAACTTTTTTTTTTTGAAGCTTAGGCATGAACAGAGAGTTCGAGGTGAGCGATGCTTAGGCGTAGGATTCCTTAGGGAAGCTTTATGCGTAAGTTTAAAGTTAGCGTAGAAAAACTTATCGTAAGATTTAGCTTATCGTAAGACAAGGCTTAGGCGTAAGAAAATACTTAAGTGTAAAGTGTTCTACGCGTAAGTCTAAGCTTATGCGTAAGATTGGGTTTGCCAAAATCCTTTACACTTCACAGGTAAAAGATATCAAAAGTCGAAGTGTTCCACAAACTTATCCAGTGGGGAAGCGAGTAATCGTTATAGCTCAAGAATCGCACAAAACTCTTATGCGTAGAAAGTTATGCGTAGAAAAGGGTTGACTTTTCTTAGCGTAGAATAGGGTTTTAACCTCGCATAAAAATTTCCGATGATTCAAACAATTTCTCTTGCACAAACAGCTTAAAAACACTCGCACAAAACTTTTGACCTTTTTCAAAGTGCTTAGAAAGCTTATGCGTGAAATGACCAATGAACCAAACCAAAGGTTGAAAGATGAAGAAAAACACGTAAAGCTTCAAACTTTTTGCAAAAAACTGAAACTTTAGCACCAAATAAACCTTAAACCACAAGAATCTTGAATTTTTAAGTGTAAAAATCAAAGCTTTAAGCGTGTCAAAGATGTATAGCGAGAGCTTTACGCGTATGGTACCAAAACTTCAAAACAAACACAAACACTCTTAAACCATTGTTAGGCGATTGATACCAATTGTAGGACCACTACGATATCAACCTTATCACGAAATACCCACGTTAACCACAGTTATGCATAGAACTCGTGAAACCCAAACACAAACAATATGCGTAAAATAAAGAAGGAAAGATTAAGATGTTGGTGACTTGATGTTAAAGCAAACCGTGTATGTGGAGATAAAATATAAACACAATAAATATGATGTTTATTGCAAAGGAAGAACATACACACACACTTTCAAGCACACACCTCAAATGACTCATTTGAGGTGTATTTATAGTTGGAATACATGATGCCCTAAAAGGCTTTCTATGGGCCGTGGATATGGACTTGGATTGGATTGGGTTACTTGGACTTATACAAGGCAAGCTTATCATAACACAACCATTTAAATTTGGCCCGATCAGAGGTTGATTTATTTATCACGATATCTAACAAACGATATAAAGTTCCTAAATGTGAATGACCATCACTTCTAATAAAAACTATTAAGGCTAACAATTTTATTGTTTTAATGAAAAAAATGAGTGGTTAAGAATGATTTATTTGATATTTAGTTTTTGTTTGATTTTTATTGAACCCAAACTCTATGTTTGATACGGGTATTATCTAAATTGTATTTTTTACAAGATATTGATAAACCATTCGGGGTTTTTAGTTGATTTAAGAGATGGTGCCTTACTTTGATGTGGTGATGGCTGCTTCTTTTGTGAAACCAACTGAACTAATCAAGAAATTGACCAGGCTACTGGAATGGGGTTTTGGAGCTTCATGATTTAAAAATGAAATCGAAAAATATTTGAGATCATGAGATGGTATGAAGAAACCTTGAATGGAGAACGAGCTTGAGTACAGCTTCTTCAACCGGAGGGCATTTCTACCCAACATTCTTCGACCAGATTGTCTTCAACCGGATGCCCCTTTAATTTCTGCTGACATCCATCTTATATAAAACTCCGGTGACCCCAATTATATCACGAAAAGGTACGACACATTTTTATTTTATTATTATTTTTATTGAATATATTATCCGTGTCTAATTTTATATAAGAAATTTGGGGTGTGATAAAAGGAGTTCTTTTGTAGGTGATATAATTCGAATACTTATCAGAAACAGATAAGCAGTTAAGCAGGAAAGATAAGTAATCCCGAAAACCCTCTAAAAATATCACTTTTTATGTTAATATCAGTTAGTTTAAGGTTGAAATGGTTATTTTTTGTTTGTTTTGATGGATGTTAGGTTAATTTGAAAGAAGATAGTATTTTTGTTTGGTTGAAAGATGATTAAATTTGGGTTTTGTTGTGTTTGTGTTTGGTTGTTTGAAGCCGGAGAATATTGTTTTTTCTTGAGCATATGCAGCAATGGCTAGCATTTTAAGGAATCGTGTGTGTCTTCAGGTACCTAAAATTTCTTTGTGTTCAATGGCATTGTGTTGAAAAAGTGTTTGTTTCGTGTGTGGAATAACTAGGATTACATAACTAGCTAGAAGAAAATCCGGAAACGTAGCTTGCTTTAAAGCTGCAAAGGACAGTCCACTTTAGGTCTTCGGCTTATACAGCCGTTTCTCATGAATAATCAACATTACCCAAACACTACCGCTTAACACAAAATTGGAGACAAAAAAACTATTGGGTCGGACTAAACAGACCCAAACCATTTCGACGCGTATTAAAGTTTTAAGCTTGATACTTGCATTTGTGAATGGCAAAATTGGATTATGTTTGCATTAAAAGAGTAATATGTAACCATCTCATAACCTTGATTTGACGTGGTTTATTTTGGTATGTTTATTTAAGCATATTCATGGCCTAATGAGGTGCCATCTCGGATGAGTGAATCATGTAGTTGTTCAGTTATGTTTACTAACTGTCCGTGTTCTGATTTACAGGCTCATGACATAATATGCGGATACTAATGCTCGCTTGCTAAGTTCAACTGCTTTGTTTTAAAACAGCAGAGTCGGCTAGAAGTGGTGCGACGCTCGGTTTGTTGTTCACGACGACAGTCAGTTGGAAGTTTTGTCGGACATTTGCGTAACTTTAAATTAGTGCTCATTTGTAAGTTAATAGTTTTAATGCTTGACATTGGAATTTTCATTTTATAAAAATAAAAGGGACACTTAATACTTAGGCTCATTAAGTCGGTAGAATTGGTAGGTTTTGGTTAACATTGAAACTTTTAGCTACTCTGGACATTTTTGGTATTCAAATTTAGAAAGATGACAGGACTGAAGCTAAAGAAGCAATGTAGGGATTCAGATACGGAAATGATAGAAGAAGGAAGGGACTTGGTTTTCGGAGCGAGTTGTGAATTTAATAATAAGGGTGGAATGGGTCGCTACATAATAAACAGGTATAGAAACTCGGTTTGTGTTTTAGAAATCAATGTATAATGATATGGTGTTAGCACTTGAATTAGAGGCGATCTTGCAGGCACTACTACAGGAAGTTGAGAATTTGAAACAACTCTGATATGACGATTAAGGGCAGAAGATGTCGCAAGGAAGATTTGCTGTAACAAATTTTTTTGAAGGTTGAACATTGTTGGATTTTTTCATAATGGGGGATGGTGGATTTCCATAGCTGATTCTTTTGCAAACAGGGGATTTGCTGCTGAATGAGCAACATTGTTGGTTTCGCTAACAATTCGTTGAAGATTCAAGGTATGTCTTTTAAGAGGTATTAGCATTTTTATTTTTATTTTGTATTTATTTTTTTATTTTTTTCCATTTGTAACTATTTATCCAAACATGATTTTTTGCAGAACATAAAGACGGCGCTATGGGATTAGGAAGTGATGCGGGGAAGTATAAGTTTTCTACGCTAAAATGATAAAATACTTTATTTGAGGTAAACTGAAGCAACTAAACATGTGCATACACTCCTGTAGTTATATGTTTCAGTTATATTTTATTTTTAAGGTGGTGTGTACTGTAGTCTATAGTTCAGCCCTGGGTATTGTTGGTCTAATCTTGATATTTTGGTTCACTTTAGCTGGTCCACTCTTAGTTGTAGGGTTAATTAATACTAATCAATGCCTTTATGATGGTGTTAGTCATGCTTAACTTATAATCAGCTCTCAAGGATTGTTTTTGATTCACAACGGTATCATTCTAAATTTAAACGACTTTTGTTTTTTACCATAGGAAGTTGTTTGTTGGTTATACCAGTTTATATGTGTAAGCTACTAAATTTTTAAAAAACGAAACACTACTTTTATTTTGTGATATACATACCGGGACAAAGTGCATAGACTTAGTAAGCTGACTGATGTGTGTTTGTGTTTTCCTGACTAAGAACATGTTGTGTGTTAGCGTTTTCGTGTTTGTTTTCAAAGTGGAAGAGCAAGTGTAAGGGATGCAATATGCAAGTGCATTGGATGAGAACCAGCTTGCTTTAGCAATGTAAATGTCAGGGTTTTGGTTTTAAAATAGGCCAAAGAGCTCAACAGTCCCCCGGGGTGTGCTTTTAAAGCATAAATGTTTTTTAAATTATGTGATTCAAAATCTAGATTTTGGGTGCGTTAAGTTAATATATGCTCTTTTCAATGTCTTATATTTTCATGCCTCAAAAAGTTATAGCACTTAAGGGGTGTTTGGCTTGATCAAATGAAGCTGGCTATATAGATTATTTTAATGTGTAAATAGGTGAGTTTTATGTGGCTTATGTGAAATAAAATGTGGCTTATGTGAAATAAAATTCTCCGAAATGTACTTTTAACAATGTTTTTTTCATCCACTAATGTCGGATCAGTTTTATATTCTTCATGTATATTCTGGTAGTTTGGACAGCTTTGATTGAAGAAAAATACAAGCCTCACTCACCACCCAAAGCCTTACAGTTCCTTTGTTGTCGAAGTACCAGCTACGCTTTTATGCATCCTCAACTTGGTTAACGGTTGGTACTTCACATACTTTGGCTTAATTGGGATTAGATCACTGATATGTACTCTTTTGTTAGAAATTCATGCGTTCTCAGATTTTTACCATATATATATTACGCTTTTAGCAAAAAACTTAAAAGTATAAGTAAAAATCACAGATATATTTATTTCAGATTCAGCAAAATGTTTAAATGCAGATACTAATCAGGGGTGTGGCCATGGCTTAATTGCGACTTATTATTTATTAGCAAAATCATTAAAATGTTGAGCTTTTAAAACAAATGCATTATAGTTTTCCATGCGTATCTTCTTTGAAGGGAACAGATGTTCATCCAGCTAGAAAATATTGTAAAATACATGGAAAAGCATCAAGACTATCCTTCCGAGGTTCTGTTAAGTATTAGCAGACAGTGTGCCGGATCACGGCTCCTGGTACCACTTTAGAAGGTGTTGCAAATCCAGCTTCGGTTTCTCTAAAAGACAGGAAAGTGGTCCCCGATTCAGATCCACCAAGCACTAAAGATGTTGATCTTTTGTATGAATTTTTTGATAAAAGGGCAGTTTTGATGCCATCACATTTCATATTGTAATTGGTGTTGTAAGATCTTTTAGACACTTATGGTTCGCAACTTTGTGCAGCTTGGTTTAAAATTGCGTTTTGCGATCCATTGCGTTAAAGGTCCTAGAGGCCGATGCGTGTTGCAAATGCGAGCGCATTTTGGACTCGATGCGTTTTATAGTAAAAGATATAAAAAAATATTTAGGTGTAGTATATTAAACAGAGTATCAAGTAAATGCAATAAATTTACAAATAAAGTCATTGAGGTATATAAAATAGTTAAATAATCTATTTTTAAAAAGTAAGTCGCTAAGTCATTACACAAAATACTTAGAAACAAAATTATAAACTCCAACTAAATGTTGTTTTAGACGAGACCCTCCTCCTTTAGTTATTTCTTAAACAAACTTGTAAGTTGTAAATTTATTTTTAATTTTTGGATCTTGAATTCTATAATTTCAGCTTGGGTCCTTGTTAGTGTTACAGGTCAATGCGGTTGAACGTGAACGATTAAAGTTCATTTTTATACATATACATGATGACATAATGCTATAATGTATTAAGTAAATAAATAGCAAAAGTCAAAAACTGAAAATTTTAGTCAAATTTGAGTCACACGTGATTTCCAACTCAATTATTGAACATATATGATTATGTATGATCAAAGAACAATATAAAATCTTGCACAACATGAAGCTAGAATAAGAAAATTGTTTGCGGGATTTGAAATCATGTTAATGGTGCATTGTCATAAAGCGAAGGGTAATTTGAATGTCGTTATTGTGTTTGTTTTGTACGTCTTTAAACAACTTTTATTTTTCAAAGTCCATTAAAATATTTTGACTTCTTCTAAATGGTTTAATTTTTTCAAAATGACCTAAATTCCATATTGCGAAAATTGCGACTGTTGCTAGCATTACACAAATGCGACAAATTGCGGTCTAATGCGAGCGCATTTTGGGATGGCCTCGCATTAGGCACCATGATGCGAAATCCTAAATGCAATGCAACGATGCGCGCAATTTACGTAATGATGCACGCATTTTTAAACCAAGTTGTGCAGTACCAAAGTTATTGCTTTGACTGGAGCTGGGATAAGCACAGAGTGTGGTTATGATCCTGTGGAACCACTGTTAACGGTAAGAAACTGTGATGTTGTGGTTATCGATATAGGCATGTACACATAAATACATATGTCTTTGCTGAAAATGTTATTATTCAGGAGGTTAATGTGCGACTCGCTGATGTAGAACACCTGATGGTCTCATTGCTACTGGATAACCGACTTCGAGGCCACATTCATCAAGTTAACTGGCTATTAGAGTGCGATGACAGGTTAGATCTCATTTGCATAAACTATTCTTGATGTTCAAAAACAAAAAAATATTATGTTATTATCATGCTGGTGCAGTTGCCTGAGATTTTATCTTTTTTATGGGTTTTTGAGAAATCAAGTGGTAAAAAGATAACATTGCCTCTATGGTTAATTTAACTTTTTACACGACGATGCTAATAAATACGTATGAATATTGCAGTTTCGGTTAGTGGTGATGGGAGATCTGTTCTGATTGGCAAAACTTGAAAAAAAAAATGGATGTTATAAGTTATCCGTTATCATTATTGATGTCCAATGAGACGCTTATTTTATGAGTTGAGTCTTTTATAGCTTAGCTTTCTGTGGGTCTACATCTATTGCTGTATTGTATCAAGCACACTTGAAATAAGTCTATAAAATACGTAATTAGACCTTACATAGTTTTGATGGATCTATGCAGGTAATTCGGATATGTTTTAGGCGGAGCATTATGCAAAACAAAATATGGGCGGGCGGAGTGATTTATGGATGAAACATTGAGGTATAAGCCACGCTGACAGCTTCAAAGATTTAGATATGTCAGTTTTAGTAAGTCAAGTTAACCTACGTAAAATGGGGAAGCACTTGGTAGGGGTTGGTTGTGCATCCACGGGAGACACTTCAGTTGCTCTATCACATTTCCCTTCAGGAAATGGCCGTGAACTGCTGAGCTGCAAACTGAACAATATGCACCAGATGGCAGCAAATTGACAGATTCAAGTGAGTTTTTGTTATAATCAAATGTATGATCCAATATGTCAGTCCTACAGGTATACCATATTTTTCAAACTTTTATATCTAACTCTATATCTCTTGCAGATTTCATTATTCAACCTTCTATAATTCTTTTGTATTACTTTATCAGGGTTGAAGATTTGAGAAAAGAAGGTTCAGCAGGTCGGTTATCACCTGCCTTCGCTTCAGGTAAGTGCAAGTTCTCCTTACATTTATACCTCTATCATACATGTTACACACACGCATACACATAAGGTTCAACTATGTAATAATGTTTTAACATAGATGTAGGCTCGGTTGGAGGTTCTACCACCATTAATGCATCATCCGGGGCAGGTAAAAGACCAGTAAGTGGTGTCCAAAGTGACAAAGGTGGCGATGGAGTTAAGCTAGAAGGTAGTTCAGAAATTGCTTATATATCCTTTATCTTTATAATTTTGTGCTAATGATGTATGTTATTCCCAGATTCTCATGCGGACAGGAGCTTTGGAGAGAAAAAGCTAAGGGCATCAGTAGAAGAAGGGCCTTCAATTACGGAGATAAGTGGCTATAACTTCAAGAGGCATCAGAATTCTGTTTTCTATGCCATGTATTAACATACTTCGTTTCTTATAGGCAATTATGAATAGGCACGATGAAGGTTTGCAATGAGATTTGAACTCTAAACCTATTTGGTTTATTGGAATTAGATGGACCCTTGAATACCTATGAAGCTAAATTGCTTGGTGATAAACTATAGGTTATTGAGTTTTAGTAATTTTGCTGCCTGCCTTTATTTTTGCTATGTTGATTTAAATATGATATAAATGATTAATGGTCATATAAAAGGGTAATATAATAGCTTTGTAATGTTGTGGGTAATGCATGTAAAAGGGTAATGTATTGGCTTCATAATGGTGGAGGTCATTGAGTTTTTGCTATACTGATTTTAGATGTCGGTTGTATGCTTAAGGCATGCTTTATAATGCACATGTATCGCGCAAAAGTAGTTATTTATATATTTGAGGAAATTGATTGTAGGTCTGTCATTATTCAGCTTACATGAAATCGGAAAATGAAATTAGGTTTAAGATATTATGCGACCAGCAAGCCATGAATGAATCTTTGTTTTCTTGCTGAGCTATTTTAAACGGTAGGGCAGTATTGTCTCTTTTAGCTCAAACAGTTTTTGGTATCAAGATATTGGTATAACTAGAAATTCAGAGGGGTGTAAGGCAAGCATATGAGCATCGGGTTGTTTGCATATAACATGGATATTTACAGATCACGGACAGAAAAAAAAATTGAAAATATGATTGATAGAGCAACATAAGGCGAACGATTATGCAGGTAACATTTATTCTTTGGTGTTGATTCTGTATGCTATTGGTCTTTGGGATTTCTCGATTTACAGTTATATTCTTTCTATTTACAGGTTTGTCCAATCAGGTGTTTTGAAGCTGGTGCCAGATGCAATGAATGTTCTAATTTCATTTACGTACTTTTGTCCACACATATGGTCATACTTTGAGCAACTACATGTTATTGCAGGTGATGTTCGGCGCTGGCGGAGTTGGTTTTCCTGAGGCGTTTTACCCAGGTTTAACATCAGAACTACACATTTTTCTGTTGGAAATGTATATATTTACAAACATGTGAATGTCTGGATTCGAACTCGTGACCACGGGATTGCACACATTAGCGAATGAGAATTAAAGTTAATAATTAATGTTTATGTTTACGATTAATTATTGCACATTAAGTCCGGTTAACGATCGTTAAGTATTTAACGGAAATGACTAACGACCGTTAAATGAAAAAGAGAAGGACTAGAAATAGAAAAACTTGAAATGAAAAGTTTGGGTCTTCCCTTGGGCTTGTCCTATGGCCGGCCAAGGGTAATGGGTTTCAACCCAATCCCTAACTTGTTCCCAAAGTTTACCTACTAATATATAAAGAGGGTTAGGTTCTAGGGTTTCATACACTTGTGCATTGAATTAACCCTAGATCTCTCATCTCCTCTCTCTTGTCCCATTTTCGGCCGAACACCCCATTTGTAAGGGAGTTTGGTTTCGTTTTTCGTAAACGAGGACTTGTGTTAGATCTAGCAATCGCTTGATTCGTTGGTTAATTCGTGTGTACAAGAACGTGGTGGTAAGACATTATTCTTACACCAATTAGTACTTCTTTGTTTTGCTCAAAGGGATCTGACATTCGCAAGAGGTACGTTACGCATACTTTCAGTTAATTAATTTATTTGTTATGATCTTTAGTCTTCCGCTGTGTACTCTTGATGTCTTTATGTTTTATTGTATTTTATATATCATAAACTCAACAGTGGCATCACGAGCCTTGTATAACAAGTAATTAATTACTGAAACACATAATTAAAATAAACATGAATGTGTTATTATTTGTATGCTTAGATCTAGGGTTTGCAAAACCTGGCTTGTATAACAAGTAATTAATTACTGAAACACATAATTAAAATAATTAAAATAAACATGAATGTGTTATTTTGGTGCCCTAATTAGGGTTTTGTAAACTATTGTTTTAATTGGATTAGAAACCCTAAGATGCATGCAACTTTATGTGTATATGCGTAACTTTGATTTAATTGCATTAATTGTTAAGTGTAATTTTATGTCCATGATAATTATCTGCATGTTTTATCATGAATCTGCTTTTATTATATGTCTTTCTTGTTTAAGTGATATACACTAAATTATGATAGATCTAAAATTGGGGAAGACCTCAATAATTATAAATTTAATCAATTATGTGCTATGTGGTATATATTTAATTTTGACTTACGCAATCGATGAATCGATGCATGTGGCTCACCTTGTACATAGATGAAAACGAGTGAAAGTCTTAATTAAATATATGCATATTGACAGATCTAGAATTGATTATTAATAGGATTTATCAAAAGGTTTGCATGTGGCTATTTGATATGCATGACTTTTGTTATGCATTCATTGTTTATTTGTTTATTTTTTCAAATACTTGCTTGTTTGATATGTGTAACAAGGGTATTTTACAAGAAAAATAAACTGACCTAAACAATGGTGAAACATGTATTTTTAAGAATAGTAATCATAATCGTTTAATTGATTGATGACTTTGGTACAAATGGTCTGAAAGGCTCACCCATGAGAATGAACTAATAAAAGGGGTTTAAAGAAGTGCGCACAGTCACACTGAAAGGATGTCTAAGGTTGTGCTTTAGCGCGTACCGGGTCCTCTGCCCTCTGTAAGTTCGAGTGGAGCTACTTAGTAAGCCATTAAATGTGCAAGCTCATCTTAAGGGCGAATTAGTTTTAATTCCATGCGCCACTTCGGTGGTAATTATCCGAAACACTAAGTGTTTACACTTATGCAAAAGTACGGTATAATGGATGATAATTAACACTAAATTCCTTGATTGGTGAACCCAATACCTCAATTAAAGTTTGATGATGAAAAGCTTATACATTAAAACAAGATATAAATGTTTTAATAAAAACTATGCTACAAAGATGAATGCATGACATCTTTGTACATATTTGATTTAACATCAAAACTATTACCCTTTAATTTAAGTTATATGCCATCCAACGAAACGGAAACACCTAAGATTACTTTTTATTTGCGTGAGATCGTGACTTAGATCGTAATCAAAGGGTAAAATGTCCACGTGGCGTGAGAGCGGGCATGGACGATTTTGCAGTTTCTTAAGTTGGACAACTTAATTGAGTTTTGTAGTGAGAGCTGGCAACTCAAGGCATAAGATGGGATAAAACATGTTTACATGGCGATTGATATTGGCTATATGTAAATCCCATAAATCTAGGAATTGCAATTGAAATTGGCAATTGAGCAATAGCTCTACCATTTTGTATAAGGTTCATTACTAGCAGATCAACTGACGTGATGAAATTATGACAATTTGGATCCTAGTTTTCAATAATAATTAATTGGTTATATGAATATGAACCTTGGGTATTTAATTGTTTATTGAAAAGGTTAATTATCGAAAATACTAAAATTGAATTTTGTAATTCTTTTGAATGTATAAATGCAACATTTAACCGTAAACGTGGTTTAGTCTTTGATTAGTAAATTGATCCATTCTAGCATTCAAACAAATGTTTGATCGAGAATAATTTACTGATAAGACAAACGAAATCTCTTTTCCATGAGAGAAGCATGAGACTCAATCCTATTCCTTTTCATGAATGAGAAAGGTATAATAGGAACATTTGAATTGTCTAAATTCTAATGTAACTCTTAGCAATGAATTGCACATCTTATTTTCCATAAAGATTTCATTAACCTCATTTGGTGAATGAATCCTTTGTAACAACATGAATGTTGGTTAACTGGAAAACATGTATATGAGTTACTAGATTAGAAGCTAGACTAATTACCGCAAAAAATTGGTAAAAGGCAAACTAGCATATTTTTATCTAGTTGTTTTGCTTTAGCCTTTAAAGGTACTACATACCAGTATGGGGATGGTAGGCCTGTTGAGGAAGAAATTGCATACCCAATTTTTCGAGTTAATAACATTGATGGATAACCTATCATTCATATAGTAGAATACACCTTTTAGTACCTTAGTAATGATTACGTATGGTTCTTCAAAGGTGTAGGAAAGTAAAAAGCAAGCAAGTTGTTTTCACTGGTTATGCAACACTTACAATGTTGTCAGATTCAGTGGGAGCATTTGTGTTGCATTACTGAATAAGAAGTTGTTTTAATGATTTCTAATTCAGTGGGACCTACAAGCCTTATTTCCTGTGTAGTAACCCAGATTATCTTCAAAGATAATTACTTTCCAATTGTAGACACTTATGTTTTAAGGATAGTCGTGTACGTTTCCTTACTAAACAACATAGTTCTACATCTACTTGTTATATCTATGACACAAATCATATTAATCAAATAAACGAACGTGTATCGTGTTGTTTATATGCTACATGATGTTGTTCCATGCACAAGTGGGAGAAATCTTATTGTGTGCAAGGTACAACACATATTAATATGATTTAAAAGAATTCTCTTGACTGTAAAGTAAGAGAATAACGTTCTAATAGGAAGTATACATTTATATATGTATGATTGCCCTATTAAGAACATGTGTCAAGATGATAACAAAGACTACTTTATTTTAAATATTTATGTCATTCAATATTTAAGAAACACTTGTAGTTACAATTTATGTTACGTGAGAACGTGAACTAGATTGTAGCCCAAGGTAAAATATCCACGTGTCGTGAGAACGAGCATGGATGATTCTGCAGTTTCTTACATGGAACATTTCATGGAATGACATAATTAAATGAAGTAATCTAATACTACCTTGAATTTGAGTATTCGTTGAATGACTTAAATATATGTAGTATATATTAACTTGAAATATGAATTGAAACCCGAGGTGGTGTTCATAATTACTTTAATTATAAATGTTTATGATTTTGTAAAGTCACAAACATGAAGTCTTTTAATACAAGACTTACAATATAAAGTAAGACGTTAACTTGCTATGTTTTAAGACATATGCATGAAGTCAATGAGTTGATCAATGACTTATAACGTATAGTGGGATTATAACTAATATGTCTTTTGACTTGGTCAAAAATATTTGTGTTATAATACATGCAATTGACTTGGTAATTCTATTGTACCATTAAGTTTTACTTTGTTGGTAAATAGGTAAGCCAAAAGAGTAGATGGTTATCTAAAATATTGTTAGATTTTCTTACAATATTAATTCTAAGGAAATACCATAGTTTTATGGTATGTTATGTTGGAAGAATCAAAATCTGTTGGCATTATTTGATTCAAGATAACTATAGTTTCTTCCAAAAGTTATCAAGGTTAGTAGATTGAGTATAGATTGAATATACTCAATAAGACTCCAACCTAGAAGATTAATAAGACACCATTTGTTTATAGAATGTGATGAATCACATTAAGTCTTATAAATGAAGTTCTGAATTTGTTAAACTACTTATAGAGTGAGTTGTAACAAACTAATGTTAGGAACTGTCAATGTTTTTTGTAATATCCCAAAAGAGAACAATGTATTATTGCTCTACTTGCTAAACTATTTAAAGGTAATCTTTAAATTTTTAAAGGCAAGTGGGAGTTTTGTTTAGATCTTGAAAGATTGAATTACAAAATACATAATCTTCTAAAATGCACTAGCAAATATCATGATGAGGCTAAACATGAAAATGATAGACCTTAATATGATGGAATTGTCATTCATAGATCCGTAAGGATATCTCAGATATTTAATATGCTGAGGAATATGAGTTCTGAGGATCATGGTAAGCTTGTTAATCATAATGATAAATTTACCAAATGTTGAATTGTGGAAAATCAATCATACTATGAATGTAGAGATTCTGTCCATAAAGATAATCAACTTTAGATACTTGGTTTATCTTAATAATGAAAATGAGTTTCTTCAAAGGATGGAAACCATAGTGGTTTAAATCTTTGTGTAGAAATCATATGGCCAATATTGTACATGTATTTAATGTATGTCTAGTGATAATAATATCAATCATACTTAAGCAATTAACTATGATTGAATATTCTTTCCTATATACATTAAATAGAAGTATAAAGATTATAATTGTCATACTTAGTTTCATTGATATGAAATTTTGACAATGAATGTCATAACTCTTTGTTGTGAAATTACTTTTGCGAGGACGATGAGTAATACAAAGAAGTTTTATGAATTCAAATAATCCTTGGATATGTACAAACTGCAAGAATCCATGAATGGATATATGCAAGCATCTAGGAGATGTTTCTTATGTTTAATATTAAATCCATGTTTGATTTAATAATTAAAATAAGATTGCTCATAAGTATTCCTGAAAGCTAGTGGGAGTATTATTTATTTTTTCTTAAATATTATATGTTGTATGGGCAACTACATTCCACTTAAATTAAGTTTTAGTTGGGAATGAAACTTCGTTTGTAAGATTTGGAAATAATATATACAACTTTGGAATATATGTTTATTATTATAAACATATGCGGTAAATAAATGAGTCAAATAGAACATGATGAATACATATCTTTGACAAGATAGATGAGATCTTAAAGTTTAACTTGAAGATTCATCATGAACATCATGTTGTGTATAAAGTTGTTGTGTCATGCTTGATTACAAGATGATTTGACAACATTAAAAGTTGTTAGTGTAATAAATATTTTAAAAGGAATATGTTTGGATTTAGAATCACATTCCACAATCTGGAGATGCTCCTAGATTCTATGGATGATTATATGACAATTGTTTCATAATTGTCATTGCCAACAAACTTGAGTTTTGGTAGGCACCAACATTACACTATAACTGTTCAAAAGTTTACGGATATTTAAAGAGCATATTGTTGTACACAATGATGCTAGTATAATTGAGATGACACTCAATTCTAGTCACGGTATCCTTGATGATGACAATGTTGACTAGTTATGCTCAACTAAGAGCATAGTTGCATTATACATTAAAGAATAACGAATACTTTAAACTTTAAAAGTTTTGAAAGATGATTGTCATAAAAGGGTGGTTCATGTTATCACGCACCTTATGGAATGATATGACAATATGTTTAAACATATACAAGAAATTCACTTATTGAATTCTTGAAATAAGTATTCTCAAAATGACTATAGATCAAAGTTAATTGAAATTATGTCTTGTCAACAAGTATGATTTTCATGACTTGTGGCAAAATTCATTAACTAGTATTATCATGCATTGATCTAATTAGTATTTGGATAAAGGATGTTAAACAATTATTATTTATAATGAATTAAAGTACGGTATACGTTTATTTTCATTTATAATATTGTGTCCTGTATTTGCATGTTTAAATCCTTGAATAACTTAAGTTATTCTAAATAGTCCGTTGTCGATCAATAACATGGGAATGATATTGAATTAAGACAAATCTGAGTATTAGTTAGAATATACTTGAAAGTATATTGATGCGTAGCATGACTAATTTCAGATGATATTCAATGTATTGAGTATAGGACTTATCCCACCCGCGTGATAATACTTTATGGATCTTTGTCATTAAGTATATCATGAATATTTATCCTCTGACTTGAGATACCAGAGATATGTCATGGATGTAGTGCATTTTTGTGAAGCAATCTAACGCTATACGTAACTGGTAGTTATAAGGGTTGTTTTCAGAAGTGTTGCGAAATCTGTGAATCCTGCTTGTAGACAAAGCGGGATTTGTTTCCTTCAAATTTATTTTGAAGTATAATACTACTGGGCCCCTCGTAGGATTGTTAAGATGTTTGTATGGCCATACCCAAGGTCTTCTGGAATATGTTCAGAAGAGTTGGTAATCTTAATCAATCACATAAAGCGAGAAACAGAAT
This sequence comes from Chrysanthemum makinoi, assembly GCA_910596185.1. Taxonomy (NCBI): domain Eukaryota; kingdom Viridiplantae; phylum Streptophyta; class Magnoliopsida; order Asterales; family Asteraceae; genus Chrysanthemum; species Chrysanthemum makinoi. The sequence goes on from OU343220.1 coordinate 164,631,840, forward strand.
AGTTAATTAAGAAATGAGTGAGATCCATATTCTTATTAACATGGTATTAGAAACAAAAGGATGAATATGATGATGAATCATCAAACTTGGTTTTTCTCCAGAAAACCATACACGAGTTGTACCGGGGGCATTGGCGTGTTGCTAGACGCTAACCAATGTCATTTCACGTTTTGTAAACATATCCAAGTGGGAGCTGTTGGAAATGTATATATTTACAAACATGTGAATGTCTGGATTCGAACTCGTGACCACGGGATTGCACACATTAGCGAATGAGAATTAAAGTTAATAATTAATGTTTATGTTTACGATTAATTATTGCACATTAAGTCCGGTTAACGATCGTTAAGTATTTAACGGAAAAATGACTAACGACCGTTAAATGAAAAGAGAAGGACTAGAAATGGAAAAACTTGAAATGAAAAGTTTGGGTCTTCCCTTGGGCTTGTCCTATGGCCAGCCAAGGGTAATGGGTTTCAACCCAATCCCTAACTTGTTCCCAAAGTTTACCTACTAGTATATAAAGAGGGTTAGGTTCTAGGGTTTCATACACTTGTGCTTTGAATTAACCCTAGATCTCTCATCTCCTCTCTCTTGTCCCATTTTCGGCCGAACACCCCATTTGTAAGGGAGTTTGGTTTTGTTTTTCTTAAACGAGGACTTGTGTTAGATCTAGCAATCGCTTGATTCATTGGTTAATTCGTGTGTACAAGAACGTGGTGGTAAGACATTATTCTTACACCAATTAGTACTTCTTTGTTTTGCTCAAAGGGATCTGACATTCGCAAGAGGTACGTTACGCATACTTTCAGTTAATTAATTTATTTGTTATGATCTTTAGTCTTCCGCTGTGTACTCTTGATGTCTTTATGTTTTATTGTATTATATATATCATAAACTCAACATTTTCTTCTTTCAAAATGACCTTTGCATACCTTCTTTTCTAAAATGGAAAAAAATGGTCGACGAGGTTCAGTGCTGAGTGAAACGGGTACTCTTTGGAACAAGTTAAAATTGGTCGGAATATGTCAATTCTTTTAAGCCATTCCCTTTTTACTTAGTGTAATTCCATATAACAAGATTTTAATCCAGGGATATTTCCGTTTGACCAAAAATAGTCATTCACTCCTTGGCCTTTTGTTTCTTCGGAGCATAAAAAATAGTCGCATAAGGTTGTGTACAGGTACTGAGCGTGTACATTCTATGGTGCAAACTTCAGGACCAAATGCCCTAGGCATATTCACTTACCTCCACATTTGTGTCAATTCTAACAACTACTCCCTAAAGCTATGCTCTTGATTAGTATGTTAAATAATAAGTGTGGGTGCTGTTACAGAACATGTTGCACTTGCAGGTATACGGGATTCGACAGTTCTGAATCTATGGGTTGCGGGTTTACGTTGTCACTCAAGTGTGGAAACTGGTACGGCCAGCGATACGCCTTCAGGTATTCATACATCTTTACTATTTCTGGTCCGTTGTATACGCTTAGATTGTTGTTTAACTTGTTTTCCATACTCATACACTGTCCGGTTTAATATTGACAATTCAGGTGTAAATGCTGAAAATGTGGGCGTCTTGCCAGCATCAGGGACAAATAACTATGTGTGGCTCGATATCCATACTCATACACCGTGTGATCAATCGATGTCCATACTCATACACCGTGTGATCAATCGATGTCCGTGCTGAAAATGTGGGCCGTCTTCTCACAGCTTAATTCATAGCTCGGGAACTGGAAAAGTTGAGGACATCGAGCCACACAATGAGAATTGCATTTTTATTTGACAAACTCATGCTTTGAAGCACCTATTCAGTAGCACATGTACATTGACAAAGATTTGTATCTTTACAAGTATATTAGCGTATATATATATATATTTATATATATATATATATATATATATATATATATATATATATATATATATATATATATATATATATATATATATATATATGTTTAATCAATCCTTTCAGTATATGTAGCTTTGTGAGAAAAATGCTAACTGATAGTTCAAAACTTTTACACAATGATTGCATTTTTTTATGTAGATTATGACTCTTGCCATTGCTATCTTCGACAAATTGGTTACTACATATTTAACGAAAGCACCCCGGTAACGCGCGGGCTCGAAACCTCGTAACTATACTACCTATAAAATGAAAATGGTCAAATATAGAATGTTAAAAGTTGAAAATGGTCAAATGAGAGATATATGTTTCCATGTTCTAATATAGGAAACACGAGAAATTTTCCAAATGAGTTTCTTGAATTCTTGCACGGAGAATAAATGCGTTTGCATTTTTAAAAAGTGAATTAATCGATCAACATTCAATTTGAGATCTTTGGGGAAATTCATTTTTAAGAAGCTTATAGGTTTTATTAAAAAACCTTATGACCAGAGATTTATAAATTTGCCAATCTTTGTTACCTATGATTTTAATTTTTATGTGCAAATATTGTTTCCGGTATTAAATTTTAGTTTTTTACCGGGGCTATATAATCTTTAAACTTACGACTACGAAATTATATAAACTTCTATTTTCCATTCCCCCTGTTTTGGACATGTCATTTTTTTTGGGTTTATTTATATCTAAATAGTTCCATATCTACGTTGAAATTTGGTGAAGGTCTTATGGGTCTTTTTTGTTGTATGTTTGGCAAAACTAGCTGTAAGCTGTAAACTGCAAAGTTATTAACATGAGCTACAAGCTATATTTTTTTTTTTCAATAAAACTGTTTGGTAAATTAGGGTGTTAAATATAATTATAAGATATAAAATGACATAAAAGGACAAATTTATAATTGTAAATAAATGTTTGGAGGGTATATCAGTAGTTTAAAATTTTAACAGCTCCAAAACATTTAAAAAGCTTCATGAATCACTTTTTTTTGGAGCTATTTGTTTGAAATAAAAGCTTGTAGTTAATGCATCCAAACAAAGCTAGTAAGTTTATAGGAAATTATTTTGTAATAAAAAATTAACAGCTCCTAAAAAAACCCCTGCTAAATAGGCTCTGTATATTCCAAGTGGATTATGAGGATGTTTGTAAACCAAATGCATATACTTTGGTAATGATGAATATGCCCTAAGAGTGAGCATTCTTATGTTAACGATGGATTTTTTTTTTACATCCATTCCCAAAACTTGATAATTCCATGCCATTACTTTTGTTACAAAAAATCAAATAAACAGTGATTTATAGTTGATTACCGTATAAAGACCATCAATTACTTTACATGAAATGATATAATTGAGGTTCACTAACTAGTATTACTAGCAGGGTACCCGCACGAAGCGGGTACCGTGTGATTAAATTTTTTGGCGAATAAATATTATTTTGTTTTGGGCTGCTGGATTCAGATTTATGTTTTGGAAGTTTAATTAGATTGTACATTGTGGTTAAATAGTTATATATTTTGGTGAATGAGTGAATTAAATTGTGTATTAATTGTATGTGTTGAATAGTGTTTTTTTGTTTTATTTGTGCTTCAACTACTTGTAAATTATGTTTTTTCACATGTATTTTTGAATGAAATAGTGTTTTTAATAGTGTATTAATTGTAATATATGAGTAGTGTGTTTTTAGTTTTATATGTGCTTTAGATGCTTGTAAATAATGCTTTCAATATTGTATTTGCTTAAAATTCTATATATGAAAATTTTAAAATAATTAATATGAGAGAAGTGCATTCCTCTATTATAAGTAGTATAGATAACAAACGCTAATAAAATTAGATGACATCATTTATATGAGTATTTAATAAAAATATGTTTAGACTGCTCGTGTATTACACGGGTCTTAAACTAGTTCAGGAAACACAAAATTTTTCCAAATCAGTTTCTTGAATTCTTGCACGGAGAATAAATGAGTTTTTTGTGTGACCATAGCATTTTATAAAACTAATTAACAAAATACGTATTCTCAGAAATAATTAGCATAATATGTAGTATATCTTTTTCTTCTTCAACGTGCACTTCTCATCCTCTTCACTCAATTTACTTGAAGGAACTTTATGTGTTCCAATCTCATGATCCGATGACAACATAATAAAGTATCTTACGCTTGAGTCGATTAGAAAACAATACGAAACCCAATAACATAACAATCTTAGGAGCAATATGATAAACGTAAGTATCACAAAGGTCATAATTGAAGTATCTTACTTTCGCGACCGCCGGCTCAAATGCATCGAAATCCGAAGGAACCAATTAGACCAACATTAAATGACATCGTATCGTGACCGACATTATGTTTTCTTTTGCTTTTTCATCGTGATGCCATACATAATCACCGCCGCACAGAATGGCAACAACGAGGACCTGTGATTTTATTATTTATTATCATTGGTTTTATTAATTTGATATCAAGTTGATATTTGACGAGATGATGTGCAGCTGCTTGCGGAATACCCTTATCATCGTTCAATGTCGGTTCGATTGAATCCCTTTTCATATATTCATATATAGCATTTCCATTCAGTTTGATCGAATGGATCAATACGAATGTTGAATAGTTCATAAGAACTTTTCAAGAATTATGATTTTATAGTGTTTAGTTGTTATGATATTAGGTATCGCTTTGGTCGAGTCGTCACAGAACATTTGATACTTTTTTTTGTTAACGCCTCATCAAAAGAACATAAATGATGACATCGGAATCATATCTTACACCATCTGATCATGAAGGAGTGAAAAACATGTAGACGTGTAATGTGTTGGACTGTTGGGACAATGAGATATAAACATTGTTTTATTATATAAATAGAAAATAAATTAATTAAATACTTTGTTAAATATTTCTATGAATGCATATTTTGTTAATTATTTTTCAAATCTACTATGGTCGACTAAAAAACTCATAATAAATGCGTTTGCATTTTTAAAAAGTGAATGAATCGATCAACATTCAATTTGTACGCTTAACTTTCGAAAGTTTTAAAACTAATAAATGTAAATTCATATTTTAGTTATATATATTTGGAATGAAGTAATGAAATCACGTAAACCACTTTTGCAACTTTTGCAATTGATTTCTTCATAAATTACTTCCAAAATAACAATACCTAATCTTTTCTTATATAAAAACAAAAATATATCTTTGCTTATACAATACTGTCGTTGTTTCTTTTCATTCAAAATTCAATTGTTAAGCTTTTACCCATTCTTATATAACAAAACTTAACTGCTAATTGTGTTTTAATTGCAGAAATTTGATACGGATTCATTGGCGGTTGCATCCTTGTCATGCGGAATTTTACAGGTAAGAAAGGTTTAGGTTTTGTTTTTTAAGTTTTCTATTTATTTATGTAACCTAATTACAGGTTAGCAACTTTGAATCCTTTATGGTTCTCAATTTTATGGTTCTTTGATATTTGTCGAATTTTTCTTTATAAATGAACACAATCATTGAAATTTTCTTTCTTTGTCGATGAGGTAATTTTATGGTTCTTTGAGTACCCGATGGTGCAAAATAATCCCTAGAAAGGTTAACATTTTTATGTGGCGTTTATCCCTTGATAAGTTACCTCGTCATTTCAACTTGTCTTCTCGGAGTCTAGACATTCAATCTATTTTATGCCTGATTTATAATAAGCTAGGCTAAGGAACCGAAGTACGAGTGGCAAAGATTCCATTGATTAAGCGGACTGACACGGTCCACACACACGCTGCGCGTCCCACGTGATGTTTGGGCCGGACACGAATTTGGACACGGACGGACACGGATTTGGTACGACTTGGACACGGATTTGGATTTTTTTTTTGAAAAAAAAAATGAAAAAAGAAGGTTTTCAAAATTTATAAAGAAGTAGAAGAAAATTTTTAAAGAAAAAATAAAAAATATGAGAAAGAAAGTGTTTACCAAGTGAGTGGACGGAAGCACAAAGATGTTGAGAGAGAGTGAGAAGAGAAAAGATTAGTTGTGTTTTTTATTATTATGATATTTCATTTGATTTTAAGGCTTGTACATTTATATATATATATATATATATATATATATATATATATATATATATATATATATATATATATATATATATATATATATAGGGGGATTGGGTGGGTTTTAGGCTTTAAGTATGGATGGGCTTGAAATATCACAAGACTTTTAAAGAAAATTCAAAAATCTGAAAAATTCAAAAATTAAGAGGATGATAAATTATTAAGAATCATTTGAAAAATTTTAAAAAAATCGTTTTCATGATTAGTAGTATTGTGATATTAAGGTCGATTTTGACTTTTTTACAAGTCAAGATCTCGATCTTAATATCACATATTTTTTTTTTAAATACAAATTGTTAATATCACACTAACTTTTTTTTATATCACAGTACTTTTTTGTTTTTTACTAATATTATTAATATCATCGTAACTTTTTTAATAAAAAAATGTTAATATCACGGTTACTTTTTATATCACAGAAACTTTTTTTTCTTTTTTAATATAATTGTTAATATCACCGTAACTATCATATGTTTTTTTTAATAAAATTGTTAATATCATAGTAACTATCATATGTTTCTTAATATCACGGTTCATTTTTACATGTAAAAAAGCTTAATATCATAGTTGGTTTTATAATATCACCATTTTATAATATCACAGTTTCTTAATATCACAAGAGACTCATAATATGTTAATATCACTAGGACTCATAGTCAAAAAAAACAAAAGTGCTTAAAAAATCGAAAAATAAAAAATGAAAGAAGATAACAATAGTAAGGATCCCTCAAAAGGAAAAAAAAAAATTAAAAATCGTTTACATGGTCAATCAAGCATGTGAAGCACAGCAGATCTTGACTTTTACAAAGTCAAGATCAGATCCGAATGGGCGGTCGGATCTATCCCGACATCAATATATAATTAAAAACTATTTTGATCATCACTATATATATATATATATATATATACCAATTCGCGCAGTATCCAATCCAGAATATAGGCTTGCTTTTGCCCTCTCCCGATAGTACATTTATGCTCCTAAATCACTGAATTCAAACTCTCTATCGGATGAAAGGGAGCGAGCGAGTGTAGGTTACTCCTATAATGTTGGGTCTTAGAGCCAGTAGAGCGCAGTACAAGCGAATGGAGTGAAATCTACCATTGAAGAAATCTATTTGCTTAACTCAGGATCGGTAAAGGCCTTACTCTATTCCTTGTCAGGAATAGCGGCCTTAGAGCTTCTACTACTATCGGCTATCTAACTCTCGGGAAATCGGGGGTTTTGTCGGGGAATCGGTGTCGTGGTGGTGCTACGAGATGGCGATGATGCTAATAAGCTGACAGCTCAGGCATGGCTTCAATAGCGAAAGAAGTTCTTTCTGATTTGAATCAAGAAAGACAATGAATTTACGAGATCTTGATCCCCTATTTGTTCGTTTACCAGGTTCAGCACGAAATCATAAATAAGCTCTACCAAGGATTGCCAAGCATTTGGTACTAAGTTTCCTCCTCCTTTTTTAGTAACAAAATGAATCAGAAGTAGGACCAAAGAATAGGGAGTGAACGACCCTTCTATCTAGTATCTAGATCGGTGATTCCGTTCGGCCGAGCCAGCTATCGAAAGTCTTGCAAGCAACCTCACCCTCACCTCGGAATGAGAGAGACATCAAGGACAGGAACGTAGGAAAGCCCCTTAACGGGAGATTTTGGCGAACAACCGAACCCTTGGGACCTTCTTCAACCCCAGGATGTGATGAGTCGACATCGAGGAGCCCTATCTTGCTGGCGCGGAAGCTACCGCAACTCAAATAAAAAATGAATTAAGGAATAAGACATTAGCATTAGAAAGAGTACAGAGGCATTCCGGGCCGACTACAATACAAGTCATGAGCGATAGCGAAGCCAAGCTGGATAGGCTTTTTTATGTCGAAAGCCCCAAAACTAGCTATCTTATAGCAGACAACTAAGGCAAGCCTGCTGGGGCGCGTCTGGTGGTATCGTATATAAGATCACACGGCTGCTTTTAGGAGCGATCTGTTCATCCAACTCGAAATATCGTAAGTAAGAGAAGAAGAAGAATCTGACGCCCGAAATTCCCATGTCTTTCTTGGTTGATTCAACACAACATTAATTGATTTTTGTTTTTATCCCTTTCCTTTATCCATTCCGCCTCCTTCTTTGCTTTGCATGCATAAAGGGTTGGAACTTTTTTCTTATCTGAATCTTAAGAACAGGACCCTACCCTATTCTCGAACCCTCTGCCGAGTAACGGCTACAAGGGAGAAAGAAAAAGGAAACTGTACCCGACCAGGGATGGACGTAAGCCTATCTCGGTATATGTTACCGAAAGAAGGAAGAAGAATCTAATGATTTCCCTAATTCTGTGAGAAAGAAAAACCAGTTTGTTGATTGATTCACCTTCGATTATTCAATCAAGGAAGCAGAGTCAACGGCCTTTGAAGAAAGATGACTTCTATTTTAAGATATTGAGTTGGACAGTCCAAAAGCCCAAAGGCAAAAAAGAAGAAATCCTGATTACGTCGAGTGGAGAGGCCTTAGTGTTCAACGCACCACGTCCATCCTTATGGAATCCATCTGGACAGCTTACCCTTAAACTTTTTCCAACCCCAGAGAAGAGAACTTCGAGGATACGCGGTAGACATGCTTTTCCCAATAATCTTCAAACTTTTTGCTTATGTAATGGGGGAGGTACCAGCTGATGTCTTTGAAGACATTCAGAAGGACGTTCGAGATATGGAGGGGTGCTTTGGGTTTGATCTGAGATGGGTTCATGCCAGGCTGGGCGCAGTGGCCAAGGCAAGATTTGATACCCATCATCTCGAGGAGTACGCCCAGACTTCAGCAGCGCTCGAGAAAGCTACAAGTGCATTGGCTCAACTTGAAGGAGAGTTGTCTCGGCGTAGTGAAACTGCTTCTGCCCATTTGGTGAACAACTCTGTTGCTACTAAAATGAAACATTTTCCCCTCGAGGGAGTGGTGATTTTCCCGATGAAATCGAGGGCACAGGTTTTAAATGGGTAGGGGGTTCCACGGCTGGAGCATGTATGAGGTTGCCATGTAGTTGACAAACCTTGCACCTCCATCGAATCTTGAGAAGTTGTGGAAGTAAACAGTTTTGGCTTTCTTCTCTTGTTTCACAAGTCCGGTTATGGTTCGAGTGGAAAAGCACGTATCTTGATGCGTGTACCGTACTGCTATCCAAACGAAGATGAATTACCTACCGACCCTGTTCCTTCTCTGTGTTGGGCTATATTACTCTATCGATATATATATATATAAATATATATATATATATATATATATATATATATATATATATATATATAGGGGAGGGTTATTGTAAGAAATACCTTAAAGTTATAAAAGTAAAAACTAATGTGCACCGTTGGCTCACTTTGATTGGTGGTAGATGAGATTATGTATTTATGGATGGCATTTGTGTAATTAACATTTTTTTAGGGGTTTATGTAAACACAATAAAATAGAATATTGTCGGGTTATTTTTAAGTTTTAAAGAGAGGAACAAACATTAAAACGATCAGTCACAAATTATTCTTGAAATCAAGTATTTTAAAAAAAAAATCACCATATCATCACCAACTAAAACCCTAGCTACAATTTAGGGATTCGATTACATTGCTACAATTGGGGGATTTTATGAATGTACCATGTGATTATAAATTAGACGCTTTAGTAAGAGATGGAAAGCAAAAAAGACGAAATAAGCTCCGAATTTCCTCCGATTGTTTTTTGTAAGTGATGCATACACATGCTTTGTTATATGTTTTATGATGTAATTTCAACTTTAATAAGTGATTACCAGACTCATTTGCATGCTTATTTTTTTCAGTAAGAAGAAGTCGTAGGTTGTCGGATATGATGTGGAAAAATGTTGGAGATCATGAAGGGGTTATTGATTTAACTGAAGGGGACACTGAAGCTCATGTACCAGGTATAATCAACATTTTTAAACCTGTGAATGTTCATTGAATGTTTGAGGGGCTGTTTGATTTAAGGGTTTTGGTCATTGGGTTAGGGATTAAAGTGAAATCATTCGTTTGGTTTATGCCTGTGAGATTTGAAATTGGGACTGAGTCCCAAAAAAAAGGTATGTACAAAACCCCATTGGATAGCTTCCTTTTGGCTTTGATTTCTGACAACCTCACATAACAATATTCTCTCTCCTATTAATTTTTAATTTTCTATGTACAAATGTCATTTTCACATATGTGTTTACCTCACAATAAATTTAATTTAAATATTTTTTAATAGGCCCATCCATAATTTGTAATTATTTTTAATAATAAAATAATAATAGATTTCAACTATAATTTATATCCCAAATATACAAAACAAACAACTTTTATTCTTTTAACCCCAAACCCAAATCTAAATCTTAATCTAAATCTAAATCCAAATCTAATCCCACCTATATACCAAACGGGACCTGAGTTTTACTTCAGAATAGTGTTTTTAGTCATATTGACTAATGTACCATTTGTGTAGATTGAAATTTGTTTGTTGTGTTAGTTGGTGGGATGTATTTTTTGTTGTTAAATGATATTGATGTTGATACTAGGTTTTTTTTATATTGTTTTTGGATTTGGTTGGATTGCTGATGGTGACAATATTCTATTGGTATTTCTTTTGTAACGCATATGTTTATAATAAATAATTAACACTTGGAAAAGGGCACTGATAAAAAAATTAAATTTGAAACATAACTAGTGTGGTATTTATGTTGCGCGTATGTAAATGACAGATGTTTGATCTTTTGATGAATATGTTGGTACGTATTTTGTTAAAATGTATCGTTGAACAGTTTCGATGAACAACTGTGGTGTTTGGGTCCGATTTCCTATTTGAATACAACATGACCCGTTACGTCAAACACATTATATGTGCAGACCGAATTGCTTATAAAATCATTTTGTTAATTTAAATGGAAAAAACAAATCTGGACAACCCAATTTGCTGATATAATATAGTGGACTAAAAACATCCGAATATTCCCCGACCAACTTGTATATGACCCAAGTGATACTTGTTGGTACATTACAGAGTTAATTATAGTGAATCATAGGTACATTTTTTTATATACTAAAAAAACAATGGCACTAATCAGTACAGAGCCTACTGACCACTTTGACTCTCCCAATGTATATGTATGCGATTGACAAAAAACGTTGGTACATTCTAGTACGTGATACGTATTTTTATATGATACCTATATTTTGACAAGGGAATGCGTAATTTTAATGGTACGTGGTACTTATATTGTTCTAATGTATCGTTAAACTATTTTTGATTGTGATGTTCTGTTTTTAAAACATGTAGATTCGATGGTACATGAGACAGAACAAGGTGAACAGATTAGCGCAGAAAAAGGAAAATGTACTGATAGGGATGTTGGCAAGAAGGACGGGCGAAAGAAAAGTAAATACTACATTGTGTCAAAGAAAAAAAAAATTTGTGCAGATGGTTCGGTGAAGAAACCGAATAGGAAATGTAAGTTAGGTTTGAATTATAAAAAAGGAAAAAAAGAACGTATTGTGGATGAAAATGTTGCTGAGGGAACTGTTTTTAACGAGGGTTTGGTAAAGAATAATAAGGGTAATAAAGACGTGGTTGTTAGGAAAGAGAGTGATAAGGAGAAATATGGTGATGAGGGTTTAGGGAAGATTACAAAGCGGAAGGTGTTGGTACATAACAAGACAGATAAAATTGATGTGTCGTTTAAGGCAGTAGACGTTGAGAGGTTATATGCCAGGGTCTCGTTGTGGTCATTAGATAGGTTGTTACCAAATCTGTCACCACAACAGAGGAAAGATGTCATGGATATGGGTTTCGGATCGGTGCTTGACTTTAAGATAAAGTATGTACCCTCACGGCTAAGCAAGGACCTTAATTGGTTACACTATTATTGATTTTAGGTAATTCCAAGTTCCGATGCGGCTAAGTTATTGGTTACTCGATAACTTTGATGAAGAAAGGTGTGTATTGAGTGTGGATAGTAAGTCGATAGCGATCACTAGGGATACAATTAAGGATGTACTTGGTGTACCCATGAGGAGTGTTTATGTTGAAGCATGTGACGAAGCGGATTTCAGACACCCACTGGTTGTTGAATGGAAGAGGCAGTTTGGAAAGAAACCTAGGTATTATCATGGTCCGCTAGAGCAACTAATAAGTACACAAACGGATGGTGAAAGATGGTCTAAGATAAATTTCTTGGTTATGTACTTGACGTCAATTGGAGAAGCAAACAAGAATGCTACTTGTAATTTAAGGTTCATACATTGCATCGATGACGTCAATTGGAGAAGCAAACAACCGCACAAGCTCTATTATTCTGATCCCTGTTCTTATACTTGGTATTCTTGTGTTCTTAAGTTTCTTTGTTTTTTCTTTATGCCTATTAGGAGCCTTGATTTTGGCCATAAATATCTCGCTGAGTTTTACTGTTTTTGTGATTGTGTGATTGGTGCAGACATTGAAGGGACTCAAGAGAGAGGATGTTCAGCTACTTAGGAAATTTGGAATTTAGTTTAAGGGGGGCTTTGAAAATGCAGAACCTGCTGGGAATACAAACTCCTGTCAAAGACGATGACTAGAGGAAACTATTTCAGTCCATGTTTCTTCTTGTTCTTTCACGTTTCTTGTTCCTCTTCTTCTACTTTGATTTGATTCAATTTTCCAGACAAACAAACAAACCCATTCTAGAGAGAGAGAGAGAAACAAAACAATTTATTAGTGGGTCGGGTCAACATCATCAGTTCTTGCCTAGTTGTGGTTTTGAATGGTGTTTGGTATAAATTAAATTAAAATGGCTAGATGCCATGGATGGTAACTTCCTGCCCATACCTTCTATGTCTCTTTCATCAAATAGAGTATAAGTTTAAAACCACATCCAAACATCCTGTTAGTACGGGTCAGTTCATAAACCGTTACAGGTTTTTACTAAAAGTGACCGTTACAGTTCTATGGGTCAATTTAGGTTTAGGTTGCGTTCAGTTTAAATGGGTCGGTTTGAATGGGTTAGTTTAGCATAAACAATTAGTACGGGTCAGTTTATAAATAATTATAGGTTTATACTAAAAGTGACCCATATCAGGTCCAAGATAAGAACTTCACCCGAAAAAGATAAACATAAAATTCTGGAACTTTATCTTTAAATTCATAATTTCCATGCACAAACCTGTAATTGTTGTTTATGTCCTATTTGTTTGTTTTAATCGATATTAAGTTGCCTAATACTTTTCGTTTTTACTTTCTGGTGTAACAGTTTGAGGAGTAAGAAGAGGACAATTGCTAGATGAGTCATGTCACGCGCTAATCTGAAGATATTCATTTCCTGTAAATCGTAACCAGACAACATATTTTTTTGTTCAAACATATGAGATTGTTCTATGTGTTGATATTGTAGTATTTCTATTTTAAATCCGACACGATTTAAGAAGTATAGAAGTGTTATCGTATGTTTTTATCTATTGTAAATGATCTATATGCTGAGGAATGAGATTATTGTAAATTTGGTACCTATTTTGTTCCCCAAATCGATCAGAACCCGGAAAACCAATTCTAAAAATTATTTCTGGAAAATAATTCTGGAATTTTTTTTTGGAAAACCACTAATCTATATGCCGGGGATACAAAAAGTGTATCATTACGGGTCAGTTTATAAATAATTATAGGTTTATACTAAAAGTGACCCATATCAGGTCCAAGATAAGAACTTCACCCGAAAAAGATAAACATAAAATTCTGGAACTTTATCTTTAAATTCATAATTTCCATGCACAAACCTGTAATTGTTGTTTATGTCCTATTTGTTTGTTTTAATCGATATTAAGTTGCCTAATACTTTTCGTTTTTACTTTCTGGTGTAACAGTTTGAGGAGTAAGAAGAGGACAATTGCTAGATGAGTCATGTCACGCGCTAATCTGAAGATATTCATTTCCTGTAAATCGTAACCAGACAACATATTTTTTTGTTCAAACATATGAGATTGTTCTATGTGTTGATATTGTAGTATTTCTATTTTAAATCCGATTACGATTTAAGAAGTATAGAAGTGTTATCGTATGTTTTTATCTATTGTAAATGATCTATATGCTGAGGAATGAGATTATTGTAAATTTGGTACCTATTTTGTTCCCCAGAAATCTGATCGTGTTTAGAACCTGGAAAACCAATTCTAAAAATTATTTCTGGAAAATAATTCTGGAATTTTTTTTTGGAAAACCACTAATCTATATGCCGGGGATACAAAAAGTGTATCATTATGAATAGCTTTACTCACTGATCATTTTAGTCACTAAAAGCGAACCTTTGCTCACTGTTAGTTGTTAAAAAAAGTGGCTAAAACATTATAAATAGGCTTTGGTGTAAAAGAAATTGGCACCCTTTGCCTACTAAAACAGAATAGTCACTAAAATTTGACCCTTTTGCTTACTAAATATAGTGTAATATAGTGTAAGGATAGACTTTTAGTGATGGCTTCAGTAGTAACTGTTTTCTTTTTAGTGGGAGTTGATAAAATAGCTTTTAGTAACTCTTTTCTTATCTTTTGCTCACACTTGCTTTAGTTAGCAAATGTCCCAAATTTTGTAGTGCTACCACAATGTTCTTATGTTTGCTTATACGTAGATACGTAGTATAATGTCTGCTGACATTCCTTACGTTTAAATTAAAGTGTTCCTGCCACACTGTACTGTTTTGGTATAAAAGTGTATTTATGAAACTTAAAAGTGTATTTTTGTGTTGTTGTATAAAAGTGTATCTTAATGAAGCGAACGTTATATGCTTCTTGGTTCGGTTTGAATTAGTATATGTGTTCTTTTGTAGGTGTAAGCCTTGTTCTGGAACCCAGGAAATCGAAAAACTAATGGTCAAGGAACCGATGAGATCTGGACCACGTAACATGTGTTGGTTTCGGTTCAGTTCTCGGTTACTCTGATGCAACTTTTGTAAACTAGAAAAAGAGACCGTTCGATACAATCCAATGTTTGATACTCTGTCAACTAATCTATGACGTATTCCTACTATGACGTCTTTAAACAAAAACGTAGTCAAACAAAACATATTAGAAAATATTGAATCTTTTATATAATAAAAGAAGAGTCTCATAAAAGAATTACATCATTTCGGAGTGTTTTTCTAAAACCCTTCTCATTGAAAAAATAATTGGGCCAATAGAAGAGCTCGATTTCGCCACGTAAGCAAAATCGTGTGATGTGATTGGTTAATAAAAGTCAAAATTAAATTGATTTTTGTCAAACTTTAATAAATTTGGTGGAGAAATTTGATTGATAAAAAAACACATAAAAATATAGGTGTCAAATTTGTAAAAATAAAAACTTAAAAAAAAGGAGGTAATTAATAAAACTTTAGTGGTTGAATTTTTAAAAATTATATAGAGTTAAATGTAATATTATAAGCCTCCATGTTTTTTAATAACTTTGGATTATAAACAAATACCCTTTTATACTTTATACCTTTTATACTTTATATCTTAAAAAAATACAATTTATTTCAAGTATCAAGTTTTTTTTTTACTATATACGTTTAATAAGGACTAATTTATTTCATTTTTAAAAGTTTAATATATGTAGACACGAGTTTACATTTTAAATACGGCTAAATTACTGAAAACGGGAATATAATTATCAAATTGTAAGCACGGGTTAATTTAATATAAAAATAAATATACGCGATTGTACTTATAACAATGACTCATGTAATTCTTATTTATTTATATAAGGATATTTAGAAAAACATTTTTTTAAAAACTTTAAGGAGTATATTTTAACTTTATCAATGTTCATTATGTGCTATTAAACTTGCATCATGTGTACAACATAATATCAGTAGTGAAATTTAAATAACAACATCAATATCTTTGTCAGCTAAATAAAATTAAATCTTGAATTACCTAAAAGAAATTTTTACAAATATTTTATCAAATTCGAATGGATATTAATGTATAATGAAAAACTCGTGCATAAGTATTAGTTGTACTTATATCACAATTTTCATGGGCAAATTTTTATATATGTATATACTGAACTAAAATGTTAAAATAAATTTGATTTATGTGTAAACTTCGTTCGTGCACGAAACTTTTAACTATATAATTATATGAAATTACCTTTAAAGACACAATATTCAGTACTTATACAGAATAATTTTTTTTTTTGTCAAAACTCCGTGCGTGCACGGGCATTATAACTAGTTAACATAAAGAGAAAATACTAAATTATTTTAGGCGTCATTTAATATATTTCCAAAACAAGAACAATAACGATCTAATGTCGTGTTTTGCTTGAGACAACTTTAAGGTTATTCTAGAATTAAATTGATATGTAGTAATTTGAACTTATTTTGGTAATTAAGGCACCCACAATCTTTTCTTAATGAATTTAGTTAAATTGAATTTCAAGTTACTATCAACGAGTATGATTTGTTTTCTTGACAACAAATAAATAATTATGTGTTCACTATTAATGATGCACTCTTGTTTATAAGACATCAAATTTAGGTAATTAGAGCATCAACTATCATCCTTTATGAAAATGTTTTAAAATTGATCTTTGCTACAACATCTTATAATTTCATCATACAAATTCTTTTACACAAACAACAATATTATATAGTATTTCCAATTCTTTCTCTCTTTGCATATAAATCGTCAGTTCTGTCACTTGGCAGGATCCTGTGAGTAAAACAGTTTATAAGATGAAAATGTAAGAATGTTTAGCATTTTCCTTCAAAATTATTTTTCATGCTTTATCATAGTAGATGCCTTTAATGAGCCAAAACTAAAAGCTTTTTGTTTTAATTGCCCAGCTTATGCAAGTACTTTGGTTCAACAAACAATGAATATAACATTTTAGTTTTGTTGTTAGTATAGACTAGACGAGTACCCGTGCCTAACGGCAGCAGTGTCTGATTTTCGAGAAAGTTTAAGTGATGGATGTTTTCTTTCGACAAATTGTATTAGTAGCATCATGAATTCTTCCCGTAGAATCGTTTTACTGATGGCATGGTTGCATAACGGTGATTTTCATCATATTATACTTTTTTTTTAATTTGAAAAGGTTTATTTTATTCTAATATCCAACTCCAATTCATACATAAGAAATAAGAAATACATAATGCAAGTTAAGGACATCCAATACATAGAAAATAACATTATAGCCTAATACAAGGATCAAAACAACTACTAAAAGATATCATGTACAAAAAATATGGATAAACTAACTGCATGTACATAGTATACATACAAAAACATTTAAAAGCTATTGCAAACATACAAAAACATTTAAAAGCTATTGCAAACATAAACTTATGTGAATGAATTAACAATGAAATTTAATACTTTACAACTTTTAAACCATCTATAAAATTGGTAGAAGCAACTAAAGTCAACTATCTTAACTCATGTGAGAACCAAGATCCGTTCCTCTTTAGCTCCTACAACACCATCACCTTCGGGTTATTTGGGCTCCAAATGCAGAAAAAAAAAGTAAAAAAGCAAAAATAAGTTACATTTCATAGTTGTAGTTGTAGAAAAATAGATGTAACGGAAAACTTAAAATATAATGATAAGAGGGTGAGAGAAGGCATCATGTATGAGTCATTTAGGCGGCAAGTGCAAGAAGGAAAAAAAATAAACAAAAAAGAAAGAGTAAGTCATATATTATAGTTAGTTGTAGAAAACTAAATATGACATAGGAACTTATAATATAAGGATGAATGAATTTTAGGGAATGAAGAAGAAAGGTTCGAGTAGTATTTGATGAAAAGAAGCAACAGTTATAGCCGGTGAAATTTTTCACATGAACCATTGTCTATAAAAACAAATGAAAGATTATATAAGAAAAACCAATGAAAGTTACAATCTATACGTATATCATTTTAACAAAAACAAAAGTATATTAGTATGAAATATGAAATGAATGTTTACATTTGGGTGGTTTATATAGGCAATGAAAAAACCTTTGCCATATATACTTTCATAAGTTTGAACTTCACATAAAAATTGAAGTTCCTGTTTTTAAAGATTGAAGAAGTCAGCCTTTCATTTGAACACTTTTCGTGTCCAATAAAAGTTAGCAATACTTAGCAATAGTTTCCGCATTTGAATGTACTTTCATACAATAGTTCGAATGTACTTTCCAGCAATAACTTAGCAATACTTTCTTTGCAATAGCATTTTAATACTTTCCTTCAATAGCCTTTCGTATAGTTTCCACCCTTTAAATACAATAAGCCATTTTTTTTTGGCATTAAAATTATAATAGTTTCCTTGCATTTCCATTATTTGCGGTAGTGAAACGATTTGATTTTGCATGTACTGATGACGTATAGTCTAGATTCGGGTCACGAACCCGACCAAGGTCCAATACTAACAAGCCCAACACGGACTGGGCCACGCCGATCAATGTTTGGGCTCACGAAGGCCCAAACCCAAAGCTATTTACGGAATAGATATTGGATATCTCTGGTGTTTGGAGATAATCATTCCCCAACCGATTTAGGCGGGATACGCAGAAGGTTGAGGAACACGGAACCAACAAGTATTCCTTGCGTATATAAAGGGAATCACATCCCTCGTTAAAGGTACGATATACAAACCCTACTCTCCTAAAACCCTAAACCGATTACTTACTCTCACGCCGGAGGATAATCTTGGGAGACAATCCCACGGTAAGCCTAACGGTGTTTTCTGTCTCTTAGTGCGCAGGTCTCAAGCAACGATTCTCAATTGGTACGAGAGCCGGAGCTCCAAACAAGGAACGTCCAATTTTTGTATCAACAAGTGGCGCCATCCGTGGGACCATGCACTAAGAACCAAGAACTAGAATGACGAAGCATGGAAATCAGCGATCGCAACCAGACCTTACGGGAAAAAAGACGCACAGTGGATCAACTCCTAAGCAGACTTCTGGGACAACCATCGCTGCTAAAAATCAGGGATCGGGCCAGGACACCGTCTTCCCTCTAGTGGAACCGCTCTCGGGGACAACCCAGGCCACTACAACCACCACCAGTGCCAGAGATCCACTGCGCACTCCTTTTACTCCTCTCCAATCGGTGCTAGAAACTAACTTCACAAAAGCACCCGACGCGCCCGATAAGAACAAGGGCATACTGGTGGAAACGGACACCCCTGTTCTAGAGGGAGTCGTGCCGGAACTAGAGCCAAGTAGTTTTGTCTCTCAAAACTACGAAGCCTTAGCCACTCTCATGGAAGAGGAAGCAAAGAAAAGGTCAGGACGGAGTCTGCATGCTCGACTCAACTTTGGACCAGAGTTTGAGGCGTCTCCACCGCTGACGAAAGAAAAGCGCGGGAGGGATAGTCGCCGAACCCAGTATTCAACAGAATTGGGAGGAGAGTTGAGGGTGAAGAGACACCTAACTCACAGCATTCGGAAGAAAGTGAGGAAGATGAACTGCGCAACAACGTCCACGCCAGACTTGGTAGCCGCAAAATCCAGGACAGACTTGGGCGACGATACTCCCCAAGTGAGAGTCCCTCAAGTACAAATTCTGAGGACAGCCGGCGCAAGCGCCAAAGGAGGAAGATTCATCCTCTAATAATTCCTCGGACAACGAGGATAGCGAGACTGGACACTGGAAGTCCAGAAAGAAATACCGTGACCAAGAGGAGGAAGACATGTCTCTCCCATGGCGCCGTCAGAAGGTGGATGCGTTCACTAGACGCATCGTGATTTCTCGAGAAAACAAGAAGAGACGCATGCCTGCTAATGTCAAAACCTATGACGGAACAGGTGACCCTGACGATCACCTAAAAATTTTCGAATCAGCCGCAACTATCGAAAACTGGCCACAAGCAGTGTGGTGCCACATGTTTAATTCCACACTAGTGGGAAGCGCGCGTAACTGGTTCAACAAGCTTCCACGTAGAAGCATCAATGGTTTTGAAGAATTGAGAAAGGCGTTCCGCCTAAATTTCACTCAACGAAAAAAGTGTGCGAAAAACCCCATTGAACTCGCTAGGGTCAAACAGCGCCAAGGGGAATCCACGAGCGCTTTTATGGAGCGCTTCAAGGACGAATGTATGCAAGTTAAAGCATGTCCTGAAATACTCAAAATTTCAGGGTTTATGAATGGGATCAGCAACCCAGAACTTATCAAAAGATTGAATGACAAGATTCCCCAATCTTTTGATGAAGTCATGAAACGCACACGGTCCTTCGTCCAAGGAGAAGCTATTGCGGCGGATAGCACGAAAAGCTATTCAAACTACCGGGCACAGGAACAACCTGGGAGACAATCCACGGACCGAAATAGTAACCTTAACAGGAACTATCGCAACCAAGGGAGTGGGCGCGACAATGACAAGTACACCCCGCTGACAAAAACGCCGAAGGAAATACTCGCAACAGAAGGCGCAAACTTTCCAAGACCGCCACAAATGCGCACTCCAGAGGATCGGCGAGTGGGGAGTGGCTACTGTGACTACCACGCACAGAAGGGCCACACCACTAATGAATGTGTCCAACTGCGCCAGCTCATTGACAAACTGGTTAAAGAAGGCAGATTGGACCATTTGGTCAAAAATATTAAGGAGGGAAGGATAGACGAAAAGCGAAACAAGAAGGAGACATCCAAGGAAAAGGCCGACACCATCTACATGATACAATCATGGCAGCGGGTCACTAGACAGAAGGTCAGCCAGGAGTTTTCCCGAGGAAACGAAATTTCTTTCCCCGCCTTAACTGCGGACAACGCAGTGGTTGAGCCACTCACCATTGAGATTAGTGCGGGGGGTCATGGCATCCATCGCATGTATGTTGATGGTGGAGCATCGGCGGACATCATGTATGAGCACTGCTTCAAGAGATTGCGGCCTGAAATTCGCAGTCAGTTAAGCCCGGTCAGAACAGCGTTGACTGGTTTTACGGGTGAATAGATATGGCCTATGGGGCAAATACGATTACTAGTCAGCATCGGAAACGAAAAACACTCTGCGACGGCTTGGATGGAATTTATGGTGATCAAATCTCCCTCGCCATACAATGGCATTATCGGGAGGCCTGGCATATCCGCTATGCGCGCAGTGCCATCAACAGCGCACGGGATGCTTAAATTCCCAGTGGAAGGGGGCATTGTTACACTTTACAATGCCACTGTACCGCATAGAGAATGTAACACGATTACATGCGAAACGGCACCAATCCCAGAATAGCGCGCAACCAAAGTTCCAAATCTGAAGGTTGCGATTCACCCAGACTACCCGGAACAGGAAATATCCATTGGAGGGTCACTGTCGGACAACGGCAAAGCAGCTGTGTGCGCGCTCTTGCAAAAGAACTTGGACATTTTTGCATGGGAGCCAAAACACATGACTGGGGTACCACGCTCAATCACAGAGCATAGACTGAGAATCCGACAAGGGTACTCACCAATACGCTAGAAGAAGCGCGACCAAGCCCTAGAGCGCGCGCAAGCAATTTTGGCAGAGGTACACAAACTGGTGGAGGCGGGAATTATGCGTGAAGTCTACTACCACGACTGGCTTTCTAACCCAGTAATGGTCAAAAAGAGCGACGGTAGCTGGCGAATGTGCGTGGACTTCACCGATCTTAACAAAGCGTGTCCACAAGACTGCTACCCATTACCAGAGATAGACTGGAAAATAGAGTCTCTGTGTGGGTACCCATTGAAGTGTTTCCTCGATGCGTACAAAGGATACCATCAAATCCAGATGGCAAAGGAGGATGAGGAAAAAACGGCCTTTCACACAAGCCAAGGCGTCTACTGTTACACAAAAATGCCTTTTGGCTTGAAGAATGCAGGCGCCACCTACCAGCAGTTAGTAGACAATGCTTTCGAAAAACAGGTGGATCGCAACCTGGAGGTCTATGTTGATGACCTGGTCATAAAAAGCCATACTGAAGATGAGTTAGTGCGCGATATTGAGGAAACGTTCAGAACTCTACGAGAGATCAATATGAAGCTAAATCCCAAAAAATGTACCTTCGGCGCCGCCGAAGGCATGTTCCTCGGATACCTAATAGAACCCGACGGTATAAAACCATGCCCGGAAAAGACAAAAGCTGTTATTGAACTTCCTTCACCGCGCACGTTGAAGGAGGTCCAATCTCTCAATGGAAAGCTGGCCGGTCTTAACAGGTTCCTGTCTAAGTCAGCAGATAAGTCTCTACCTCTCTTCAAAACACTCAAGAAGTGTATCAAAAAGGGAGATTTTCGGTGGACTACGGAGGCAGAAGCAGCCTTCGCACAACTTAAACAACACCTGGCAACGCTCCCCATACTTTTCGCACCTCGACCAGGGGAAGAGTTAATTATGTATCTATCCGCAACTGATGGAGCAGTCAGCGCAGTGCTACTAACAACTAGGGATTCAGTACAAACCCCTGTCTACTTTGTAAGCAAGGCGCTCAAGAAGACGGAGATGAACTATAGCGCCATGGAGAAATTAGTTCTGGCGTTGGTGTTTACTGCTAAACGGCTACGCAGGTACTTCCAAGCGCATCCAATAGCAGTAATCACAGACCAACCAATCAAGCAGATCATCTCCAAACCTGACGCATCAGGCCGACTGCAGAAGTGGAGTGTATTGCTAGGTGAGCACAACATATCTTATAGACCACGTACCGCAATCAAAGGACAGATTCTGGCAGACTTCCTCGTCGAGAAGCCAGACACCGATGAGGTACCCGCACCAAGTAGGACGGAACTGCATGACCCATGGATCTTGTTTACAGATGGATCCTCATGCGTGGATGGCTCAGGAGCAGGCCTCATTCTCACAAACCCAGAGGGAATGGAATTCACTTACGCACTGCGTTTTGAATTTACAGCGACAAACAATGAGGCAGAATATGAAGCTCTAATCGCTGGGCTACGCATTGCAGCTCGGATGGGTGTACGTAACCTAGAAGCTAATGTGGACTCCCGACTAGTGGCCAACCACGTGTTAGGAGAATACGTGGCTAAAGAAGAAAATATGATTCAGTGTCTCGACAAGACCAAGACACTGATCAAAGGCTTTGACAGATTCACCATCAAGCAAGTTCCTAGAGGAGAAAATCGCAAAGCAGATGCACTAAGCAAGATCGCCTCGACAAGTTTCGCACACCTATCAAAGCAAGTGCTGGTGGAAACACTGAAAAGCAAGTCCATATCGGAGATGGAAGTCTCCACAATAATAAAGGAGGAAGGTCCTACCTGGATGACACCGATAATGGAATTCCTAAGCAAAGGAACGTTACCCCAAGAGCAACAGGAAGCTCACAGGATACGGCGCACAGCACAGAGATTTGAACTTCGAGACAACATACTGTACTGACGCTCCTTCCTCCAACCATGGCTCCGCTGTGTTGGCCCCGTACAAGCAAATTACGTGCTGCGAGTAATCCATGAAGGTTCATGCAGCATGCACTCAGGACCACGGTCCGTTGTGGCACGCGCCATGAGATCCGGATACTACTGGCCAACCATGCACCGCGATGCGCGGGATTTAATAAGGAAGTGCAACGATTGCCAAGTTCATAGACCCGTCCCGCGCCAACCACAGCACGAGCTAACGCCAATTACATCACCATGGCCATTCTACAAGTGGGGTATCGACATTGCAGGACCTTTTCCAGTCGCAGCAGGAGGGTTAAAGTTCCTCATAGTAGCTATCGACTACTTCACTAAGTGGATCGAAGCAAAGGCAGTAGTAACAATCACGGGCAACCAGGTCAAGCGCTTTGTCTGGGAAAGTATAGTATGCCGCTTCGGACTGCCTGGGGAAATCATCTCGGACAACGGGAAACAATTCTGCGACAACCCTTTCAAAGACTGGTGCGAGAAGTTGAACATCACACAGCACTTCGCGTCAGTTAAACACCCACAAACCAACGGCTTAGTCGAACGTGCGAATCGAAGCTTAGGTGAAGGAATTAAGGCACGCCTAGAAAAGCACAAAGGAATGTGGGTAGAAGAGCTATCACATGTCCTATGAATATTCTGGAGACCTAACTTGGGCCTTCGAATAGAAGGGCTTCGACACGCCTCGAAGGAGTGTCCTTCGAGCTGTTCGGAGGGTACATCATCAGATAGCATGAACGGTTTCTCTGATTTTTAGCATATCTCGACTTAGATTTTCAATTTTGCTAGCGATGGCTGCAATTCCGTCAAAACTTCCGCCTTGGTTTCTTTTGTTTCCTCCATCGTGCCATTTTTGGGAGTGATCAGCCATTTTTTGAATGGCTTCAATTGCTAAAGTAGGAGTCATGTTCGGGATCGGTCCTTGATAGTCCAGCATCTGTCTTGTAGTCACGTTGATTCCTTTATAGAAGATGTTGACTTTTTGCTGGTTGTTCAGATCATGTGTAGGACATTTGTAGAGGAGATCGTTGTATATATCCTAGGTTTGATACAATGTTTCATCGCCTTCTTGCTTGAAATTATGGATCTCCAAGAGCTGGTTAGAAATCTTCGACAGAGGACAATATCTCTGGATGAAGTGCATCTTTAGAAGTGCCCAAGTATTAACTGCCCCGGCGGGCAATCTATCGATCCATCTTCTGGCAGCCCCAGTAAGAGTCATGGGGAACAGCCTTAGCATAATATCGTCATGAGACACACCTGGAATGTTGAAAAGGCTTGCGATGTACAAGACATTCTCAACGTGCTCATACGCATATTCGTTCCTGTTTCATGAAAAATGGTTATCACGAAGCTCCCTCATAAATTGGTCTTTAATTTCGAAACGGACATCAGCTCCAATTGCCGGTCTTACGAGCCCCGGCCCTTGTTCTTCTCTGTCAACGCCAAATATTCCTCGAGAGTGAGGTCATCAATGTTAACAACTTCCATGGTATCTGAAACTTGAAAAGTGATCGTGAGAATTTGAGAAAATTTTAAAACAAAACAAAATTGGAAGACTTAATAAAAATCCTAATATAACATCACCCATAACTGAAATAACATGGTCCAAATATACTAAAAAAAATAGAGTTCAAAATGCCAAAGGTCCAACAATAGGGTTTACTAGGGTAGGTCTTCCACTCCTACTCTCGAAATCCCATATCCCTGCTCCCAGCTAAATACCTGCCGCATGGAAAAGAAAATGCGGTTGAGCTAACGCTCAGTGAGCAGATATAAATAAATATATATAAACGATAATCAAATCCTAAATCAGATACACGAAGCCGAAACAAATATCATAACAAATGGAAATCCCAACTGAAGAATAAGCATGGTAATTCGAAGAATAATCAAAGTAATCAAGTGAACCGAATATGAGGGAGAGAACATGGTAGTCAAACAAATCACATACGAATACGGAGTGAACAAATAGCCAACTGAACAACTGAACAAACACGGCATAGCAAACGAATAAATCAGAATAACAGATAATCACAATATAACCAGAAACCGAATGTTGCCACGAGCACCTATACTAAAGGAGATACTCCAATAGCCAAATCTACAAATCATATATCATAATCAATATCATATCAAATCCGTCAATTCATATCAAAGTGTACATGGGTAGCTAGCCCAAATATACCAAAATGTGAGGGGGTGTATTGCACACACGCACCACATCATCAAAACTGAACTGAGTACCTAGGACGCATCCATACGCTCCCTGCAAAACAAATCAAATATACATATGCCAATGCGAGACTGTACATACGTATTCATAATGGCCAAGTGTACACATATCATAATCATATCAAAAGGGAAAGCCGGGGACTAATCACACCGCCCCAGATAGTGTCATGCCATTGGTGCATCAATGACATGGCCATGGTACCTTCATGGCTAGTTAGCTCGGGAAACCTGTTGGAATCACTCCTAAACCTTATTCAAGTGTTAGTTACTCATATGTAATAGTTAGCTTATTATGGCCTTTATGTTTGTTATTAGCCTTAAGCTTATGTAGAAGGCCCATGAGCTTAGGCCCAAGCCCATAGGAGAAAGGGAAGGAGTAGGAGTGTTGCCCTAGCTCCTTGCCTATAAATACCTTATGTAAACCTTCATTTGAAGGTTGGTTGTTCAAGTTATTCTCTCATTCACATACCTACGCCTAACCGTCTGTAATATCGTGTGTGTGTGTGTGTTAGATCTTGTTCAATCGCCTCTCTATCTTTCTTATAAGCTTGTGTGGTAAACCTTCTGACCTAACAGTGGTATCAATCGCCATCTAGTTGGGTGAAACGATTTGTTTTTTGTCTACTCGTAAGGTTCACGTTTTTTTTTAAACCTTTCTCACGCTTAAAAACTCATTTTTTACACTTTTCAATCCAAGATTCTTGTACTTTAAAGCTTATTGGGTGTTAAAGTTTAAGTTTTTGGCAAAAAGTTTGAAACTTTATGTGTGTAGAATCGTTTTTAAGCTAGTTTTTGTACGAGGGTGTTTTCCTACGCGTAACTGTTTTAGAAGCTTTGGATCATCAAGTTTCACACTTTTGTGTTATTTTGGTGATATTGAAGCTATTTCATCACAAAAATCTGGTTTAGAAACATCTTTGGGCAAAAGTCATTTTACGAGTAGAACTACGCGTAGTAAAACCCTAAAACTACGCGTAAGTGCCCCCTTGGTTTGATCTTCATTTTCGTGGTTTATTCCGTGTTTTCTTACTTTGATAAGTCTGAAAATACGTCGACTTTGGATATATTTTGCACTGTGATAGTGTAAAAGATCATTTGGGATAAAACCCTAAACTTACGCATAAGCATAAAGCTTACGCGTAGAAAATCCTACGCATAAGATTCATCTTACGCGTAAACCTAGTCTTACGCATAAGGGAATCCTACGCCTAACTTTCTACGCCTAACTTACTGTTTACGCATAATTTTAGTCTTTTTTCCCTGCTTACGCGTAAGCTAAAACTACGCGTAACTCTCATTGTTACGCGTAACTTTGGTGTTTTTACGCTTAAGTGCTACTTGGTTATTGTGATTTCTACGCCTAAGGACACTTCATCAACAACGTTTCATTCGACTACAAAGATCCACCAACACAAGTTAAAAAAAAATTGGCGGGAAAATTTGAGTAAAATGAGGAGACTAAACGTTCAATTTTTACGCGAAATTCAAATTTTGGTTTAACCGTGAAAATTTTGGTCAAAAATTCAAATTTTTGGGCCCAAATTCAAATTTTTCGGGTAAAATTTGACGTCAAAATTGTCATAACTCAAATTTTTCTTACAACCTTAGAATTGAATTTTATAGTGAATTTCAAATTTTGAGAGTCAAAATTTTTCATAATTATTTTTGGAGGGAAATTGAGATTCACTATATCGACCTTCTGTGTGCTATATCGACTTTGCACCTTTTCTTCTCTTTGATTCTTCTGCAGAGCAGTGAAATGGATTCTGAACATAAAGATCCATTTGTGGCATTGAAAGAAGGATACATGGCTCTGGCTCTGGCATTGAAGCGTCAGACATCATCAAATTCCCGATATCCCGCAGTCGTGCAAGGTAAAAGAGTTGATGTACATGAAAGGAATGCTCAAATGGACGTTGAGAATGTTGTGATTACTGCAACTGTCGGTAATGCGGACAATGAGGTTGTAGCATTGGAAAAGAAGGATGACAGCAGCAGATCTGGAGAAGATATCATACTTAACTACGACACCGAGCCCAACTGTGACGAATAACAAATGGTTGAGGAAGATATCTTACCCACCTATGACACTGAAACACAACAGATGGTCGAGGTACAATCTACTGTTGATCATATTTTGACTGCAAATGCGACACAACATACTGAGCAACCTGAATTTAGTAATGAAGGAGAGGTTGACCAGTGTGTTGCACAATGTCCAGACAACTATCTCATGTCTGAGCCCTTACTTGTTAACAACTCAACTGAAACGTCAAATCAAACTCTTGAATCTGATAACATTCTTCTCAAAAAGACCATTGCCAAGTTTCATAAAGATTTTTCAAAACTAGAGGCACATTGCATCTCTCTTGAACTTAAACTACAAAACAAATCTTTTTCTTCAGAACACAATGGTCAGTATTCAAATGAACAAAGTAATCGTGTGGATTTATTAGTAAAAGAAAATGAGCATTTAAAGGCTCAAATTCAAGCAAAGGGGCTTGCACATGTTGCTTTACAAAACAAACTGAGAAGATTAACTGGCAAGAGTGTGGATACTAAGTTTACAAAACCAACAATCTTGGGGAAATCGTCTCTTCAACCAATCAGAAATCAATCAGTAGTTAGACAACCAACTGCTCTTAAATCTGAACGTTCTAAATCTTCAAAAACACGGTTTGCCTCCCAAGTTGTTGAGAATAATCATTTGTCAAAACCAGTCACTCCACATTCCGGGCCCAACAAAAATGTTTCTGTTTCTATTAAACATGTTTCTGTTAAACCTGTTTCTGTTATACCTGTACAAGTGGCTGCTTCTGGCCAATCTAGGATTTGTTCGAACACTGTGTCTAAACCGAGCATTAAACGTAAAAATTCATATGATTCAAATGACGCATACAAGAACTATGACCTAGAAAAGGCTAGGAAAAGGGCACTACTCCAAAAGGATGGAATCTTAGGTTCACGACCTAGTGTGATGCCTTCTAGTGTATTACTGAACACTACCTGTAGTAGCAAACCAAAACCTAAGTTAACTCAACAAACAGTTAGAAATAAACCCGTTGATCTAAATGTAAACTGTCAGAATCCTAATAGGTGGATCCATATAGGACACAGACTCTTCCCAAAAGAAGTTTCAACATCCCCTAGATCTTACCTTAGATGGATACCAACGGGTAGGATTTTCAAAACTGTTAGTCTTAGGTGGATTCCTACAGGCAAGATACTAAGTAGCTGCACCAAAACAAGTGGGATACCAACAACCTCCATCCCTGAGGCAGGAAAGGAAACCATCAAATTAGCGTGTTCAGGTGTCAAGAAGATAATTGAAACTACATATTTATGCTTCTAACATCTGGAACCCAGTTACACTTGGGGATACATGTTTTTCTCTTCCTTGACCCCCTTCTATTTTTCCATGCAGGTACAACAGCCATGGCTCCTACTGCAAAACAGCGTAGGACCCGTTTCTCACCATTAAAAATATCATGATCCATCAGCTGTTCCACCATTGTACTTAATCGTCATGAATTGGAAACATTGCTTGCTCCTCTGGTTAAAGATTCTACCAAAAGTCGTGCTTCAGATGTATCGAATGTTTCCGCTGCACAACCGATTATACTCTAATTTCAGATACACCTGAATCTACAACAACAACCGAATCTTCTATAACAGAAGATCCAACTGCTTCCAACAACAATGACACAGCTGATGATCAACATAATGAACAGAGATGTTTTATCAGCAGTTGACTCTCTCGAAATATTTTTGGTACTTCACACTTGTTCGATCAATTGGACATACATGGTTTCGCTGTCTCCTTATACATGGTTTCGCTGTCTTCAATTCATCATCAACATACGTGGTGTATGATTCTGAATCATTGAAAACATCGAGGGGGAGAGAGTGTGTAGGTGGTCATTGCTTCATTGTTCATCTACATGCTTCTTTGCGAAAACCCAATGCCTTCTTGAATTTCTTCAATTAGGGGGAAGAAATAAGACGATCTGTGGCTCAAACGTCTCACTTTGGAGTTATCGTCTCGATTTCAAGGGTGATCTTGTGTGAAGTTACCGAAATACGTGAGAAGATCTTGTTGATTTCTGGAATGTTACCATCGAACAGATCTTCCGCAATTAGTCAGATTTTCTTTGTGTGGTTTACTGCTCATCTACAAATTCCGCTGCATACTGAAACCTTCAAAAGTTAGAGGAAATGTAGACTTCATCAAATTTTCAAATCTGCTAAAGACAGTTGTCAGTTTTGGGGGAAACTGATTCTAAAACTTCTTCATCATGGCTTCTGAGTATAACAGCTTGGAACCCGGACACAACTGCTTAAACTTCCCCCAAACCCCATCATCAGCTGAACAAAGCCCACAGCTTACTCGTCAACAAATGGAAAGGTTATTTGCTCCGCTGTTCAGTGATGATATTGATGAACGTGCTACAGGTGTATCCGTTGTTTCCGCTGCTCAACCTGATAATACTCTTATACCTGATACACCTGCTACAACAACTACTGTTGAAGATGCACCTACACCAGTTGACTCTACCACAACAGTTGAACAAACCGCTTCCAACAATGATGAAGATGCTGATGATATTCTGAATGTAGTACCCCCACCTGCAGATTTTGATCCAAATGCGTTCTTCAACCCGTTTGCTAACGAGACTGCTGCACTAGATGTCGCGGAATCTTCAACAAACCATTTGAATCCTCAAAATCCGCACAATGTATATCAACATCAACCCTCCACACATAGATGGACGAAAGACCATCCTCTGGAAAACATTATTGGCAACCCGAATCAACCAGTCATTACAAGACAACGTCTTCACACAGACGGTGAACATTGCATTTATGCACTCACTGTCTGCCAATCTGAACCTAAAAACATCAAAGACGCAATGACAAAAGACAACTGGATTGAATCCATGCAAGAAGAACTCAACCAATTCAAACGTCTTGAAGTATGGGAACTGGTTGAAAGACCAACAGGAGTCTACGTCATTGGTCTAAAATGGATTTGGAAAAACAAATTGGATCCTGAAGGAAATGTTATCCGGAATAAGTCACGTCTGGTGGCTAAGGGTTATCGTCAGGAAGAGGGAATAGACTTTGAAGAATCTTTTGCTCCGGTTGCTCGTCTTGAGGCAGTTCGGATATTTCTAGCGTTCGCAGCTCATATGAATATAACGGTCTATCAGATGGATGTCAAACTGCGTTTCTCAATGGACAACTTAAAGAAACGGTTTATGTCAGCCAACCAGATGGATTCGTTGATCCTGAGTTTCCGAATCACGTCTACAAACTGAACAAAGCTCTGTATGGTCTCAAACAACCTCCTCGGGCATGGTACGATAAGCTATCATCCTTCCTCATTTCTAATAATTTCACCAAAGGTTCGGTTGACCCAACTCTTTTTATACAATATCACGGGGCACATATCTTAATTGTTCAAATTTACGTGGATGACATCATTTTTGGGTCTACATATAAAAAGTTTTCACTCGCTTTTGCAAAACTAATGAAGAAAAATTTTGAAATGTCAATGATGGGTGAACTCACGTTCTTTCTAGGACTGCAAGTTCATCAATCACCCCGTGGTATTTTCTTGAGTCAGTCCAAATATGCCCTTGAATTGTTAAACAAATTTGGAATGAAAACCTGTGACACCTATGCCACACCAATGGCTCATACCAAGAAGCTAGACGCTGATTTACATGGGAAATTGGTGGACCCTACAAAATACCGTAGTATTATTGGGTCTCTCATGTATCTAACAGCTAGCAGACTGATATTGTCTTTGTCGTTTATCTTTTCTCCCGTTATCAGTCGCGACCAACTGAAACCCACCTCTCAGAGGCTAAAAGAATCCTCCGATACATAAAGGGAACCATTAACTTGGGGATTTGGTATCCGAAGGATTCTAGTTTTGAACTAATCGCTTTTTCAGACGTTGACCACGCAGGATGCTTAGACTCACGGAAAAGTACCTCAGGAGCTTTACAATTTCTTGGTGATAAACTGGTGTCATGGCAATCGAAGAAGCAGGATTGTACATCGCTGTCCTCAACCGAAGCAGAATATCTAGCCATGTCCGCATGTTGTGCTCAAGTCATCTGGATGAGAACACAACTCAAAGACTATGGTTACGTATTTGGATGAATCCCGATGTATGCGATAATCGGAGTGCCATTGCAATCTCGTGCAACTCGGTTCAGCACTCGAAATCAAAGCACATCGATCTTCGATATCATTTCATCAAGGATCACGTGGAACAGGTACTGTTGAATTATATTTTGTGGGTACAGAATACCAATTGGCAGATCTTCTCACCAAAGCCTTGCCTCCCGCTAGGTTTAATGAGTTGGTCCACCGGATTGGTATGAGGTGTTTGACTCAAGAGGAATTGGATGACCTCCTAAAACAGTCTTAAAAACCTGTCAAACACCAAAATCTCTTTTGTAAATAATTTTTCAAAAACAAAATACAAAAATATAAAACCTGATAAAAACAACAAAAATATTCTTCTAATCTAATTTTCTTTCAACATGGCAAGTACGTTTCTTCCGTCAACACTCTAATCTTTCAAAATTCAGCATTTTTACGATCAAGTGTTGAGGGGGAGAAAATTATAACTTTAACTGTTTCAAATCATCTGTGTACTTGCATGTTATCTTATCTCGGTTGTTTCTTTTAACAAATGGTGGTAAAGTTTCTGGTACAATGACACTCCTCAGACTAAATTTATAACCTTTCATTATTTCTCAAGTCGAGGGGGAGTGTCGTCAAAGTTCCTTTCTTAAAAACTTTGTTTGATAACCAAAATGGAAGTTAAATGGCTTTGTTTGAAAAAGGAAAAGGTGGAGGGACTAAAACTGTCAAAATGTTAAAGTTATTTTTAATAAAAACACCTCCCACCTACCTTTTTACTTCACATTTAATACACTCAACTATATACATCCTACGCCTAAGATTGAACCAAGAAATCTGTTGTTTTGATCATCATTCTGTAAGTGTTTTAATGATCTTAACATGTTTTTAAGCTAAGGTTTTTAATCTCATGCAAATCCAACGGCTAAAAAATGTATTACGCGTGATTATGTGTTCTACGCATAAGCGTATGAACACATAATCATTATGTGTGTGTTTTTGGTTATATGGATAGTGTCAAAACGTTTCTTATACATCAAGTACACCATTTTAACCATTAAAACCCACCCAGAAACACTTATTAATGATTTTTGAAAATTAGGGTTTATGAGTCGATTTGGGTTTTTCCAAATGTGAAGGGTTTTGGTCTAAAAGATTGTTGGGTTATGGTCATATGTTGTTGAATTAATGATTTCCATGGTTGTTAACCACCCAGAAACACTAATTGTTTAACAATTTGGAATTAGGGTTTAAGGTTCATGACTTTGGGTAATTTTGATTCTCAACGAATTAGATGTTAATACTTGGCCTAAAGACTCTAACAACACTCTAGACCTACCAGAATTAATATGGTGCAAATCCTATGGTTAAAAATCATACGCGTAAATCTTAACCCTTAGGGTTTTGACCTACGCGTATGACTTTCTACGCGTAACTATTAACGAATGATTCATGCCATGTTTTGTTGTTAAAATGAATTCATGTGTTAATATTGATGATATAATGGCTTTATTTCAGGCTTGCTACGCTTAAAAATTCAGAATCAAGGTCAACTGATTCTCTACGCATAAGGATTACCCTACGCGTAGTCAAGTTATGCGTAAGAATAATTCTACGCATAACTATTACGCGTAAGGTTCTACAATGGGACTACGCGTATCCTGTGAAGGATATGCGTAAACAGTGACCTCTACGCATAAGGTCTACTCTTACGAGTAAGCCTTACGCGTAAGGTATATATATACGCCTACGCGTAAGCCCTACGCATAAGGTCCCCTTTTTCCTACGCGTAACATTTCTACGCGTAAGTTAGGATCCTTCGCGTAAGCTTTCGTCTACGCGTATATCATCTCTGTTTACGCTTAACTTTGCCAAAACTACGCTTAAGCCTGGATTGACCTTCATAATGAATTGTTACGTGTACAAACTTGTAAATAAACTAATCATAACGTCACGAATCCAACAATGTCACTTATAAACTTAATCGTTTGATATATTGTGAATAATAAGTGATAACATAAACTTTAAAACTTAAAGTTAACTAACTCACGAAACATTTCACGACATCATTAGACCATTGGA
Organism: Chrysanthemum makinoi; assembly: GCA_910596185.1. NCBI lineage: Eukaryota > Viridiplantae > Streptophyta > Magnoliopsida > Asterales > Asteraceae > Chrysanthemum > Chrysanthemum makinoi. The sequence goes on from OU343220.1 coordinate 164,665,656, forward strand.
CAAACAAGTGACTTAGGACTCGTAACAATCATTGACACTGTACATTCAATAGCTAGACAATAAGACCTTCTGTTGACTAACACTATGTCTTTCGATATGTTGGTTCTTTTGGCTAATGTTATTTCAGATCACGACATGGCTGAACAAATGATTGTGGATGCATCAGAAGTTCTTACAATTGCTAATATCTTTCCAGAGGGTTATCCGAGAAAGATTGGAAAGAACAACCTTAGGGTTGACTTTGACACCCTCACATGCTCGGAATCTTCTTGTCTCATTGCAGTGGATATTCTTAGGAATCATCCCTACCAGAACATGCTCTCACACTCTGCCACAGTTCCAGAGGTCTACATTCAACAATTCTGGGATTCTATGCAGAGGATCACTGGTCAAAGTGCGGTGAATGTGACACTTAATCACAAACAAGTCACTATCACTCCTGCTGACTTACGGGATGTTCTTATCATTCCGACATCGCTCCAACGGCTTCTTTGCTACCCCTACTGAAGAGACAGTACTGAAATTCTTGATAGATATTGGTTATGATGAAGCTTCAGGAATCATTACTAAGCACTCTCACGTGGAGCTGAAGTATATTCCTCAACCATGGAGAACACTCTACATGATCATCACCAAATCGGTCTCTGGTTGTGACAGTGGATATGAGCATCCCAAGCTCATGGAACTGCAGATTTTCTGGTCTCTGATCAATAAGAAGGATATTGAAATCGAAGCACTGATATGGGAAGACATGATGCTGTTTCACAAGAAGCTAGGCTCAAAGATTCCCTATGTCAGATACACCAAACTGTTGATCCAGAGAGCACTTGGAATTCATCCTGACATCCCCATGAGGCTCAATGACCCAGATAATCACGATATATTGACTGAACCCATATTATCTGTCAGAATCAAAGAATCGTCAACAAAGAAACAGGGTACGGTATTACCTGATCACCTTCTAACTACCGAAATCAAAAAGCTTGAAACATATAAAAGGTATCGGTTAGCCGTAAAAGAAGGCAAAGTTGGTCATCTTGATGAAAGATCTTCTGGTACACCTACTCGGAGGACCAGAAGAGGCAGTGCTGGAAGTGTCACAAGTACAGATATCTATAGGAAGCTTCCCAAAAGGAATCCTCCTCGTAAAAGGATTGTTCCCGTAAAGGAAGCTGAACCTATTCCTACACCTGAACCGCAAAGAAAGCTACTGGACGAGAGCTCTGAAGAAACACAATCAGACGAGGAGGTCCACTACTCTGAAACTGCAAAGGATGACTCTTCATCAGTACCAAAACCTCCTAGTCCAATAGCTGAACATGGCAAAGGAAAGACTCCTGTACTTGTACCTTATGATGAAAGCTCGGAAAGTGATAAAGAGCCACCGGAAAATGTTTACAATAAGACGATCAAATTCCTTAGACACCAACACACAGCTGAAGAATTTGCTAAAGACCAAATGGGTGGTCCCGGAGGATCAAGTGGTGCTGTCCACTCTGAACCATCTCCTGATGCGGTTAATCAACCCGATAAGGGAGCTGGTGCCACCACTCTTGTGCAACAACAAAAGCTTGTGGAGGATACTATCGAATATGAGTTTGAGGAACCGGAAACTGAGAAGTCCGAAAAAGATAAAGATGTTGATTATGATACGTTTCTCCTAGATAGTCCTGCACGATCAAAGGAAGAAACCTCTGAACCTCCAAAGGATCCAGAGTCTCCACATATCTCTTCATCATCAGATTCGTCTTCTCACTCCTCGCCACCACCATCAAAGAAGTCAACCAAATCATCATCCAAATCCGTGAAGAAACCATCTAAATCTTGGATTTCTCAAGCTCATGAACGGATTACCAAAGCTGTCAAACAAGTCGAGAAGAAAAACGTGCTCTACATAAAGCTAAATTTCTTTGCTGATCACATACAGCATATGTATGACGAGCATGAAAAGATGAAAAGAGAAAGGAAGTTTGTTCAGGAATTCATGAAAAATCACCGTCAAGAGGAACTGAACGAAATGATCAAAGGCTACACGAAAAAGTACCTTCTGGAGTACGTTCCTAAAGTCACAAAGGAGTTGTTCACCAAACAACTTTATCCAAATCTTATGCAGATCGCCAAGCAAACTATTCGATCAACGCCCTTAACCGTCACAATCAATCCAACCGATCCGGTAGTTTTCTCGGATAATGAATTGGTGGCCAAGCTTGTCACACAAATGTGTGCACGATCTGGGACATTTACTTCTGATGAAGGAAAGCTGTTTCAAGCATTGCTGGACTACCAACTTCAAGAAGCATGTAGATTCGAAGCTGAAAAGTCTAAACGTCCTAGAGACGATGAAGACAAGGATAAGGATAAAGACTCTGCACCTAAACGACAGAAGCAGTCTGGTGAATCTTCTATGATGCAACCTCCTCCACAACGGGCTCTTGTTCAACAAAAATCTCCTCCTCGTTCTTCTACTGAAAAACCTCAGGACGATTCCGAGTTACCACCCCCGACTCAGAAAACCGATGATCACTTTGAGTATACGGGTGGTGACGATGAAGAGGTCCTTGAGCCCCAACAACAACCCACCTCTCCCAAACAAGTTCAGAAACCAGTATCATCATCTAAGCCTTCAAAAAAGAAGAAGAAGAAGACGCCTCAGACTGACGTCGTATCATGGCTAGATGACGCTAAAACTGAGGAATTTGAATGGTTTGCTAATCTTGTTAACAACACTCCCTACCCTGAAGAAGGTCAGAATTTGGTAGACGGTTCTACATTGGAGCATGCTAAAATTCTGCAAGAAAAGTTCCATGTGAAGAAAATGACGAAATCTGAGTTGAAGCGAATAAAGAATGAAGCGTTTCAACTTCTAAAAGACAGCTCTGAAAGTGCCCTCGAGGTCGAATATCACCTTGAAAACATTGCTCGAGCTATGTCTAACAACATGGATTGGCTCAACCCGGAAGCAAACATTGACTTCACACAAAGGGACAACCCTCCATACTACACCGATTGGACCAAACCTCTACCAACACTTGGCCAACCAGCTGAACCACGGATTCCTTTCAGATACTTCTTCAACAAAGACCTGGATTTTCTTCTACACGGTGACGATGATTCAAGAAAATATGCTACATCGTTGACACTTCCATTCCCAGCAGCTGTCTACTCAAACTGCATAGCCATTGAGGAACGTGCCAATCACTTGTTCTCTAACACAGTGGAAGCATACGCCCGAGATGCATTGTATGGGATTCATCACTGGCCAGAACGCCGACGAATCTACTACAGAAGCTGTCGGTTCAAAAGTCTCAACATGCCGTGCATAGTTCTAAAGATATCGTTGCCATCATACACGTTGACCTTTCGTCTAAGTGGGACTACACATTCCTAAAGAAGATCGTAGTCAAACGACAAGATGAACGGGACTATGCTTTCTCTGAGGTTGACTTTGAGAATTTGTCTCTCAATGACATCGAAGACATGTACCTTGCCAAGGTACAGGGTCGCATGAGACAATTCTCAACTGCAGTACAACGCGAATTTATCAAGTCACTTCTCATCTTCATAAGACGCATTGTCATCAAGGAACGTGTAGAAGATCTCCAGCTGGCTGTTGAATCTTATCGGACGCGTGTCAACTTCACTCCTCCAAAGCTTGATCTTCCCGATATCAACCAGCTATCTCAATATACACTCATCAGCAAACCTTTCGGCGTTGTTTACCGTAGTGAACTTCAAAGAAACTGCTTAATGGCGTGTAACGAACTCCACAAGTTCGGGGATCATACCTTGAAGCTGGTTAGGGATGGATTGGCATACAGGTTGAAGGATATACGCCAGAAAATTGGGTCTCCTAAGCGCTGGAATTCTCAGGAAAGGAGGGATGTGAGACGGATCATCACAATGATTGATGAACGGTTGTTTCGAAGGGATCAGTTCAGACGATTGGAGAGTTATGTCGGTGGTCGACCCAGGAGAAACATAACCGGATTTCAATGCCCTGTGCACACTCCTGGGAACATCACTGCACTTCCTGGTACCCCTTGAATTGTTTTCTTCATATCATTTTGGATGTTTGATTAATGATGTAAATGGCTTGTGCACACATTCCAGTGTACAACCCGTACTTGTAAATAAAGGACCCTGTGGTACGCATCAGTGCCACAATCCTTAGAAAAGGAGCGAAAGCTTCTTACTTTTGAGTAAAACCTATCAAACCTTTCTTTTTTCAAGGTTTTGCTCAAAAGAACAAGTACTTCCCCTTATGATTTTCATAACCTCAACCGTTTATATCACTTGTTGAGGGGGAGTATTTGAAACTTTGTTCACAAATTGTTCACAGTGGTCATACTTCCCGCAACACTCGAAATGGTCATATTTATTCTCAAACGTTTCAAAAAATAACACCTTAATATGCCATTTTTGAGGGGGAGAAAATGTGTGATAAGAAATATGTTGTGTAAAATGCAAATGAATCTGTGTGCTTCAGACTTAACCAACGAATTGACGATGCTTAACTGTTAGTAACTCGAAAAGACTTGTCTGGGACGGGTAATAATTTCAAGCTAGTTCGCTAGTGATGTAAACGTGTCTCGCAAAGGACTTGTCCGAGTAGAATGTACCATTCGAGAAACTCTTGATAAACATGAACTCTGACGGGTTTGACGACCTTCCGAGGATTGTCTACACCTTCAAGGTAGTTACTAGAGCCAGTTGTCACCTAAAAGCGGACAATGCAACTCTTTAACTATGCCATGTAACTATGTCTCGCGGGGGATTGTCTATCTTGAGTGAATCAATTCAAAATGTGCGCGCTCTTTCCTCACTGTGCATTTTAACCGTTAAAACTCTTAAGCACATGTGGAGGGGGAGTATTTATGCAAAATCTTATCTCAACAGTGGTACTAAAATGTTTTTCATTCATAAACACTGTGAGAGATTTTTCACATCAGTGGTTTTTATGGCAACATAGGTTAGTCATGGAGTTAGGTGACTAAGGTTAGGAATAACCGTCCTATGATCCGCCAGAGCCGGATGGATCTACCCCAGGACACCACAAATAGTTAGTATTTAGAAGTCCTTAGGTATGATTGTAAAAAGGAGAAAATGAGAATCGGAGAAAGAAGGAGTTGAAGAATTCAAAAGAAATGCAAAGAAAAGGGTGAAAAGAAATAGCCCTCCAGATTATTCAACTTAGGTCAGACACCGGGTTCAATTCATATGCTACTGGTTGTAACTTAGTGACGCCGGTATTGAAGATTAAAAGTCGTCATGGACCCAGTGACGCATGCACTAAACCTTCTTATCCACTCAAGTTTCTCTCAACAGAAGCTTGTTTCATTCTCACAGGGAACCCTAAGTAAACTATCGGCTTTCTCTTAGAGATTGCTGGTATTGAAGAAGGAGACCCTCTCCCTAGTCTCCTTTCAGGAAAACCAAAACGCACTATTGAGTCTAGAGCCACGAGATTCATCAAAAGATCTCTTAGGTACACTTGACATTTCATCACTTGACATTCAACAATAAGAATTTAAGTGATACATTATCGAGTCCTTCACAGATCTTAGCAATCTGTCGAGAACATTTATGAGAGGTTCACATTTGTGATCCTCAGTAATTGAATGGAAACTCCTGCCAGGGTCAACATCAAACGACCACAGTCGGCTTCGGCAACTCCCTATGGATTGCGCTTAGTGGTCTCAAACGGTCTACAGTCGTGAGGTGATGCTTCGGTGTACCTCAGCGACTCATCTGAATCGTAGGTGTACTTCGGTACATCGTGTTATCTCACTTGTGGGACTCCGATTCAGGAACGGCCTTTGTAAGAATTAGAGTTGTGTTTTCACACTATGCTGTTAACACTCTTGAAGTTCAAACTTGTAAGAGCCGGAATCCGCTTATCACTAACCGTTTAAATGTTTTCTTTTTATGGAAGCTCTGGAGCGGAATGATCGTGCAGATTCTTCTCATGCTCACGCCAACTTCTTCACTAATGGAAGTTCTATCCAAAAGCAACACAACAGTCAGAATGATTCTTCGTCAATACAGAGAATCTACAAAGTTAAAGACTTAAAGAACTCCATCAGATCTTGAATTCCAACGTCAAAGAGTGTGTGGGCATGTTGAAGAATGACGTGGAGACACTGGAGCTACGAAGCAGACCTGATACATATTTGATATAGACAACTACATATTATCACTTTCATCACAAAGAACAACAATTAAAGAACAAAGCTAAAGATGACGTCAAAGCATAACTGTTCAAAGTAAACTATCTCTCTACACCGGGGAGATTGTTCAAATCAAGGCAATTCTTCTCACAAGAAAGAAGAATGTCAGAAGACGTCAAAGCTACTATTACATCAACGCCTTCACCGTTTTCATCACCAACACTTGAGTGTTTGTTACTCATATGTAATAACACTTGAGCGGGAGATTGTTGGAATCACTCCTAAACCTTATTCAAGTGTTAGTTACTCATATGTAATAGTTAGCTTATTATGGCCTTTATGTTTGTTATTAGCCTTAAGCTTATGTAGAAGGCCCATGAGCTTAGGCCCAAGCCCATAGGAGAAAGGGAAGGAGTAGGAGTGTTGCCCTAGCTCCTTGCCTATAAATACCTTATGTAAACCTTCATTTGAAGGTTGGTTGTTCAAGTTATTCTCTCATTCACATACCTACGCCTAACCGTCTTTAATATCGTGTGTGTGTGTGTTAGATCTTGTTCAATCGCCTCTCTATCTTTCTTATAAGCTTGTGTGGTAAACCTTGTGACCTAACAAAACCAAACAAAACAAATCATATCATATCAAACTGATCATAAAATGGAATCATATCAATAAGCGATCTCAAATGGATAACATATCAAACGAATAAGTAATCGAATATCAAACCAGAGGCTCATAACAAACGAATCATATCAAATCAAAGTAAGGAGAATACGAAACGGATATCAAAATAGACAAGAGTCATGAGAGAAAAGATGTGTCATGATGGAATATCTGTACCTTATGCAAAGCAAGCCAAAATAATCATGAAGCACACAGAAACTGAAGCTACTCCTTCTTCACATGATCTACATGAATTAATAATTACGTATTACTTCCGAGCTCATTTTAATCTGATTACACATTTGGGTTTCTTTCTATTTTTAGAAACTTTTCATTTTTAGTAACTTCCCAAATTTAGTAAGTTTCCCGAATTAATAACTTTCCGAATTACAATGACAATTTATTAAATTTAAAGCTTAATATTAATAATATCATATTTTAGAGTTGATTGTAACAATTTTCCAAAGATTAGGGTCTAATATGTCATTTAGCAAAATATATGGTTTAAATGTGAAAACCACCAAAGTTTAGGGTTAAAGTTGTAATTCCAATTTACTAATAGTATTCATGAATATGTATTACAGATTCAATGCATGCATGACTCAAGTTTCTCCAACCACGTACTATATTTAGCACCATGATATAATCTCGTCGAACCCGGAAAACGTAACGCACTCGAACCCCGAAACCATACCGAGACCCAACTAAACAAATCCCATTTTCGGTGTACATTTAGTGATACAAAACGAGTTCAAAATATCCCAAGTTTAACTAAACCGACACCATGGCTTTAGTTCATATTATCCATTTTGAAAATCAGTGTTGTAACCATATAGTTCTTTATATATTAAGATCTCAAAATCCTTGCTCATGTTTATAAATGATAGATTTTATCATGCATGGATTCAAAACTTATATCTGGTACTTGCTCCATTTTAAAGTCTAAATTTTCAATCACCCAACTACATGCGTGACCCATATAACGATTTTGATACGGTACCCAGTATGCATGCTTATCAAATTATCTAAATGTCTTATGCAAATCACTTCAAGACCAAAACACATGCATAACTCTTCTTCATCCCATGCGCTATATCATTCTATATGACCATGAAAAGAGAAAGAAAAAAAAATTATTCAAAGTTTCAGGCCAATAACGATTTTGATCTGGTACTTGCTCCATTTTAAAGTCTAAATTTTCAATCACCCAACTACATGCGTGACCCATATAACGATTTTGATACGGTACCCAGTATGCATGCTTATCAAATTATCTAAATGTCTTATGCAAATCACTTCAAGACCAAAACACATGCATAACTCTTCTTCATCCCATGCGCTATATCATTCTATATGACCATGAAAAGAGAAAGAAAAAAAAATTATTCAAAGTTCCAGGCCAATAAGTCGATATACATGCAACAAATTCATAATTTTTATATGACCAACATATATGTTATTCGTAGATGGCTTAACGAAAAGACGACTTGATTCACACATTATAAACATATATATATGCATGCTATGACTGTCGAGGGAATGAAACAAAGAGATAAAACAAACACGTATGATTCAGATTCGAATAGACAAAAAAACTCAAGTCGAAATATGTGTTATATCATTTCATGTGATTACTGTTTCATCCTTTTATGCGATCAATAAAAATTTCATTCGCATTCTTTTATGCCAATCTATTGGTTATTAAAGCTACAGGTTATATGTATATATTTGTGCATGACTAAAGGAAACAAAGATGAAGGTGAGAGGTACCTTTGGGTCGACAGAAACAAGGACAAATAACCACATACCCAAACTGAATTCGGACCAAATAAACCCTCTTCGAACCAGGGTTTAACTACGATCAAACACCACCTTTTTTTTTGTTACCTTCGAACCACCTTGAACTTCTTGGAGAGAACACAACCGATTGGAGTTTGATTTAGGGTTTCTTGTGGAAGGGAAAAAGAATGATATACGATTATATCCATGCGTGAGGTGAGACTAATAATGAGGGAAAACCGTGTGATGAGGAGAGAAATCAGGAGTACATGTGATCTTTTAACTTTTCAAAAGATATTCTTAGATTTTATCCTCCCAGCCCAAAACGTGTGAAGTGTTGTTTCACTGAATATTAGGTTCTAAAAGTGATATATAAATGTGAGATTATGATCTAAATATTTAAGAGTGTAGGCCAATTTCATACTTAGTGTAAGTTTGGATTCAAAATAAAACATAAAAACGTGTAGGAGTCCAAACGAATTATGAATGAATCGTAGGTATATAATACATAGGATTATGATTAGATTTTGTATTTCATACTTTAATTCATAATGTAAAGTTTCAATGACAAGTATTTATTTAATTATTTAGGGAATTTTCGAAATAAAAGTGAAAAACTTGAACCGGATTTTAGGGCGTTATAATTCTTACCTTCTAAAAAGAAAATTTCGTCCTCGAAATTAGAAAGATGTAATGAAAAGAGGACGTACCGAATCAAGCAAAGAAATGCGGGTAGCTAGATCGCATAGACTCCTCGGTTTTCCAAGTAGCCTCCTGCTCCGGATGGTTCTGCCACAAAATCTTAACAAATACAATGACTTTCTTTCTCATGACTCTGTCTTGGCGATCTAAAATAACCTCAGGCTCTTCCACAAATGTCAAATCCTCTCGGATAGGTGATCACATGAAGATGATGATAATTGTATCCCCTTAGAAGAGATACATGAAACACATTATGAACATGAGATAACTGAGGAGGTAAAACCAACAATACGAAACCTCGCTAATGCAATCAACAATTTCAAAAGGCTGATTAAACGCGAACTCAATTTGCTGTGGTTATCACAACATAAAGGATGATCACGATACACAGAATCAATAATTACCATGCTCATTAGTGGTATTGTCAAAGACAAAGTGAAATCAAGTGAAGTAGATGTAAAACCAAATGACGCGCAAATAAAATAAACACCACCGCGAGTGTAGCACCCGTATCAAATAAAGTACGTACGTCGTGATCAAACGTAGATAAAATGCCCGTAAGAGTACCTGAAGTGTTCGCTGCGTCACGACTAGAAGCCGCCGGCTTCTCATCACCGTTACTCCTCGTGCCTGAACTAGAACCAGAACCATGACCGGAACCATAACTAGACCCACGATAATCCAGACGTCCCCGGTGGTACTGCTGGTCGTGGTCGCGCCAATTCCGTTGACCGTTGCCACCATGCCCATTGTTGCCCTGCCTGTCATGACGTCAATAATCATTAGACCGCTGCTCAGAACCTCGCTGGTTTCCACCCTGATAACTCTGGCATCGATCACCATTACGGTCCTGTTTGTTGTAACCGGACCGCTCCCACATAATCTCTATATTGCGTGCCGCGTTCGCTACCTCCGACACGTCATCATACTCATTTTTAACTAGCTGCCCCAAAATAGGATCAGGAAGTCCCCACTTGAAGTGTCGTGCCTGCTCTTGTGACGACCCAGCAGCCGCACCCAGATATCCAACCAGATGAGAAAACCTCTTCATATAGTCAAAACTAGTCTCGTTCTCCCACATCTTGATCAAGCGATAATCCCGCTCACATTTCTACTGCTCGGAGAAGGGAAAGTAATGTTGTAAGAAAACCTCACGAAACTGAGCCCATGTCAACGCCACCACATAGAGTTCACAACCCTTCGCCTGTCGATGAGCTTTCCACCAGCTCAACGCATCACCCTCGAATTTGTAGCTCGCGAGCCGAGCTTTAAACTCGTCAGCTACCCCAAGCACGTCAAATATCTTCTCGATATGGGAGATCCAGTTCTCTGCCTCAATGAGGGTAGTAGCAGAAGTAAAAGATCGCGATTTCAGCTTAACGAACCGCTCGAGCCAAACACGAATATCTATGGGTTGACCTCCACCACCAGATCCACCATTGCTACTGGCAAAACCAGCACGAACTTGTTCCAAAAGCTCAGTGCGAAGCTGAGGGGGAAGTTTCTGAACTTGCTGAGATACAGCCTCAGTGAAAGCAGGATCAGGAGTGCTTTGGCGCGTATTCACCATCTAAATGAAAACAAAACCAACAATCAAAAAGGCATGAGAAACAAATACGAAAGGGAGCAGAGCAAAACAAAAGAAACCTAGTGTCTAGCCAATCTCACAGGTCAGCCAAAGCCTAAGGGTCACAAAACCTAGGCTCTGATACCATAATTGTAACACCCCAACCCGACAAGGGTCCGAATGCCACATTACGGAGTCATATCAGAACATACTAATCAAATGCAAGCGGAAGTCTTTTATTATGAAAAGTCATCAAAACATAAGCCATCCCAAAAGTTCCAAAACATCACCCATAACTGAAATAACAAGGTCCAAATATACTTAATAAAATAGAGTTCAAAATGCCAAAGGTTCAACAATATGGTTCGCTAGGGTAGGTCTTCCACTCCTACTCTCGAAATCCCATATCCCTGCTCCCAGCTAAATAACTGCCGCATGGAAAAGAAAATGCGGCAGAGCTAACGCTCAGTGAACAGATATAAACAAATATATATATATATATATATATATATATATATATATATATATATATATATATATATACGATAATCAAATCCTAAATCAGATACACGAAGCCGAAACAAATATCATAACAAATGGAAATCCCAACTGAAGAATAAGAATGGTAATCCGAAGAATAATCAAAGTAATCAAGTGAACCGAATATGAGGGAGAGAACATGGTAGTCAAACAAATCACATACGAATACGGAGTGAACAAATAGCCAACTGAACAAACATGCATAACAAACGAATAAATCAGAATAACGGATAATCCCAATATAACCAGAAACCGAATGTTGCTACGAGCACCTATACTAAAGGAGATACTCCAATAGCCAAATCTACAAATCATATATCATAATCAATATCATATCAAATCCGTCAATTCATATCAAAGTGTACATGGGTAGCTAGCCCAAATATACCAAAATGTGAGGGGGTGTATTGCACACATGCACCACATCACCAAAACTGAACTGAGTACTTAGGATGCATCCATACGCTCCCTGCAAAACAAATCAAATATACATATGCCAATGCGAGACTGTACATACGTATTCATAATGGCCAAGTGTACACATATCATAATCATAACAAAAGGGAAAGTCGGGGACTAATGCACACCGCCCCAGATAGTGTCATGCCATTGGTGCATCAATGACATGGCCATGGTACCTCCATGGCTAGTTAGCTCGGGCAACCAAACAAAACAAATCATATCATATCAAACTGATCATATAATGGAATCATATCAATAAGGGATCTCAAATGGATAACATATCAAAAGAATAAGTAATCGAATATCAAACCAGAGGCTCATAACAAACGAATCATATCAAATGGATCATATCAAATAAAAGTAAGGAGAATACGAAACGGATATCAAAATAGACAAGAGTCATGAGAGAAAAGATGTGTCATGACGGAATATCTGTACCTTATGCAAAGCAAGCCAAAATAATCAGGAAGCACACGGAAACTGAAGTTACTCCTTCTTCACACGATCTACATGAATTAATAATTACGTATTACTTCCGAGCTCATTTTAATCAGATTACACATTTGGGTTTCTTTCTATTTTTAGAAACTTTTCATTTTTAGTAACTTCCTAAATTTAGTAAGTTTCCCAAATTAGTAACTTTCCGAATTACAATGACAATTTATTAAATTTAAAGCTTAATATTAATAATATCATATTTTAGAGTTGATTGTAACAATTTTCCAAAAATTAGGGTCTAATATGTCATTTAGTAAAATATAGGGTTTAAATGTGAAAACCACCAAAGTTTAGGGTTAAAGTTGTAATTCCAATTTACTAGTAGTATTCATGAATATGTATTACAGATTCAATGCATGCATGACTCAAGTTTCTCCAACCACGTACTATATTTAGCACCATGATATAATCTCGTCGAACCCGGAAAACGTAACGCACTCGAACCCCGAAACCATACCGAGACCCAACTAAACAAATCCCATTTTCGGTGTACATTTAGTGATACAAAACGAGTTCAAAAATCCCAAGTTTAACTAAACCGACACCATGGCTTTAGTTCATATTAAAATCAGTGTTGTAACCATATAGTTCTTTATATATTAATATCTCAAAATCCTTGCTCATGTTTATAAATGATAGATTTTATCATGCATGGATTCAAAACTTATATCTGGTACTTGCTCCATTTCAAAGTCTAAATTTTCAATCACCCAACTACATGCGTGACCCATATAACGATTTTGATACAGTACCCAGTATGCATTCTTATCACATTATCTAAATGTCCTATGCAAATCACTTCAATACCAAAACACATGCATAACTCTTCTTCCTCCCATGCGCTATATCATTCTATATGACCATGAAAAGGGAAAGAAAAAAAAAGTATTCAAAGTTTCAGGCCAATAAGTCGATATACATGCAACAAATTCATAATTTTTAAATGACCAACATATATGTTATTCGTAGATGGCTTAACGAAAAGACGACTTGATTCACACATTATAAACATATATATATGCATGCTATGACTGTCGAGGGAATGGAACAAAGAGATAAAACAAACACGTATGATTCAGATTCGAATAGCCAAAAAAACTCAAGTCGACATAGGTGTTATATCATTTCATGTGATTACTGTTTCATCCTTTTATGCGATCAATAAACATTTCATTCGCATTCTTTTATGCCATTTTATTAGTTATTAAAGCTACAGGTTATATGTATATATATGTGCATGACTAAAGGAAACAAAGATGGAGGTGAGAGGTACCTTATGGTCGACAGAAAGAAGGAAAAATAACCACAGACCCATGCTGAATTCAGACCAAATAAACCCTCTTCAAACCAGGGTTTAACTACGATCAAACACCACCTTTTTTTTTGTTACCTTCGAACCACCTTGAACTTCTTGGAGAGAACACAACCGATTGAAGTTTGATTTAGGGTTTCTTGTGGAAGGGAAAAAGAATGATATACGGTTATATCCATGTGTGAGGTGAGACTAATAATGAGGGAAAACCATGTGATGAGGAGAGAAATCAGGAGTACATGTGATCTTTTAACTTTTCAAAATATATACTTAGATTTTATCCTCCTAGCCGAAAACGTGTGAAGTGTTGTTTTACTGAATATTAGGTTCTAAATGTGATATATAAATGTGAGATTATGATCTAAATATTTAAGAGTGTAGGCCAATTTCATACTTAGTGTAAGTTTGGATTCAAAATATAACATAAAAACGTGTAGGAGTCCAAACGAAATATGAATGAATCATAGGTATATAATACATAGGATTAGGATTAGATTGTGTACTTCATACTTTATTTCATAATGTAAAGTTTCATTGACAAGTATTTATTTAATTACTTAGGGAATTTTTGAAATAAAAGTGAAAACTTGAACCGGATTTTAGGGCGTTATAATTCTTCCCTTCTAAAAAGAAAATTTCGTCCTCGAAATTAGAAAGATGTAATGAAAAGAGGACGTACTTAATCAAGCAAAGAAATGCGGGTAGCTAGATCGCATAGACTCCTCGGTTTTCCTAGTAGCCTCCCGCTCCGGATGGTTCCTCTACAAAATCTTAACAAATAGAATGACTTTCTTTCTCATGACTCTGTCTTGGCGATCTAAAATAACCTCAGGCTCTTCCAAAAATGTCAAATCCTCTCGGATAGGTGATCACATGAAGATGATGATAATTGTATCCCCTCAGAAGAGATACATGAAACACATTATGAACGTGAGATAACTGAGGAGGTAAAGCCAACGATACGAAACCTCGCAAATGCGATCAAGAATTTCAAAAGGCTGATAAAACGCGATCTTAATTTGCCGTGGTTATCACAACATAAAGGATGATCACGATACACAGAATCAATAATTACCATGCTCATTAGTGGTATTGTCAAAGACAAAGTGAAATCAAGTAAAGTTGATGTAAAACCAAATGACGCGCAAATAAAATAGACACCACGGCGAGTGTTGCACCCGTATCAAATAAAGTACGTACGTCGTGATCAAACATAGATAAAATGCCCGTAAGAGTACCTGAAGTGTTCGCCGCGTCACGACCAGAAGCCGCCGGCTTCTCATCACTGTTACTCCTCCGGCCTGAACCAGAACCATGACCGGAACCCGAACCATAACCAGACCCACGATAATCCTGACATCCCCGATGGTACTGCTGGTCGCGGTCGCGCCAGTTCTGTTGACCGTTGCCACCATGCCCATTGTTGCCCTGCCTGTCATGACGTCGATAATCATTAGACCGCTGCTCAGACTCTCGCTGGTTTCCATCCTGATAACTCTGGCGTCGATCACCATTACAGTCCCGTTTGTTGTAACCGGACCGCTCCCACATAATCTCTATATTGCGTGCCGCGTTCGCTACCTCCGACACGTCATCATACTCATTATTAACTAGCTGCCCCAAAATAGGATCAGGAAGTCCCCACTTGAAGTGTCGTGCCTGCTCTTGTGACGACCCAGCAGCCGCACCCAGATATCCAACCAGATAAGAAAACCTCTTCATATAGTCAGAACTAGTCTCGTTCTCCCACATCTTGATCGAGCGATAATCCCGCTCACATTCTGCTACTCGGAGAAGGGAAAGTAATGCTCTAAGAAAACCTCACGAAACTGAGCCCAAGTCAACGCCACCACATAGAGTTCACCACCCTTCGCCTGTCGATGAGCTTTCCACCAGCTCAACGCATGTAGCTCGCGAGCCGAGCTTTAAACTCGTCAGCTACCCCAAGCACGTCAAATATCTTCTCGATATGGGAGATCCAGTTCTCTGCCTCAATGAGGGTAGTAGCAGAAGTAAAAGATCGCGATTTCAGCTTAACGAACCGCTCGAGCCAAACACGAATATCTATGGGTTGACCTCCACCACCAGATCCACCATTGCTACTGGCAAAACCAGCACGAACTTGTTCCAAAAGCTCAGTGCGAAGCTGAGGGGGAAGTTTCTGAACTTGCTGAGATACAGCCTCAGTGAAAGCAGGATCAGGAGTGCTTTGGCGCGTATTCACCATCTAAATGAAAACAAAACCAACAAACAAAAAGGCATGAGAAACAAATACGAAAGGGAGCAGAGGAAAACAGAAGAAACCTAGGGTCTACCCAATCTCACAGGTCAGCCAAAGCCTAAGGGTCGCAAAACCTAGGCTCTGATACCATAATTGTAACACCCCAACCCAACAAGGGTCCGAATGCCACATTACGGAGTCATATCAGAACATACTAATCAAATGCAAGCGGAAGTCTTTTATTTAAAATCATGAAAAGTCATCAAAACATAAGTCATCCCAAAAGTTCCAAAACATCACCCATAAGAAATAACATGGTCCAAATATACTGAATAAAATAGATTTCAAAATGCCAAAGGTCCAACAATAGGGTTCACTAGGGTAGGTCTTCCACTCCTACTCTCGAAATCCCATATCCCTGCTCCCAGCTAAATAGCTGCCGCATGGAAAAGAAAATGCGGCTGAGCTAACGCTCGGTGAACAGGTATAAACAAATATATATAAACGATAATCAAATCCTGAATCAGATACACGAAGCCGAAACAAATATCATAACAAATGGAAATCCCAACTGAAGAATAAGCATGGTAATCCGAAGAATAATCAAAGTAATCAAGTGAACCGAATATGAGGGAGAGAACATGGTAGTCAAACGAATCACATACGAATACGGAGTGAACAAATAGCCAACTAAACAACTGAACAAACATGGCATAGCAAACGAATAAATCAGAATAACAGATAATCACAATATAACCAGAAACCGAATGTTGCCACGAGCACCTATACTAAAGGATATACTCCAATAGCCAAATCTACAAATCATATATCATAATCTATATCATATCAAATCTGTTAATTCTTATCAAAGTGTACATGGGTAGCTAGCCCAAATATACCAAAATGTGAGGAGGTGTATTGCACACATGCACCACATCACCAAAACTGAACTGAGTACCTAGGATGCATCCATACGCTCCCTGCAAAACAAATCAAATATACATATGCCAATGCGAGACTATACATACGTATTCATAATGGCCAAGTGTACAAATATCATAATCATATCAAAAGGGAAAGCCGGGGACTAATCACACCGCCCCAGATAGTGTCATGCCATTGGTGCATCAATGACATGGCCACGGTACCTCCATGGCTAGTTAGCACGGGCAACCAAACAAAACAAATCATATCATATCAAACTGATCATATAATAGAATCATATCAATAAGGGATCTCAAATGGATAAAATATCAAATGAATAAGTAATCGAATATCAAACCAGAGGCTCATAACAAATGAATCATATCAAATAGATCATATCAAATCAAAGTAAGGAGAATACGAAACGGATATCAAAATAGACAAGAGTCATGAGAGAAAAGATGTGTCATGACGGAATATCTGTACCTTATGCAAAGCAAGCCAAAATAATCATGAAGCACACAGAAACTGAAGCTACTCCTTCTTCACACGATCTACATGAATTAATAATTATGTATTACTTCCGAGCTCATTTTAATCATATTACACATTTGGGTTTCTTTCTATTTTTAGAAACTTTTCATTTTTAGTAACTTCCCAAAATTTAGTAAGTTTCCCGAATTAGTAACTTTCCGAATTACAGTGACAATTTATTAAATTTAAAGCTTAATATTACTAGTATCATATTTTAGAGTTGATTGTAACAATTTTCCAAAAATTAGGGTCTAATATGTCATTTAGCAAAATATATGGTTTAAATGTGAAAACCACCAAAGTTTAGGGTTAAAGTTGTAAATTCCAATTTATTAGTAGTATTCATGAATATGTATTACAGATTCAATGCATGCATGACTCAAGTTTATCCAACCAACGTACTATATTTAGCACCATGTTATAGTCTCGTCGAATCCGGAAAACGTAACGCACTCGAACCCCGAAACCATACCGAGACCCAACTAAACAAAACCCATTTTCGATGTACATTTAGTGATACAAAACGAGTTCAAAACATCCCAAGTTTAACTAAACCGACACCATGGCTTTAGTTCATATTATCCATTTTGAAAATCAGTGTTGTAACCATATAGTTCTTTATATATTAAGATCTCAAAATCCTTGCTCATGTTTATAAATGATAGATTTTATCATGCATGGATTCAAAACTTATATATGGTACTTGCTCCATTTTAAAGTCTAAATTTTCAATCACCCAACTACATGCGTGACCCATATAACGATTTTGATACAGTACCCATTATGCATGCTTATCACATTATCTAAATGTCCTATGCAAATCACTTCAAGACCAAAACACATGCATAACTCTTCTTCCTCCCATGCGCTATATCATTCTATATGACCATGAAAAGTGAAAGAAAAAAAAAGTATTCAAAGTTTCATGCCAATAAGTCGATATACATGCAACAAATTCATAATTTTTATATGACCAACATATATGTTATTCGTAGATGGCTTAACGAAAAGACGACTTGATTCACACATTATAAACATATATATATATATATATATATATATATATATATATATATATATATATATATATATATATATATATATATATATATATATATATATATATATATATATATATATATATATATATATATTTGCATGCTATGACTGTCGAGGGAATGGAACAAAGAGATAAAACAAACACGTACGATTCAGATTTGAATAGCCAAAAAAACTCAAGTCGACATAGGTGTTATATCATTTAATGTGATTATCAAGTTTCATCCTTTTATGCGATCAATAAACATTTCATTCGCATTCTTTTATGCCATTTTATTGGTTATTAAAGCTACAGGTTATATGTATATATATGTGCATGACTAAAGGAAACAAAGACGAAGGTGAGAGGTACCTTTGGGTCGACAGAAAGAAGGACAAATAACCACAGACCTAAACTGAATTCGGACCAAATAAACCCTCTTCGAACCAGGGTTTAACTACGATCAAACACCACCTTTTTTTTGTTACCTTCGAACCACCTTGAACTTCTTGGAGAGAACACAACCGATTGGAGTTTGATTTAGGGTTTCTTGTGGAAGGGAAAAGAATGATATACGGTTATATCCATGCGTGAGGTGAGACTAATAATGAGGGAAAACCGTGTGATGAGGAGAGAAATCAAGAGTACATGTGATTTTTAACTTTTCAAAAGATATTCTTAGATTTTATCCTCCTAGCCCAAAACGTGTGAAGTGTTGTTTCACTGAATATTAGGTTCTAAAAGTGATATATAAATGTGAGATTATGATCTAAATATTTAAGAGTGTAGGCCAATTTCATACTTAGTGTAAGTTTGGATTCAAAATATAACATAAAAACGTGTAGGAGTCCAAACGAAATATGAATGAATCATAGGTATATAATACATAGGATTAGGATTAGATTTTGTATTTCATACTTTAATTCATAATGTAAAGTTTCAATGACAAGTATTTATTTAATTACTTAGGGAATTTTCAAAATAAAAGTGAAAAACTTGAACCGGATTTTAGGGAGTTATATCCACCATGGATTTTAGGGTGTTATATCCACCATCTTTCTTGATGATAACCAGCTCACTCCATCATCTATCACCATCTCCTTTGGTCAACTCAAAAAGCAAAGAAAGAGACAACATATCTGATCCATCCTTTTCTCAGTTCCTCTTTTCCACGAAGATGGAAGGAGAGTTTAACTGAAAGTAGTCGCTCCCATCTTCTATGACCGAAAGAGGATTGAAGATTTTCCATACTTCTTTTCTATTTATTGACTCTCAACACTCAGCAAGTATCCACACCCTCTCAAACATCACAATAATTGTATTGTGACCCTTGTTGTAGATCCGTTTGGTGTATGGACTTGCTGGGAAATCAGAAGTCGAGCTCTGCTTATTACTCTCCATCGATTCTCTCCCAGAAGGTTTAATTTGATTTCTATGTCTTGTCGATTGATGTTAGTGATATTGTTTTTATGGATGTAAACATCTCAAATGATTATTATTCTTGAGTAATTTTCGGATTAATGATCTTGTTCATGGATCGGTTATGATGATACATACATAATTTTTATTTCCTTCCGATTGACTTAATTATTTTTGTTAAAACCAAATTAGTTAATATTGTTATGTTTCTTGTGTGGTTAAGAAATCAATTAAAAACAAATGGCGTATTGGCTCGTTTATATAGGGAAGTAATTCGTTTCGGATAATATGTAGTGTTCCAAGTGCGTTTGGATTTGGGTTGTGGTCGAACCCACTGTGGACGGACCACAGTGGGGGTTGCTTGGTTCAATTGCGTTATGATCATAAGTCAAAACCCACCTTGGACACACTATGCAATCATTCCATGCCTCGTTTAATATTGCAACACCTAGAGGATAGAGATAGTGTCGAGTCTAAGTGTACGTAGAACGTAACCGTGTCGAGGCAAAGTGGGGTGTGAGTTGGGTCGTGGTATAGACAAGCCAAAGGGCTGTTGGACACAACCCTTTCACGAGTTCAACGACCCCATAGAGTCATGATAGTGAGCCATGTCGCGAGTACGAACAACCCAACATAAGGGTTTCATTTAATCTAAAACACCTACTGGTCATGGGTTTTGGGCTAGCTCTAGTGCGTTAAGAACAGGAAGAAGTCGTGGCTATTCAAAGCCTTATCAACGCATAGTGTTGCCAACTATGTATCCTACCTAATTGTCTCATCAAAACATCACCAAAATGTTGTTTCTCTTTTCCTTCGTCCACCAGCTAGGCTACTCACCCCTCCCCATTTTGAGGTCCATTGGTTATTTGAAGATGGGACGAAGCCCATCTTTCCTTGACTGCCCACCGGGTCACGTCCCATATGGGCCCAAGCCCATCTCACTTAAGAAAGGGTGTTTGTTTGCCCCTGGGCCGGAGTCCAGTAGTCTTTAGGGTCCATTCAAATGTCGCTCAACCACGAGTCGTCCCGTATCGAATACGTCAAATCTTATACCTTGTCCGGCACTTCTTCTTACGACTATCACCCGCCTACTTGTTCACTATCGACTACATACGTTAGTACTCGAACAAACTTCTTCAACTAATATGTATGATAACTCGACCTATTTTACAAACTTACAACTCCTAAAAACTAAACTTCTTTTCCAAATCTTTTAGTTAATATCGCTCGTTTTCTAAATCATAAAGACGTATATTTACACTACTATTTCTAAAACGACAACTTTATAAACAAATTACTAAATATAACCATAAACAAGACTCAACTTTCAAGCGATAAACTATATAAACGTTATATACAAACTAAACAAAACTATTTTATATAATAACGCTTTATTATTTTGTCCAAAACATATATTTAAAACGTATAAACGATTTTTGCCCGATTTTCCTAAAAGCGTTATACTATTCCTTATAAGTATAAATATTCTTTTACAACCATTTTTATCAAAACTTATACTTGAAATATAAACCTTTCTTACTAATCGACATTTGGTTATACATAACTCTAATACTATTTATATGAGATATTTTCTGTACGATGTCTTTTGGTTATCGACGAACCAAAGACCTATTCGACTTGATATTTTGCTATCCTATACATATATATATATACTTACGCACTTCCATGAGCCAAAATTCGCTAAATTATTTAAACTTAAACGCTGCCACACAAGCAACAACAACATAAACTTTTAACTTATTTAAACACTATCGAGTCAAACATAAACATATAAACTAAGACTTGCCAAACTATTATAGGTCGTGTGACGATAATGTATGCTCCTACCATTTGACTTTACGCTATTTCGGATTGCTTCACTAAGGTGAGTTCATAGCCCCACGTTTACTCTTTTAACTGTTTTATAAACTCTTTGGGGGAGAATACATGCTACTACTGCTTTTATGATCACAATTGCTTGAAAACGTTATGCTATACCTGATTGTTATCACTTACGTTCAAAATCATCGGTTTGATGATACCCGTGTTCAAAATCATCGGTTTGATGATACTTACGTTCAAAATCATCGGTTAGAGGGTTTGATGATACTTACGTTCAAAATCATCGGTTTGATGATACTTATGTTCAAAATCATTCTTAGAATGATATAACAATCACTATGATGATGGGTGCATCATCGGATCTTCTATTTTATGGAACTAAAATATCTTGTGATCAACTGCTTTATTACTAAACCTATGAATTCACTCAACCGTTGTGTTGACTTTTTAGCATGTATTTCCAGGATGAAAAGGCGATAGCTAACTCTGGAGGCGCTTGGGCATTGGCATGGCATGGTAATAGATGACTCTGATTTACGTATGGGGACCACATTTTACTAATGGGCCATTTTTCCACAACAATTCAACTTTGTAAACTTTGTTTTACTACAATAAATGAAATATTTTACGAAAAAGCTATTATTTTTTTCACTTTGTGTTATGATCCAATTGAGTAGCATCCCAAAAACCTTTTCTTCCGCTGCAAACCATTTTTGGGGGTGTTACAGAGAGGAACCCGCCGGGGGTGTTTGCCATTTTTTTTAGATGTTTTAGGACCTTCTAGTTCTTTGTTGTTGTTTGCTATCTTTTTTATCAAGTCATTTGAAATGGTAAGCAGTAACAATTTATTCTAAAAAGAATATATGATAAACTTCAACATTTTTTATAAAATTGCACGTGTATCAAAAGTATATCAATATTGGACTCGTTTTGTTTGTAATGTAGAGGCCTTTCTGGCCGTATATCTTTTCTTAATAAAATAGCCAGATGTTTGTCGGATATTGGATAAATAAACTTTATTATATATAAAAAAAAGAATTATATATAAACTTTTATAAAAAACCATATTACCAAAATGTCACTTGCCATATGAATTTTACCAAAAACTACCTTTTAAATTAGGATTACCAAAATCTACTTTGAGCGCAATTTTTTCCCAACTGACATGAATAAGAAAGTACACGGAGCGCAAATTGTTTTGCTCTCCCTTTCTATTTTTGCGCTCCCAAATGTAAAAAAGAGAAAACCGTATTTTTTTGCTTTGAAATCTAAATGTAACCATCTATTGGTAGAGCAAAAAATGTTGGGAGAACAAAAATTTTGCTCTCCGTCCCCACTAAACCAAGTAAATCTTCAAAAAAAAAGGATGAAAATACTTATGGAGCGCAAAAACTGGAGGGAGAGCAAAATATTTGCTCTCCGTGTACATTTCACTCTCTTGTCCACATGATACTCAAAATTGGGAGAGCAAAAAAGGTTGGGAGAGCAAAAAATTTGCTCTCCGTCCCCACTAAACCAAGTAAATCTTCAAAATTGGGAGCGCAAAAAGATAAGGAGAGCAAAAAAATTGCGCTCTCTGCCACGTGTCCACTTTAGATTTGGTCTTAAAGTACACGCGTAATGATCTAAAGCGTGGAGCGCAAAAAAAGTTGGGAGAGCAAACAATTTGCGCGTAGAGTAGCTTTTGGTAACACAGCTTTCAACGGTTTATTTTGGTAACAATGTTTTCTATGTGTCTCTTTTAGAAATTCCCTCTTTATAAAAAGTTGTACGTATTTGGCCCTTGTAGTTTTAAAAAACTTTAGAATAATTTTGAAATTATTTGATAGGTTAAGGGTCTATTTTGAAAGTTTTTTTTATTTAAAAACTATATATATATTAAACTTCAAAAAAATTTAATATTGGGCTTGTTTTGTTCGTTATCGAGAGACTTTTTTGCCAGTATTTTTTTTATTAAACAAATTAAGATATATATGTTAGATAATTTATAAATAAAGTTTGTTGAATAAAAAAGTCGTTAATAGTCAAAAGTTCATGGTGTATTTCAAAAAAAAATTATCGTTATTTTTATTGTTGCATGATTTTTTTATTATTTGTTTGGCATACAAACCGACTAAAGTTTTCATTCATTCTTAGAATATATATATAACAAGTGAATGTAACCCGCCGCATTGCGGCGGGGGTGCTTGGCTGTATTGTGTTTCCGTGTTTATGTACATGGATCATAACATATCGGTGAATAGCATTACATAAAGGTATAACACCAAATCTACAATAAGATAAACACAGACAACTCACGTCTGCGTGAAGTTGGCTGCACAGTAACAGTAACAGTTATAATACATGTACCATGTACACCAGGTACCAAATTATCATAAGCTACAACCAAACAAATGCACATATATGAGCTACTCGTTGATCCATAAGCTGTCCAAAATAATATATCACATTCATCAGCTATTGAAGAGCACATGCATTCATCTCTTGCGAGCTCCTCTCCGGACTACGATATGCAGGGTGTTTACGACTATGGAGAACATTCGTCATAAGCAATATGATGCGGCCCTCTGTTCCTCCCAATGTTTAAATCCTGCAAGAATGCAAGAACAGGAATATAAACAACAATATCTATAAATTTATTTTATATTAGAACCAATATACTTTTGGTTTCATTCGTCTACTGGTAGATGGTTGTGTCTTATTTCAGTCATCTTCAAACCGGTAAGCCTAAGAACCCCTTGATCTAAAAGATATGCAGAACATTAGTTAAGTTCAGGTATAAATATTTTGATTGCCATTTGATTTTACCTTACTGTGTTAGTACAAATATTTAAGAATGGGTTTTATAGTGGGCACACAACATGAATGCAGTCAGTTGGAGATACTAAAGCTTAAAACTTTAATGCATACATTATTAAAGACTCTGATGTCACAAAGAGTTTATAAACTATTTTACAACGTAACTGTTTACATACCTTTTTGTCTAAGAATATGCAGCAACACCTTGTGGGAGTAAGGCCTAGAACCCTCATGGTTGTCCATTTTCAGTATACTCTCACTTCAATTGCTTGGGTGATTTCTGTTGGTTTAAGATCTGCAAAATAACATGTTTGCCATTCTATAACAATCATCTTACCAGCAGCTTTCGAAAAGAATTAATATTATTCATGTAGAAGCAACTAACCGGTCCAAACTGTGGGCAAAGCCGGATCAGCTATAACCCCAGCGTCTGCATCTACAGTGCGGCTTTCAGCTGAACCAAAAATAGAAAAAAGATGAAACAGTTTAGTTCAAAGAATACAGCTGTTATAGTTATAGTCTTCAGATTAGGCGAGTTAAGCAACATAATACCTTCGTACTGTTGAACCTACGATTACTTGTCGAACCTG
This sequence comes from Chrysanthemum makinoi, assembly GCA_910596185.1. NCBI lineage: Eukaryota > Viridiplantae > Streptophyta > Magnoliopsida > Asterales > Asteraceae > Chrysanthemum > Chrysanthemum makinoi. Next base: position 164,690,711 of record OU343220.1, read on the forward strand.
AATGTGACTTGTTGTTCGTCCGCCCAGTAGTTGCAACCATAAAAAAAGGAGAAATACATGTGAATATGAAAATATAGTTGTATAAATATAATAACGGCAAACATCTGCTCGTTTGCGCTTGTCTTTTTAAGCATTATTTTTTTATATTGTTAATTCATAGGCATGTGGGTTTTCTTATCATAACAAAACCATAAATATCCCATTTAACCGTATCCCAAAAAACTGACCTTCAACAGAATCATGAGAATGAAGTGAAACATGAGAATCCCTTTTCCTCCATTTGATAAAAGAAGGATCTTCCCAAAACTTATAATCACTTGCACTCACAATCATCTTATTATTCAAACCCATTAAAAATAACAAAAATGTATCGATAATAATACCATAGTCACCGTACACACACACACACACACACACACAAATAGGTAACCATACATGTTTTTGATATGAACCGTTGGCGCCATGTGTACAAGCGCAAGACTCGAGGGGGCTGAATGTCATTAGTTAATAGTTACTAGTCAATTATGTTAATTTGGTTTATTGCCTATACTAGGGTCGATTACTGGTTTTGGGGATTCATTCAGAAAATTGGTTTTGCTTTCTTCTTGCTGAACTATAGGAGATTCCTGGGTCTCAAAAGCCAGGCTTGATTTATCTATCCATAACTTGTCACTAGTTTGCTCTAATTAACTGCTATCCTTTTGATCTTTATCAAATTGGTATCAGAGCTGTTCGATTCTAGGGTTTCAAAACAAACAAAAAAAATTACTGTTCACTGGTACTGTTCACCGGAATTTACTGTTCATCCCGGAGTTACTGCTTAGCATCATATTAGTCATGAGTAACAATGAATATCATACACAAACGGAAGATCGAATTTATAACTTCGAGAAAAGAATGGAGGCTATGAGAGCTGAATCAGCCCGTAGACATGAAGAAATTATAGATTCATTGAAGAAGTTGGCGATTTCAATGGGCCGCACTAAGGAGGTTGAAGAATGGGAAAAGTGGCGTGATCCTAAAAGAGATCACAAGCGTAAAAGCCACATCATCACCTTGGTTCCAGCCAAATTGATTGCAGCAGAAAAAAGAAGTAAAGATAGTAGTATTGTGGAGGAGGATTGGTTGCAAAAAAATTCACGGAGCCAAAATTATGATGAACAACCCATTCCTTTAGTAACAATGACTGGAGTCAACAATTAGATAGGTAATATTGCTTCAAAAAACCTGAAGGAGGTGGTAAATGAGTTACAGATTGACGATGTTGAGGAAACACATGTTGTTTTCAATGAATATGGAAGCAAAACAGATTGTAAACAACCGGGCTTGTCAAATTCCGTAACATGGGCGACAATAGGTAGCCGACATCAGTCACATGAAGCTGGTTGGGGGCTGAAAGCAGACCAGTTTCAAGAAGATCCTAGGCCTTTTATTGAAGGGTTTCGTCTGTCATTACAATGTTGTCTTCCAAGAAGAATATGGGATCCCGGAATCACTCAATGTGACGTTTTGAAGCAACACCTTGAGGACAAGGTGTTTTTGGGGGCGGGAGTATTGATACATCCTGCATTCTATAGTTTATAGTTATTATTATTATTATTATTAATTAATTAATTAGTTTATTTAGTTTCCTTTATTATATTTTCTTAGTGAACAAGTTAAGTCTAGGGACTTTTATTATAAATAGGGTATTAGGGTTGTAATGGAGATTATGCAGAATATTATTAATGGTTTAGTTATTTGTCTTCATTATTGGGAGAGAGATCGGCCTCTCGAAAGTTGATCACCTATCTTTATTGTTCTTTTATCTCTTAATCGAATCGGTTCGTATCAATTGGTATCAAAAGACGTATCAGCGGTTATCTCGGGAATTTTACTGGATTGGGATGCGTCGGGATGTGGCTAAGATGGTGGCTGAGTGCGGTGTATGTCAAAGAAACAAGCATTCTAACCTATCTCCAGCAGGATTCTTGCAGCCTCTGTCATTGCCACAACGAATTTGGGAGAACCTTACTATGGATTTCATTGATGGGCTGCCAAAGTCAACAGGGTACAGTGTGATAATGGTGGTTGTCGATCGTTTGAGCAAGTCGGCTCATTTCGTGCCTTTAAAGCATCCTTACACCGCCGCATCAGTTGCTACGGTGTTTCTTCGGGAGGTAATACGCCTACATGGGGTTCCAAAATCGATCGTGTCTGATCGGGATCGGGTATTCGTTAGTCACTTCTGGAGGGAACTCTTATCAGGGAACGACACTCAAGCGGAGTACGGCTAATCACCCGCAAACGGATGGCCAATCAGAGGTGGTGAACCGTAGCTTGGAGACATACCTTCGGTGTTTTGCATCTTCCCGACCGAAGGAATGGGTGAAATGGTTGCCATGGGCTGAATATTGGTATAATACTTCATATCACTCGGCTATTCGTACGACTCCTTTTAAGGTGTTATACGGCCGAGATCCGCCTAGTATGCTTACTTATGATCGCGGAACCGCTCTTACTTTTGAGGTGGATCAGTATTTGCAGGCGAGGGATCAGATGTTGGAGGAGCTGAAAAGACAATTTTTACGTGCTCAACAGTTGAGGAAAGAGCAGGCTGATGGGAAGCGGAGGGATGTCTCGTTTGATGTTGGGGAAATGGTTTACTTGAAGTTACGTCCGTACGCTGTGGGTCGTGGTTCACGGCCAATCGGTTAGCTCCGCGATTCTATGGTCCGTATGAGGTGATGGAACGGATCGGCCGGTGGCGTAAAGGTTGAAATTGCCTCCACGTCGACCATTCATCCGTTTTTATGTGTCCCAGCTTAAGAAGGTGATTGGTAATCACAGGTTCATCGGATTTGCTGCTACCTATGCGCGAGCCCGTAATGGAGCCCGACGCTGTTGGGAACTCGTATGATGGGGAACAACGGGAGGTGTTGATTGGATGGAAGGGGTTACCACCAACTGAAGCCACTTGGGAGATATTTGAGCACATTCAGCAGCAGTTTCCTAGTTTCCACCTTGAGGACAAGGTGGTTTTTCGTGCATGGGGTGATGATATGAACCGTTGGCGCCATGTGTACAAGCGCAAGACTCGAGGGGGCTGAATGTCATTAGTTAATAGTTACTAGTCAATTATGTTAATTGGGTTTATTGCCTATACTAGGGTCGATTACTGGTTTTGGGGATTCATTCAGAAATTTGGTTTTGCTTTCTTCTTGCTGAACTATAGGAGATTCCTGGGTCTCAAAAGCCAGGCTTGATTTATCTATCCATAACTTGTCACTAGTTTGCTCTAATTAACTGCTATCCTTTTGATCTTTATCAGTTTTCCTCGTCATTCAGATATTTTTTCATCGCAGGAAAAACTAAAGAAATAAGCACTTCCTCAAGTGGCCTATATCTGCATACCTATAGAATAAAAGAGATAAAATTACATTTACATATAACTATATAAGACATCATCGACAGCGTACCAACTTAATAAAGTTTTCATAACTCAATAGTGATCCAATTGAATATATGTGTTGGTCTGATCTTTTATGACAATTTCAATAGTTTCCAATTTCTAACCTCCAGGTTAGACCTAAGAAGTTAATCAACAATTGTGATCTATTTTTATATTATAAAAGTTACACGGACGGTCCCTGGTTTGTCCATAAACATGGATAGTCCCTATCTCTAAGAAAGAATAACACTGTGGTCCCTTATATTAAGCTTTACATTTTAGCATCGTTACCTTTTCACCATTATCATAACGGTCGTATAAGCTAAAGTATTTCGACATTAGGTAAAAACGAGATACGTTTCACGTTTTTACATAATTTTACATTTTGGTCCGTTTTTATACGTTTGAAACGTTTTTTGACATAAAATTTCAAAATTTTGAAAATTTTTCGACATAAAATTAAAATTTTTACTCCATTTTTCCGATTCTTTTCAATTTTTTCCGAAATTTTGATAAATTTGAAGTTTTATAGCTATTTTTACGTTTTCATTATTTTTATACGTTTGCTTACATTTTTACATTTTGGTCCGTTTTTATACCATTGGCTTATAATTTGAAGTTTATAATCGATAATCATTTTTTCGATTATTTTCAAAATGAATTTTTTCCCAAATTTTTTGAAATAAAAATAAATTCCTGTTTTTCATTTTTTGGGTCCAAAATTTTTTGAAATTTTATGTCTTTTATGACGAAACGTTAAAAACAAGAAAACGACAAAAAACGATAAAAACGGATGAAAACGATAAAAACTGTTCGTAAAAAACGTAGAAAATGTATAAAAACGTACTAATGTCGAAAAACTTTAACTTATAAACGACTTAAGTTTAAAATGTAAATTATAACCAATTTATTCTTTTCAGAGATAGGGACTATCCATGCAACTTTAAACTTTCAGGACTGTGACTTTTGGACAAACCTTAGGGACCATCCGTGTAATTTACTCTAAAAGTTACTTGATAAACTTGGCCTATATTTGCATACGTATATAATAAAAGAGATAAATTACATTTACATATAACTATATAAGACGTCATTGACACCCTACCATCTTATAATGTCTAATTGAATATATGTATGGGTCATCTTTTATTTTCATATGATTAGATAAAAATCAAAAGTTACAATTTTCATATGATAAAAGTTACCTGATAGACTTTATTTTTAACCAATTTTTTAACCGATACAGAACACATAAGAAGCATCCATTGTCAAAGAAACAAAGATCGCCAACTTTGAACCATCCTTTCGAGTCCAGCATTGTGTCGATAACTTCTTTATCATTAACAAAAATTTTATGCACTCAATTGTTTTTTTGGGTAAAAATGTGTTTAAAATCAAAACATTTTCGAAGTAATGATTTTAAATTTCATGATAAACCAATACTTTGAAATCTGTAGGCAGTCGTTTCAATGTTTTGATTTTAAATTTTATGTATTCATTCGTTTCTTGGTTTCCTGATGCTAAAGTGGTCTACGCTTTTACCAATGTGCTTTAACGGTATTTTTTTTATACACAAATGAATTCAATTATGAACAAAAAAGTATAGTACTGTAATAATGTGGAAACCAATATACGCAGGAATTAATAATTTCACTTACCCTGTACCGTCGAACGCTTCTTCCATTATTCCTTTGCGAACTGCTACAACCTTTTTCTATCCCTTCATTAATACCTATTACAACAACAAATTGTTAATGATTAATATAATTAAACTACGAATTATGTCTTGTATGCACCAAAGCAGTGTCATACTTAAATGCTCAGTTATATCTTGTATGCAATAATAAAATAACGTAAGCACAAATACATAAGCAGGCTTGCCTTTAGTTATCGGCGTCGGTGGTCCTAACAAAGATAACATCACCTAATCTGAAAAAGGGCACAATAAAATCGTTTAAAAACCTACAAAAAGATTGACAAAACCAATCAACAAACAATATAGTATGATTTACCTCCGGACATCTGGGCGAGCCAACTTTTTCTAGCACCGTACACAGACCGGTTTAGGAATGGGTTGTCAAATACATCTGGGACAGAGGCTGCCACAATCATGGCTGCAATTATAAGGAATAAAAGACACAAAACTTGAAAGGCGTGTTCCAGCATATGCTAAGACTTGAAACCAAGTAAAAATCCAAAAATAATTTTACCTTAGCTGGTACCGTGACCATGCTCAGTAAGTATGTGAATCGAAATTCCTGCTTTAGGCTACATTGGACTGGAAGGAATGCCCACATCCTTGCGTATCACTCCAGACCCAAAGTTCAACACAACCGGACCGCACCCTATGTATGTACACATTGTTAAAAAATTATTGTTTATACTCCAAGATTACGAAAAATACATAATGGTGCTGAAAAAGAAATGAAGACGCAACCTTTGTACAAAGATTTTAAATCATCAGAAACAACACCATGTTGTTGTAAGAATTCAAATGCTTATGCCATAATTTAGACACCCAATGACTCATTAAAAACAAACCGCTTCTCCCCTTAACTGAGCAGACCCGACCACCCATTAAAAACACCCAAAACCCCATAATACAACACCTAAAGACCCCCATAAAAACTACAATTCTTCCCTGGTTAGTCATAGGTGCGGCTCCGTTTTCTAGTTTCAACTACGTGAACCTTGTTTTCACCCCCACCCTAGAACAGATTATCTACAACTTAAAAACCCCATCGTTAATTATGCAGCAAAGCCCCATGAATGTGAATAGAAAAACTTACTCAAACTCGAACAAAATGCGACAACGCCTATTCTTAGAATCCAAGAATACTCAAAAGTCAAAACTGAGAATTCAATTAGGGTTAGTAAACTTACATAATTAATTTTATTTAGGCATTGAAATCAATTGCTGCTTGGTTCTGGCTTGTGGGTTTGATTAAGCATAGGAATACGGTATTGTGTGTTTGAGAGAGGGGAAGGCAAAGGCGGTGGAATAATCTAGTTACTGTGTGGATGAAAATCTTCGCTGTAGAGGTAAAACATTAGCATTAGCGGTGGTTGATGGGCAGATGGTGTGGGTAGGAAATGCTTAAAATGCAGTCAGAGTTGAAACGGGTTAAGGGTCGAAATTGGTGTGGCTCGACATTTTTTGGCGTTTTTTTTTTTACCTTTTTTCCCTCAAGTAAGTAAAAGGTTTGTCTTACTTGAGCCTAAACACAATGACAAAATACAAATTCCATAATTATACGTTTTTGGGAGACATGTGACTCTATCTTATTGCACCTTAACTGGTTTGTGCCCAAACCCCTTAGTTGGAGTTTATCAGGATGCAAATTATATCTATTGATAGCATCCTTTAACTAATAGTGGGTACATGCGGTTTCCAATTAAATGATCTACTTATACCCCACCTCTACAAACATAACAAAGAAACACAACATATTAACCCTTACCAGCTGGCACCTTAAAACAACATTAAACACACAAAAGTATGCAACATCACATACCTCCATCGAAAAGGTTGTAATTCAACAAAACACGAAAATTCAGTATCTGTTACAATCTTCGCAAGGATTTTTAGGCCTTAATCTTACAACAGCTCAAATTCTTCCAGAAACTGCAATGTAAACTCAAGATCAGTTGAAGTCGATAACTTTTTCTTTGTATAAAAACTACTCAATACCAAAAGGCCAAATGTGTTAGCGATTTTTAAGTATACAAAAGCAAAAGGCCAAAAAAATAAAATCAAATACGCACCGGGGACATAGTAATCTTAAAAACTATTAACTTCAGTTTTTCGGCTTCTCGTGAACCATTTCACAAAAACCCCTAAAATAATCTGGCTCCCCAATGGCCGAATCCCAAACACCTCTAAATTCAATGTCGGAACCCCAATTCCAAACATCACCGATTTCATAATAACCCAACCAATATATATAAATGAGAAAAGATTCCAAACTTAAAGCACGACACCATAAACAATCAACAACACAATCTTAAATCATCAGAAAAAAAAATACCATGTTAATCAATTATGCCAATTATACCATGTTAATCTATTCACGGATGATTCTTCGTCAGCTTCCGATTCAGATTTATTGATTCAAATATCTTCTCGTACGGATGATTTTGGAACCGTAGAAAACAAACACAACATACGTTATCTTCTTCATCATCTGGATTTGCTGAACTGATAGGTATCAAGCGGTGAAATCAGAGGTGATGTGCATATTTGAAGACACGTGTTTTGGCAAGGAATAAAATAAGGTGGCTTCCATATATAGTTACTAGTGAGCCTTTTTGGCCGTGCTGGATGTTAAAATTTGATGTTTTTATAAATCACTAGCCTATAAACCCGTGATAAATCACGGGTAGCTTATACATGTGAAAAATTAACACATGAAATAAAGTGATAAAAGTTAGTAGTTATCAAACGATTAGAGTTGTTTGCATAACAATTTGATAGATACGTGAAGTATGTGAAAAGATCAAACAAACACTGGATATGGCTGCAATCAGACTCTTGGTGTGACTGCCAAGCCAAGATATTGCATGGTATTTTTTTAAGTAACTAAATATAATAAAATAATTTGATTCCAACAATGTGATGTATCCTACCATATAAAAAGAATTCTCATTCAACTCCCACTAAGAATGCAGCATATGCTAATATTGAAAAAGTCAAAAAACCTCTACACTACATTATCTCAGCAAACCCAGTTTCAGTTATTCAAACAACTACGCTTAAAACCAAAGGTAGATGAGTCACTCGTAATCGAGAATGGTCTACCTGGAATGTCCGTGTCCAGGAGCTGAGTGATACAGTCAATCATAGGTTGTGCCTCAACGAAAATAGCGGAAAAAGAGTGTCTAGTACAACAGTGTCAATATCATTAAACCCCGCAACCAATGTTAGGCCAAAAACACATATGAACCAACGTTAAAGGACATACAATTTAATGTGCTAGAAGGACGTGTACCCTCAACCCCTGCGTCTTGATGGATATATCAAATGAGATGTTGCAGATTGTTGGTGTCATTTTGAAAGTCAAATCTGCAACTTAAATCAGCTTAAAGAAATTGACCCGCAATCTGTTCTTTATCCTTTGTTAATGCATTCTGAAATTGGCTTTTGTTGGCGCTCAAATTGCAACATAAAGAAACGCTGCATAAGATTCTTCGCGAAACAAAATCAAATTATATGCTATAATATATTCTGGCCGAATGCTTTAAAATACCTGGAATTATAAGTAGAATGTAAACAAAAAAAAGTTATAAATGAAAATCCCTGACCTTGTGGTTGATTGGCACTGCTCATTTTCATAAATACATGTCATTAGAAGATCGAGGGATTTCTATTCTCCGAAAGTGTTACTGACCCATTTCAACCTTATTAAATCAGCGACACCATATGCTTTCAAATGATTCCCGCCAGCATGCGTTCTAGGTCAATGTCTGTTATCGCAAAAACAATAGGCATCTGCAACCAACGGTTTTTGAATATCAAATTAAATATTCAACATAAGTATATCAAACAAAAACCGTAACTTTCAAACCTTAAAGAGTTACTGGTTATGCCACCAGTGTATCAAAAGCTGGGATGGGAGCCAGCACGACCTTCTGATCTCCTTTTGTACACAACCCATGGGTGCCAAAACTAAAACTATACATGAAATTACAAAACTCAATTGAGATCCGTTGAATACATTTTAACTATAACACATCTGATCCTATATAATGTCAAAATTTGCTCATACAACAAAATCTAAGAATGAAGCCTTAGAAGTCCTTTGAGATTCGTTGGTATCATACTCGTATGCGAGCATTCCTAATCCAACATCAACACAATACCTGAGTAGCCCAACCACAGGATCATGTTTAAGCATTCATAGCATAGAAACCTGTCGTATAATAAGAAAAACCTCATAAGCCGGACAAAGTAAGCTAATCAGCTTTCCTGAAATCTTCAAAATTTTAAACCTTTTTCAAGTACACTAATCCTAAATTAAATCATACCAATTGAACCATACCCAAATGAACATAAGCCTAAATTTTAGAATACCCAATCCATAAAAAAAAACACAAACGAACCCTAATCTTGATTTACAATAAAAATCATACTTTAACCGAATTAGAAAAGCATACCCACTGGATTTTTTTAAGTGTTAAAATTTGATGTTTTTATAAATCATTACACGTAGGTTTTCAAAAAGAGCAATGATATGGGGGCTAACTAAAGAGGCCTAAAATAAGACTTAATGCATAAATGACTTGTACAGTACTGTTACTATATAAGTCATTTATGCATTAGGTCTCACTTTAGGTCTATTTATCATTTTCCTTTCAAAAAAACCTTTTTTGCTATCTAATTAGAAGGGGTTGGGTTATTTTGACCCCTCAGATTGACCCTCTCTATATTTTTTGTTATTTTTTTTTTACTTTTTTTTATTATTATTTTTTATTTTTATAATTTTATTTATATCAAAAAGCTATAAACCTGAAAATGCGGAACTGTAAATATAAAGTTTAATAAGTCAAACGCTTAAAACTGTCAGAAATACAGAACAGAAACTGACAAAAAACTGTGTTGTACTGAAAAAAATGAGAGGACAAAAGGAATATTCCCTATGATTTGACCTCATAGGGAGGGTTCCAATAATACAACCCATTAGAAGAGGTAAAGTTATATCAATTATCACTATGGATAAAATTAAAGCTCTAAGCTATACAATACAAATATAATTTTACAAATGTTTTATTGTGATATGTGTACTCAAAATATTACATGTCTTGTACAAAAGTTTTTATTTGTAATGATATAATATACTTGTTTTCTGAATATTAACTTACATGTAGCTTTTCAAATCTGTCATGGTGGCATATGTACCTGATCACAACTTCATAAGTGGTTGTATACTTGTTTTAACAAAAAATAGCAAATTTGGCAATATTTTGAATACATTTATAATACTCTGAAACATTTGAGAAAAAATACTCGTTTATCATTAATATAATTATGACATGTGATAGAACAAAGGAAATTAAGTGATTTGATAATATATGCATAATGAAAAATGATATAGGGGCCTAAACTTAGGCCTAATTTTAGGCAAAAAAGCAAGTGGCATCATTCTGGTGGTTGTAAAATAAATAGGTACCTGTCTATAACCATCAAAATAATGTCATTTGGTTTTAGGCCTAACTTTAGGTCCTCTATCATTTTTCATGCATAATAGATGTTGCGGCTACCACCCAATCCATTCTCGTTAAAGTCTATAAACCAGTGTTTTACTATTCTCTTTTTACATTTTAACTTAAAAAAACTACACTTTGTGGATATGACAAGATGGTGCCATACATAGACCCAGTGGCGGAGCCAGAAAAAGTAGTTAGTGGGGGCAATAAGAGATAAGAATGATTATATTATTGTTCGTTTTTCTTTTAATGGGTCGGGTCGGGTTTATTTCTAGGCAAAAACCATTATTTTATGCCAATTACACAATTTTGTTGAAGAAAAGGCATACATGTAGATGTCCATAAAATAAACTTTGACTCGTAATATCATCTACTCATCAATCTCAAAGTAAACATTTAAGATGTTTAATTTGAAACTAAAGAAATAGACGATAAAAAATGTGACCATAACTTATCTTATTCTAAAGAAAGGCTAAAAATTAAAAAAGAAACATCAAACTTTATACCAAAAGATCCTATATTGTTGATACTAATAATACGGATAACTTTCTCTACATTATATTTACATTGCACACATATGGTAAGTGGATATTTTTACCAGAAATGACCAGTTATTTTAATTTTGTTATTTTGGAAACAGTGCCTTGACCCTTTTTTTTTTTATCAATTTACGAGTTTTATCTTAACTTTACTGCATAGATAACTGGAAAATAATGAATAAAATGCCTTTTACTTTTTAGATACCCGATCCACATCCCACTTACCCCACCTTCTTACCACTTCCCTGTTATCTCTTTTTTTTCCTTCCATTTTCCTGACCATCAAAACCACCGGAAAATAGTTTACTCATCGAACAGAACTCTGATTCTTGGTAACCAAATAAGGCCGAGGGCACTCGGATTAATTGTTTGAGGGCACTCGACCTATCTTCGACAAATTTAACATTTTTCCCTGCATATTTTGTGTGTCTACAAGACGTTGGTCGGGGGCATCGCCCCCCACTACTGTCAATGTGGCTCCGCTTCTGCATAGACCCATAGTGATATCACATCTTTTTAACTATTTTTTTCAACTATGCACAAAGACTTATGACCACGGTTTATCTATAATCATGCTCCTCTTTTCATTCTTATACCAAACCGGTTTATCTCTTGATATTGAAATAACTTTACTTGTGATTCATTAACAATAATGTCACCTATGATTCACACTCACAAGTCATACCAATGCGGCAATTATAATACTACAAATGTTGTCACTAAGTAACAAATATTTCACAAATGGAGCAAATTATGAATACTAATATACTATCCAAGAAGATAAATTAAGAAATGGAAAATGAGGCATGATCTTGATGGTTTGTGAAAAAGTGGGTCTCCTGACTGCAGCCATCAGGATGATGCCACGCAGTTTTAGGCATGGGTTTAGGCATATTTTTTAGGCCTCCCAATCACTACTCTTAAGAAATAATGTTCAGGTAAAACCAATTTCTTAAATAATCTATTTTCAATGAGTGAATTGATGTTGATGAGACACAAGATGTAAGAGAGAAGAGAAGTCATGATGGCTCAATAGTCAACCTGACATATCTAATGACCAAAACCTTTACCAACTTATTTTTGAAGATTTTTTGCCATCCTACCATAGCACCTCTACTGTACAACAAAAAAACAACGATAACATAAAATTTCTTTTATCTGGTACAAAACAAGAAAAATAAAATGCAACTGAATATTCAAGTAAAAAAGTATACCAATAATATGGTTACTTTGCTAAGCAAAAAATGAATATTTGGTTACTCAAACCTTACATTCATTTAAGTAGCCAAAAATTATAACAATTAAATAAATTAAAAAAAAATCCATAACAGACATAAACACAAAATAATTCATCAACAGCCGTTCCTACCTAAAATCCACTCAACATTCTTTTTAACAATGTATCCGTCTTAATGATACTGGAATATAATTTTGTATGTTGGCACCAAGAAAATCACCCGCGATATATACTCGTTCCACTTGATCTCTTCTAGAATCAATGTTTGCAAATAATATCATTAACACTTATCTTACACAAAAACTAAAAAATCTAAAAAGATTTCACTTAAAAAAATATGACAATGTAGTACAAAGTGAGACATCATAAAATGATGAAATATATGAAAAAAGAACATTGATGATAATATACCTAGCAAGATCTAAGGCTGGATGCAGTAGTTCGATCGTCCCTTCCCTCGATCGATTGAAGGATCGATCGTCCTTGATGTGGGGTGAATCGATCGACCACAAATCCAACCAAATGAGTCCCAACTCGATCGTATATACGATCGAAACAACACACACATAAAAACAAGACTCACCCCTTTTAATTAATTTTATTAAAGGTAGTCTTTACTGGGGCACCCAATCGCTTGAAGGTCGCTGGAGAGAGAAAGCTGACGTGGCAGGGAAAATGAGGGGATTGTGGCTCCTTATTGGGGGCATCCTAACACAAATGATAAACCCAAGACTACAACAGTATTTTAACAAGTTTTAGTGGGTCTTCATCCAAAAATTTGAAGTTAATGATAAATTTTTCTCTAACATGAGATTTCAACTGTGCAAGGTGATAGATCCACTTTTGAGCATATACACAACCTCTATAAACATTCTTGCTACACGACAAGTCGACAACTCGTAACAGTTTTACCATGCTAGTCCATTGAAAATCAAAATCTGCAACCAAACCAATAGAATCAGTAATATAAGCACATATTTAAAACTCAAAAACGTAAAACCAAGGAAACATCACAAGAATATCAATTCCGAAAAACCTCACAAAGAACACAACGAAAGAACTAAAAACACAAACTAATTAGTCATGTGAACACAAAATTCATGATTAAAAGGTATTAATCTATTATTATATAACAAACGAAAAGTAACATAAAGTCAAAAGAAGCTAACCGACCATATTGTATAATGCAGCTCCATAGAAATTTGATGAGAAAGAGTAGGGTAAAAAGGAGAGGGGAAGAATGAGAAAATGGTGGTGTGTGTGATTTAATCGCTTTACATCATACTGCAAGGTAAGAAGTTTCAAAGACTAAACAGTAAGCGACTGTTGCATGCTTACTTGGCAAAATTTGAGGGGTGCTTTGCTGCTGATGTGTCATTTTTTAAAGCTCCACAGTAATTTTGAGCTCTTCCTTTATAATATAGGTAGATATAGTAAAATGGAATGAATAAAATATAATAGTTATAAGGCGGCTTGTGGTGGCTTCCATATATAGTTGCTGTATATAAAATGGAATGAATAAAATATAATAGTTATAGAATGAATAAAATATAATTGTTATAAGGTGGCTTGTGTCATATATATTTATATAAATAGGTTCAGAAAATATTATTTTAAATGCTTTGGAAATAGGTCCATTGTGCTTTGTTATTATGCGGGGACGCGCGTGTCGTAGCTTTATCTTTATTGTTACTCGAAGTATGATTGTGTTCGATAGTAGAAATACACACCCATAAATCTAATCTTCGAGCCAATTTATTTATATACAATTGTAACTTTCATAAAACCGGACATCTTTAGCCTCTGTAGTTTAAAAAAATTTATGATAATTTTTAAAGTTATTTCAAAGGTTAAGGGTGCATTTCGAAAGTTTTTTTATTTAAAAACTATATATAGATATTAAACTTCAACATTTTTTATAAAATCATACGTATGTCAAAAGCATATCAATATTAGGCTCGTTTTATTCGTTATCGAGAGACCTGTCTCACAGTATTTTTTTTATTCAAGAAATCGCGAGGTATCTATTAGATAAACGATAAATAAAGTTTGTTGTATAAAAAAATCGTAAATAATAAGAAGTTCGGGGGATGTTTCGTTGTTTTTTTTATTTTATTTTATTTTATTTTTTTTAATTTTTTTTATATATTTCAGCCACGTCGGCCACTTTTTTTTTACCGTACTTTTTCATTTTTTAATTGTTATAGAAATATTAAAATAAAGCTTTGGGATTTAGGCCATGGAGAATTGTTATATATATAGAACTAGTTCATAACCCGTGTTCAACATGGGCTATATAAAGTAAATCAATAAAATTAAATGCAAAGTTATTTAATGAGATTACAATTTGCAAATTTTTTTTATATGGTTGATAGAGGGAGAAAAGCAGATAATGGTATACCGTCACTTGAACAATTAACGAAACATCCACTTTTTAAGAAGACAATATCACACATTTATCATTTGCAAAGACCACATGAGTGATCGTAACATACATTCATATGAAATATGGACAAAAGTACAAAATACAACATAAAAATCTCACAATATATGCTAGAAACAAAACATTTCAACCAAGAATCACTAAAGTTGAAGATAGACGACATATGTACGTTACTAACTTGCCGTGGCTTTAGAATGAGGTACATAACCAGATCATCATTCATCAGTCAACTCTTAACACATTCCATAGAGCCAGTAACTTCATAAGAACCAAAAAATGAGCATTTTGAAATCAGTTTGAAACATTTCAGGTCAAACGAGAAAATTATATATAGTAAAGTTCAAATCCAGTCGGGTTGGGCAGAAAATACATTTTCCCCATTACAAAAACATATACGAACTATATCAAGTTAGCGTTGTCATATTGAATAGGATTATACCTTTTATTTCAAAATACATATGTGACACTCTCTAGATCAAAGAGCTACTAACTTTGCACGTTAAATTAAACTCTTTTTTTTAATACAATATGAAGATCTAAATTCTAATGTTATCTGAATATAAGTCGTAAGCTTTAACAAAGTAAAAGGGTGAAATTTTGTTTGCCCTTCGAAACATACTTAATTTTCCCTTCCACAACTTATCTTAAGGATACTACATGAGTGTAAGTAGCAACAGGTGCAAGAGGTCCATAGATATTTTTAAAGGAACCATGCTCATGACTAACCACATGAATTGGGGTATTGTCAAAGCAAAGGTTATGTGGTATCCTTATTTGATTTTTTTTTTTGAACTTAGTATCCTTATTTGATTGAATAGATCTTTTTCCCATATAATAATGTCAAATTTTATATTCCATATATCCTTTTCTATGACTTGTGTTACTGCCTTGCACAATTGTAAACAATCTAAACCAAACTTCAAAGAATAAAGCAACATACTATACCTTTGAATAATTACTTTTTTTTTTAAACGGCAAGTTTGAATAATTTACTTTTTAACTTGACAACTTGAGCAAATCCATTTATGTGATTGAGAGGCAAAGAAACCTTCAATTTAATGCTTAAATTACAGCCTCTACAACCATCATAACAAATCGACCCCTAAAATAGAAAAAACTTGAACAAATATAAATCTTAAACTAAAAAGGTATATCAAAACAACTCACCTTAATGTTTCGATTTGTTGAAGTTATTAACTCAACCTGGAATAAATAAGTGTAGGGACTAATGTTGCCATTTCTGGTTTTACAGTTATTGCTTAAGGATAGGTTTTAGCTCAAGTTGACAAGAGGTTGGAACTCTGAGGACTGAAGTTGACAGAAGCTGGAAGTTCTATCTGGAGGCTATATAAACTCATAAACGGATTAGGGTTTCATTATCTCTTTTCTCTCCACATATCACAAATACAGATAAAATTTTATGGTTATCAGCCAAGTTAGATTGTTCTGATCATTGTGTCTTGATCATTCTTGTTATATTTCATTGTGAGTTGAGTGTTTGTATTGATACTATTGACAAGTTAGTCAATAGATCTGCACCTGAGTAGCAGTGGCAGATTTGTAAGTATTCTTGGTTATTGGTTGTGTACTGATTGAGATCAGTGTCTCTCTGATCTTGTGTTTGGTTTGGTTGATAATAAAAGTGACTTGAATTGAGATTCAAGTTGTGTTTACAGTTTTGTTATAAAATTTTACATGGTATCAAAGCCAGGTTCTTAACCTTGCTCTGATAAAATTGATTTCGGGAAAATTAGGGTTTCAAAAATTTGGGGGTTTTTCAAATTACTTTGATTAAACCTAATTAACTGTGATTAAGTAGTGTCTTTTGGCTCTAATTGATCGATTCTAAAAGATTTTACAAAACGCCTAATTTTTGAGAAAATTAGGGTTTGGGTATTTTTGGGGGTTTGATCTCTAGCTTCGATTGGTGGTTGGTTCTTGGTGTTCTTGATCCTTTCTGGTGAATCTTGGTGGTTCTGGGTTGATTGAGATCGTGTGGGTTGTGATTCTTGTCTCAAGAATCATAATCAGGGTTCTTGTTCCGCTGCTTTCTGGATTTGCGTGCACTGTAACACCTCTCGCACTCTTTATATTTCTTTATTCTTATTTCTTGTTTAGATTGACGGGGAGTAGGAGTTGAGAATTGTTGGAGGTGATTGTGATTGTTGTTGGAGTGTGGTTTGTCTGTTTTAGTTGTAGTTCTTGATTTAGAGTGATCTGCCCTTGACCTACCACCTTGAGTGGCAAGGAAGCCTGGGAACTACCTTCTTGTCTTTTCTTGTGTGTTTGTTGTATTTGCTTATTTTCCAGTATGTTTGTTCATGGTTATACTGATGATGAATATGAGGCTGATGAGCCTGTTACTTTGATTAGCAAATTGGATCTTAGTAATCCCTTGTATTTGCATCCTAATGACTCTGCCACCCTTACTGTTGTATCTATCAAATTAAAAGGGACTGAAAATTATAATGTGTGGTCTTGTGCTATGTTGCTAGCATTAGAAAGAAAGAATAAAATTGGTTTTGTAGATGGGTCTTGTAGAAGATCTAATGCTGATGAGGTTCTAGGTAGACAATGGGATAGGGTGAATGTTGTTGTTTTGGGATGGATTTTAAATTCTTTATCAGAAGAGTTGTTTTTGGGACAAATTTTTTCTAAAAGAGCTTCTGATGTGTGGAATGAATTAAAAGAAATGTTTGATAGAGTTGATGGTTCTGTTACTTTTAACTTGCACCATAAGATCAACTCTTTGTCTCAAAATGGTAGTACTATTGCTGAATATTTTAATAAGTTGTCTACTATGTGGAAACAATTTGATGCCTTGGTTCAGTTGCCTAGATGTACCTGTCATGCTGCTGATGATTTTAAAAAACATAATCAATTGATGAAATTAATGCAGTTCTTAATGGGATTAGATGAGTCTTATATGCAAATAAGAAGTAATATTATGTCTAGAGACCCTCTCCCTGATGTTAAAGGGGCTTTTTCTGTCATTTCTAGTGAGGAATCTCACAGGTCTGTGGTCACTGGTTCAGATGGTGGGACTTCTCAAAAGTCTCATTCATCTGTGTTCAACTCCAGTGTACCAAATAGAGGGAACACACAGAGGTCTTCTACCTCTGGCAGTTCTTTCAGACCTAATAATGGCCCTAGAAAGAATGATACTAGAAGGACTGCTGGTGGTCCTGTTTTAGTTTGTGAAGATTGTGGCTTCAATGGTCACACTGTGGATAGGTGTTTTAAGATCATTGGGTACCCTGCTGATTTTGGGAAAAATAGAAAGAATAATAACAATCAGGGTGCTCAGAATTTTAATAAGAGATTTGTTAACAATAATAATTCTGTTGGCTCTAGTTCTATCTCTGCCTTTTCTGATGAACAGATATCTAAACTCATTTCTTTGATTAAGGAGAATTTTGTTAGTAATAATGGAAATGGAAAGACTGTGCATGCCAATATGGCAGGTATTGTCTTCAATAAAAGTAAATTTTTTAATAAAAACTTTAAAAGGTTCTTCTGTCATAATAGTAAAATGAGGTCTGCATTGGTTGCAGCAGGTATTATTGTAGATTCTGGTGCAAATCAACATCTTACATATACTGATAAATATTTAGTGAATGTCATTGATATTTCTAAGCTTGGTATTAAGGTGTCTCATCCCAATGGGACTGAAGCCTTAATTACCAAGGTTGGAAATATGGTTCTCACTAAACATTTAACATTATATGATGTGTTGGTTGTTCCTGAATACTGTGTCAGTTTAATGTCTGTTCATAAGGTGGCTAGAGATAGTAAGTTTGTTGTTGCTTTTGATGAGACCAAATGTTATGTTTTACCTCAGGATTTGAGGGGAATGAATGTTCTGGGGATTGGTAGACAGATGGATGGTTTGTATTACTTTGATGGAGATCAAGGTATTGGCCTAGGGGTTAAAATTTTTAGGTCTGCTTGTGATTTGACCAAGAAAACTTGGCATTGCAGACTTGGTCATCCCTCTGACCAAGTCTTAGCAGTGTTGAAGGGTGATATCAGTTTTCAAAATAAAGATGAAATTGAGCCTTGTGACATTTGTCAACAGGCTAAACAAACCAGAGAGCCTTTTCCTCTAAGTGACCATAAAACTTTGGCTTTAGGTGACTTAGTTCATCTAGATCTTTGGGGTCCTTATAAAATAAAAAGTAAAGAAGTCACAGATTCTTTTTAACCATTGTTGTTGATTTCACCAGGGCAGTTTGGGTTTACTTACTTTATAGTAAGCAAGAGGTGTTTGATAATATTCAAATCTTTTATAATTTGATTTTAACACAGTTTGAAAAATGTGTTAAAATATTTAGAAGTGACAATGGTACTAAATTTGTTAATTCTCAATTTAACGGTTTTTGTGAGAAAAATGGCATTATTCATCAAACATCTTGTACTTACACACCTCAATAGAATGTGGTTGTTGAGAGGAAACATAGGCATCTTTTAAATGTTGCCAGATCCCTTATGTTTCAGGGGGGATTGCCTTTATATTTGTGGTCTGAATGCATTCTAACTGCTACTTACTTGATTAACAGATTGCCATCTTCAGTGCTGAATGGATTGTCTCCCTTTAATCTTGTTTTTAATACAAAACCTGAACTAAATCATTTAAGAATTTTTGGTTGTCTTTGCTTTGCCACTATTCTTACCAATAATGATAAGTTTAGTAGTAGGGCTGAAAAATGTGTTTTAGTTGGATATTCCAATTTTCAAAAAGGTTATAAACTTTATAGTCTTGAAAGGAAACAGTTTATATTCTCTAGAGATGTAAGATTTTTTGAAAATGTTTTTCCTTTCAAGATTAAAAACTCTTCTGCTGCTCCTGACCCTCTCAGTCAGAGTTTGAATCATGTTAACTTCTTTGATGAAGTAGCTTGTGACAACTCTGACACACCCAATGATGATAATACTCATGATGATCATCATTTGAGTGAGGGCAGCCCCTCCTTGCATCTTGGCAGCCCAACAATTGACCATGAACAGGGTGATTTGGGGCACTCTGATGGTTCCAATGAGGTTACCAGTACAAGTGAGATGGCTGCAACTCCTCTTGGTGTGAGCATTTCTGAGGGTGAAAACAGTCCCTTACCTGAACAAGCAGAAGAGTTATTCTTGGAAAATAATAGTCGGCCTTCCTTAAGAAGGTCTGATAGAACTTCTATTTTTCCAAATAAGTATAATGATTTTGTGGTTGATTCTAAGGTTAAGTATGGACTTGAAAAGTTTGTCAATTACTCAAAACTAAGTTCTAAAAACTTTTGTTTTACTGTTGAACTAAATAAAGCTGTTGAGCCAAAAAAATTTAAAGAAGTGATGAGTGTGTAAATACTCATCATTTTTGGTCAAATCTAAACTGCAAAACATTTAAAAACACTCAAATAGGCATCAAAATACTGGAAATATTCCAGGAATTGTGTTTTATATGTTTTAGATGCAAAATGAGTAAAAACAGTTGAAAAACGAACAAAGTTTGCATAATTGGCAGTTTCAATCCCCCAAATTTCAAAAGTTGTCAAAATCAGTCCCTGAGCATTTGTTTTTTTTAAGAATATCACCAAAGGTCCTTTTGAAATCATAAGTTGTCATATTTAGTCCTTTGGTGAAAGTTTTGAAAATTTACAAAAATGGTCCCTCTACTTTGAACTTTGGCAGATTTGGTCCCTGGTGGAATAAAATGGAAAACATTCAATGTGGTCCTTGTACTATTAAAGATTGGCAAGTTTGGTCCTATTGATAACTTTGGAAAATGGGCAAGATCGGTCCTCGAAAAATTGCTAAATTGCAATTATGGTCCTTGTGATACTACTACAAACCAACAGGACTCAAATTATAAACCCAAAGCCCACTCCCACCACACCAAGCCCAAACCACCCCACATGTTTAAATAAAAACCGCCTTCACCCTTTTCCCTTTCCCCTCCATCTCTGCAAAACCACTCCATCACCATACCTCCAGCTCACAACCCCTCACCTTATTCCTTCCACCTCAACAACAAAACAAGAAGCATTAATTGCTTCTTCTTCCTTACAAGTCATCAGGTCCAACTGGCATGAGATATTTTTGGCGCCAAATTGAATTTTGATGGCTAGGATTGATTCAGCGCATTCAATGGACATGATTAGAAGTGGGAAAGGTTCAGAAAGTCAAGGATAACCTAAAATGACTCTATAAAGAAAAAAAAGAAGCTCAGAGAAGAAGAAGTAGAGTAGTTTTTAGCTTTCTACATGTCGTAGGTAGTGTAAATTAAATTCCAAGTGTATTTTTCAGCTTCCAAGTTGTATTGTTAAAGTTTTTTTTAATGTAATCTAATCCTATTCCAAGTATTAATTTCAGTTAACAAGTTTGATTTCAGTTTTAGCAATTTTGAGTGAATTTGACAAGTCCACTTAATACTGTCAAATGTTGTAGTTTCATGTTTCTTCAAGCTCATTTTAATTACTTATAATCTTTTATATGCTTTGAAAGCAGTAAAAACCAGTTTAACTAAAAATATCAAAAATACAAATAAATAGCCATAAAATAAAAAAATCAGTTGAATAAAGGAGAAACATTGGAGCAAGGTATCTTTTGGATTGCTATGGGTTTAGAACTCCAAGGGGAGTAATAGGATGGTGTCCTGAGCCCTGGTTCACTTGTTTTAGTCTTGGTTCAATTTGTAAGCTTTATTTTTATTTTTTTTATTTTTTTGAATATTACTATAGCTTTAGTTATTTTACTTGCTTTTAGTGTTTTTATGTTCATTTGATGTATTGAAGATGATTTGAGTTGAAAGATCTCATGCTTGTTTGCTAAAATCTTTCATTGCTCAATATTTCATATATAACTGCTAATTTAGCACAATCTTGATTGTTATGTTTTAGTTGTAACTATTTGTGTTTTTGTGCTTATATAAGTTCTCTGAATCATATTACTACCTTGTCATTCAGTATTATGGACTAGATCATTGGATTTCTTCTAAAATCAAAAATCAGTACCCATAAGGGAGTGTTTGGATTTAGTGTGATCTGTGGAATCTAGTGTGTTATTGTTGTTATTTGCTGTTGAAACATGTTTAATTAGGTCTATATAGGTTAGTTCTATCATATAAACCAGTACTTATTAGTTAAAAGGTCAAAATCATTTGGTTAGTACCATAACAGTCCACTGTTGGGACTGTTATGGCCAAAACTCAACCATTTTGCTTAAAAGTTGTCCTAGTGGCTTATTCTAGTTTCATTATAACCTAAAACAACATTTTCAGTCCTTAAGATCATCCCAAAGTCCACAAAAGTCAAACTTGTTTCACAATTAAAAAAGTCAAATTTCAGCTTAAGTCATTTTTGAATAAACTTGTGAATTTCATGTAGGACTTAATATTAGGAGTGAAGACCTGTGCTTTTGAAATATTAAAATCTTACTGCTTATCTTCTTCATTATATTTTTAGTTAATTTTTATTTGCTAGTTAAATTGCTTATTTACTTGATCCTTTTAAGCTGTTTGTCTGAAACATGCTCTGCACCCAGATTTTGATCCACATTCACAAGCTTTTGTAGAGCTTCTCAGTGGGTCCCACTGAGATATTTTGGGTGTTTTGGAAACCCCACCATCCCAACTTGTTGAATCAAGGCTTATTTTGGCTTTTCAAGCTTATTTGATAAGCTTGTTTGGGCTTGCAAAAAGCCTGCAGATCTGCTTGTGCTGCAGTTAGGATTGGATTTGCTTATTTGCTTATCTGCTCATTTTCTTTTCTTTTCTCTTTTCTTTGGCTTCTTTTAAGCCAATCTAAGTTGTTTGTAAGTTATTTTCCAGTTTGTGTCTAGTTTGTAGCTTTTTAGAAGCTCATTTGAGCTTAAGATTCTCAAATGAGCTTATAAGCTCATCTGTTGATCAAATAAACTCTCACTGAGCTTATTTGGCTATTATAAAATAGTTGTCTTTTTAAAAGTTGTTTGTATTTAGTTGTTTAGTGAGTTTGTAAAAGAAAAACAAAATAATAATAATAATAATAATAATAAACAGTTTGTGAAAAGTGACCAAAGTGGGATTCGAACCTGAGACCTCTTGGTCAACTCTGGTAAAAATCAAACCAAAGCCACGCACCATCTGGACTATACTTATCTTAGTGTTATTTGTTTTCTCTTTTATTTATATAGTATTCCTAGTCCAGTTTTGCTTATTAAGCTTAACTGCTTATTTTCTTGCTTATTTATAAGCATTTTTCCACTTTTATAATTTTCACAGCTTTATAATAGTACTAAGTATTTATAGAAAAAGTTTTATAATTTTTACTGTTCATTTGCTATTTATTATAATTTTAATTAGTTTTAATAGTTTTTAATTAATAATAAATAGTATAAAAGTAAAAAAATATATTTTTCTTTTTCCAATAATTTTCTTGCATCATTAGGATTGTAAAAATGTATTTTCCATATCCGTAGGTATTTTACTTCTTTATTTTCACGTTTTATTTCGTACGTTCACGTAATTTTATTTAAACGTACGTTTTAGGTTTTAAACGTTAATCGATTTTAAATATAGAATTAAAATGACTTCAAAGTCTTTATTAGATTTAATTTACTTAGTGTAATCAATCATAACGTTTTCCTGTTCAATATTCACCCGATCACAGATTCGTTGTATTACAGTTTACACACCTCGTTGGGACTTAACGACCCAGGGAAACACTATACTCCTCTGGACTTTATTGCATTCTGTTCTGAGCTGTTTGAATTTTATGGTTGACCATTCACAAGTGGTTGACTAATAAAAGATAGACCGTTCGGAGCGAATCAAGAAGCATCCACACAACAGCACTGGAGAGATGCAATGGATAAAGAAATGCATGCTCTTTATAGTAATGATACTTTTGAGATTTGTGAGTTACCTGTTGGTAGAAAAGCTACAGGAAATAGATGGGTGTATAAGATTAAGTATAAATCCACAGGAGAGATTGAGAGATATAAAGGTAGGTTAGTTGTCAAAGGTTATAGTCAGAAGGAAGGTGTTGACTTTGATGAAACTTTCTCTCCTGTGGTCAAAATTGTTACTATTAGATGTGTTGTTAATCTTGTTGTTCAGATGTGTTGGCCTATTTTCCAGCTTGATGTTAATAATGCATTTCTTTATGGTGATCTTAATGAAACTGTGTATATGACTTTACCTGAGGGATATTTTGATGTTAATGATAAAAGAGTATGTAGACTTAAAAAATCATTGTATGGGTTAAAACAAGAACCCAGGCAATGGAATGCTAAGCTGACTAGTGCTTTACTTGAGAATGGTTTCAAACAGAGTAAAAGTGATTATTCTTTGTTCACCAAAAGTGACTCAGGTAACTTTGTTGCTTTACTGGTTTATGTGGATGATATAATAATTACTGGAAACAATTTGAAAGAAATTGAAAGTTTTAAAGTTTTTTTGAAATCTAAGTTTCAAATTAAGGATTTGGGAAAGCTTAAATACTTTCTTGGCATTGAAGTTGTTGATACTGAAAAAGGTGTTTGTTTAACTCAAAGAAAGTACTGCTTGGATTTATTAACTGAATTTGGATTATTGGCTTGTAAGCCTTCTGCCTTTCCTCTTGAACAAAACTTGTTTTTAACTAGTGAA
Source organism: Chrysanthemum makinoi (assembly GCA_910596185.1). NCBI lineage: Eukaryota > Viridiplantae > Streptophyta > Magnoliopsida > Asterales > Asteraceae > Chrysanthemum > Chrysanthemum makinoi. The sequence goes on from OU343220.1 coordinate 164,715,176, forward strand.
CCAACAGATAGTGATCCAGTAATAGATAACTTAACTAAATATCAAAAGTTGATTGGAAAATTGATTTACCTAACTCATACTAGGCCTGATATTGCTTATCTGTTCACTGTTTGAGTCAGTTTATGCATAAGCCTCTTAGATCACATTTGAAAATTGCACTTAAAGTTTTGAGATATTTAAAAGGTTCTCCTGGGAGAGGTATTCATATTACCAGATGCTCAGATGTTTCTCTTGAAGCATTTGTTGATGCAGACTAGGCTAAATGTCTTACAACAAGAAAATCTGTTACTGGTTACTGCTTATTTTTAAATGGTTCACTAGTATCTTGGAAAAGCAAAAAACAAAATACCATTTCTAAGTCATCAGCAGAGGCTGAATATAGAGTTATGGCCTCTGCTACTTCTGAAGTTGTTTGGGTTCTCAAAATTTTAAATGACTTTAACTGGGAACATTTTTTACCTGTCAAACTCTTTTGTGATAGTCAAGCTGCTATCAAGATAGCAGCTAATCCTGTCTTTCATGAGAGAACTAAACATTTAGAAATTGATTTATATTTTGTAAGGGAAAAAATCTTGGCAGGAGTTATTAAGACTGAAAAGATTAATACAGCAGATCAAACTGCTGACATTTTAACTAAAGGGTTAAGCAAGCTTCAACATGAAAAGCTTGTTGGTAAACTGAGAATGTTTGATTTATTCCAGGTTAGAGTTAAGGGGGGATGTTGAAGTTATTAACTCAACCTGGAATAAATAAGTGTAGGGACTAATGTTGCCATTTCTGGTTTTACAGTTATTGCTTAAGGATAGGTTTTAGCTCAAGTTGACAAGAGGTTGGAACTCTGAGGACTGAAGTTGACAGAAGCTGGAAGTTCTATCTGGAGGCTATATAAACTCATAAACGGATTAGGGTTTCATTATCTCTTTTCTCTCCACATATCACACATACAGATAAAAGTTTCTGGTTATCAGCCAAGTTAGATTGTTCTGATCATTGTGTCTTGATCATTCTTGTTATATTTCATTGTGAGTTGAGTGTTTGTATTGATACTATTGACAAGTTGGTCAATAGATCTGCACCTGAGTAGCAGTGGCAGATTTGTGAGTATTCTTGGTTATTGGTTGTGTACTGATTGAGATTAGTGTCTCTCCGATCTTGTGTTTGGTTTGGTTGATAATAAAAGTGACTTGAATTGAGAGTCAAGTTGTGTTTACAGTTTTGTTATAAATTTTTACACGATTACAAACAAAAAAATCACCATCGTCTTCTTTGATCACTATTCATTGAGTGCAAACTAATAGAAACCAGATCCACAATGACGAAAAGTATAAAGAAATAAAACAAAAAATAGCAGAAAAGAGAGACCTAGAGAATTACCTGTGGCGGATAGGCTGAATGTAGATAAGATGTCTAATTCGAAGATGAAAGAAAATGGAGACGAAAAAAACTCAAGAGAATCATCTTCAAAACCATAGAAGCCAAATAATTCGAAAAAGAAGATACAAAGCATGCAAAAAAGTTGCATATTGAAAATTGTTGTACTGAGAGCAAGGGGTATGGGGTTCTTTGTTTCTCGCCGAAGCTCACGTAGCAACTCGCCACATTTTTTCGTTTCTCGCCGTGATACCATTGTGCCTCGCCACAATGGTTTTCGCCATTCAAACGACGAACTAAACGACAATGCAAATACTTACCGTTTCATTTTACAACGGTTACATTTTATTTTAAAAACATTTACTTTTCAAATTCAAAAACATTTAAACAACTCTATAAATATAAACCACCATCTACACAAAAAAATTCACATTTCACAAACACAATTTCAAAATTCAATTTCAAAATTCACATTCTCTTTACGCAACAAATGGCTTGTCATCTCCCTCATTCTGTTACTGATATGCGAACGTACGTTCAAAATCAATGCGAGAACGATGATGAGGCTAGAAAAGAGGCTATTATACGCGTCATCCAATTCTTTGAGGACAAAAGGAATGAGAAGCTGCGGATGAGAGACAACTACAAGACTTGCAACGACATCAGCACTGAACGAAAAGGTGTTATCGAGAAATTTCTGAAGGAGGAAGCCCGCAGAGATGACGAACTTATTGACAATTTGTGGAAGTGTGTTCAACGGATAACGAACAACATTAACACCAAAGTCAATTGGAGCTATCGGGTGAACAAAGATGATGATCCAGGAGTCTCCGGTGAGGGATCTCCGGCAGACGAGGAAGCTTTGTCTCACCTCGAGGATTATATACCCTCCGCGTTTGATCCTGCGGACGAGGAGTTTTCAGATTATGATTTAAAATTTATGTATTTTTCGTATGGTTTATTTTATTACCGTAATTTTTTTTATTTTTTTTCGTATGTTTTTTTTTTGATTTTGCGTATTGTAGTTTTATTTTTATTTTAATTGAATGAAATAAATTTAATTATGTTTGGAAAATATGAAAAATAAATAAAATGAGGGTGGGTGGGGCACAAATGAAGAGAAGTGAGTAAGTTGTGATTGTGGGGTATTTTTTAGTTAGTGTGTTGAAGTTATGTGGAGGTGAGGGGCACACGTGGGGCCCAAGTGAAGAGAAGTGGGCAAGTTGCCACACCCCTTGCTCTAAGACTGAGACTTCCAAAGCAAAAGCAAAAAAGTTTAAAAGGTAGGTAGTACCATTGGTAGTTTCATGGAGTGTACAAGAAGGAAAGGGAAAATAAAAATCAAAAGGAAAAAAAATAAAATCATGCATAAGAGCAAACACATCCATAACGTCATAACGGGCGTTAGTGTGCGTTTAACGCCGTTAACGGGCGTTAGACCCTTGGACCTCCGGCGTTATACTTGCGTTAAGGGAGGTACGTTATCTGCCCAACGGGCATTAAAGGGTTTAAATAAATAAAAAATCAAAAAATTTACAAATTGACCCCCTCAACAACTAGTGACCGTTAGTTTTTTAAAAAAATTACAAAAAACCCCCTAACGGCTAGTTTTAATTAAAAACAAAATTCAAAAACATTTTTTTACCACTATAAATATCCAACTAAAACACCATTTTTTTCACACTTCCACTACTCAATCCTCTCAATCTTCGATCTTTCATTCACTAAAAAAAAATGTCGAGAGGCAACGATGATATATTCTTCAATCTTCTCGGTGGTGGGTGGAATACCTCAAACCCGGGTTCATCATCTAACCCGAACGCGGGTTCATCTTCAAACCCCAACATGTATTTTCCCAACCCACTAGGCTTCTCGAGCGAAGAAATGTGGCAACAACATCAACAATATCTGTATTGGCAACAACAAAGCCAACAAAGCACCTTAAACTCCAACTTTCAAAATCTACAATTCTCACAACACTCACAAGGTTGGAGGAGATGAAGTTTTTGATGGTTGATACTGAAGGGAAAGATCCAAATATCGTGGCTTGGATCAATGACGAAAAAGACCGAATCATCAAAAAATATAACTTGCAACCTCGTCAGTAGATTGTATTCTAGTCATTTCCTTTATGTTGTAACTTTATTTTTCAGTGTCTTTTTTAATTTCGTTGTAACTTTTTTTTTTTTTTTTAATTTCGTATTGTAATATGTTTTCAAATTTAATGATATGTTTAGTTTAATAAATAAAGTGTTTGTTTTAGTTTAGGGGTTGAAATTAAAAATATGAAATGTTAAAGTTTAACTTGGGATGTTATTGATGTGGGTATTTTTTTGGGATGTTAAGGTGAAATGTTAAAGCTGATGTGACATGGCTGGTGTTAAACTATAACTCAAGTTACTAATGTAAATGCTCTAACAACGTGAGTCACTGTCGCACCTCCAAGATTCACCAATAAGATATCAGTTTTCCACGAGGCTCTCAAATTTCAAGGCATGCCACTTCTTCATTATATTACTAGTTAAAAACTCGTGTAATACACGGGCGGTTTAAACTATTTTACGTAATGTTGCACTAATACCTAATAAAAAATAAAAGAAGAATTTAAAAGTTTAAAGTCATACTGAGATACTTCGGTTAACTTGAATAAGAGAAATCTCATTCGTCTTTCCGTTTTATCTAAACAATTACCGACTACTAATTTACTTTGGGGTACCATCAATTTCTATGCCCAACAAAAATGCTTATGGGTGTGTTTGGCAGACAGCTTTTGAGAGCATCTTAAAGCAATTAACATTTAGCATTATTATTAAAAAGCTCATTTGGTAGAAAGCATATAACTTTTATAAAATTATAAAAACGCTCATTTCTTATTAAAACGCTCATTTTACACCTTAAAATTACAGCTACAACTATTCTACCAAACACTTTTACAAATTAAACTGCTACTGCTAACTAATATCGCTAACTGCTAACTGCTAGTTTCAACAAACACACCTTATGAATAAGGAGGTGTCTTGGGTTATCAAATAATCAATTTTAAGATACAACACCCCTAAAAGAGTGTAATTTTTTCGTCAATAATGTACTCTATTTATGTTTAGAAAAAACTAAATTATTACATATTACAACTGTGTTATATCTCCATCAACTGATGAAAAATCATATCATAAATCATGTAAATGTATATCTTTAAATTAATGGTCAATAATAATTAAGTGCACACAATAAGCTTCAATCGTCTTGCATCTAGTCCATTTCTCCCAAAGACATTCCAAATCTGTCTATTGATCAGAAAATGACAAACTTGATCATGAAGAAGACCTGTAAAATATTGAGACGAAAAAAAATAAGTTAAAAGTTGTCAACTTAAGTATGTATCATAATACCGTTTCAAGAGACTACCTTAAAATTTAGCTTCAAATGTAGCAATAAAAAGTTAATATGAGTAGACCTATTCCATGTCCAATGGCTCATTGTGTATGCAACTACGGAAAGACACTTCATGAAAGGTTATTCTTAAGTATTTTTGACAACTCTAATAAGAACAATAGTCATCTAAAAAAAGAAGCTAAAAGAGAAACAAAATAGCATACGGTTGAGTTAAGTAAATATTGCTAGCTAAGTACCACCATATGGTAAGATATTTTTAACATTTCATTGTAAACCGACATTAGCAGTCCATTACCAATAACATTTTAGTGAAAAACAAAAAAATAAAAATAAGGTATAACTTTTAAGTTGGGATCATTGTCATTAACATTATTAAATACTTCAAAAGATTATCTTATACTATTCAAGAACTAAAACATTTTACGAATGAATGAAATGAGACTTGCATTCGACATACCAATAATATTTCAAGAAAGAGTAAAAATAAGCAGCTAAATTAAAGTTGGCAATCCTCAACTTTCACTATAAAGTTTTAACAAAAAAACCTTGTAAAGTACATGCTTATTCCATCATTTGCACTTTTCTATAGCAGTAATCATTTTACATATATGTCAAAACTAAATGGTAGACTGCTTACATACGCCATCATCCGATCAGAAAAGCACTAATGATAGTTGATTCAAGATCAGCTACAACGCTTAACTTTAATGTGTTAAACAACTTTTCTATTTAGAAAAACGCAAACAAAGACATGAAAACATATCATTCATCCCAAACTTAATTCATATTGTATGCCAAATAACACAAAAATTTGCTAACGAAAATTAAAGAGATGTTTATCTTACCTAATAAGATCGATCATACAACATTCGTAAGTTTATAGAGTATTCAAACACCCATAGCACCAGGTTCAGGATGGAGTTTCGATCCAACATGTTGAAGAAGCTGGGAATAATTAGAGAAAAAGAATTACATATAAATCGATTTGGTAACACAATTCACAGGCTAAAATCAAACGTAAGAACAATAAACAGTACTCGGTAACTGATAATGAAAAAATACCTCATGAAAGAAGAAGCAGATACATGTAGTAGCAAAGCCAAATGTGGAATAGAGCTCAAGAACTATTTGAGATGTAATTTGAATTTAATGCAGAGAAATAAAACCTAGATATCTGTAGCAGTTCACCTTTTCCAATCAAATGAAAAGCATGGTCTCAGCTTTCAAGGAAGTTAGAGAGTATTTGATAAAGAATAAAATGTAGGTAATTTTTAAAGGTATTTGAAAAATATATTACTTAATTAAATCTGTAGTAGATAGATGGATGGGCTACTGTTTTAATTTACAAAAAAAAAATCCATTTTATATATAGAGTAAAGTCCTAAAAACATCCCTGTGGTTTGCCCCGTGGTGCTGTATACATCCCTAAACTTTTTTTTGGCACAAAATCATCCCTCCGTTAGTAAAGTTGGCACAAATACATCCCTCTGTTAGTAAAATCAGTTAGTGAGGACTAACGGTGCAAATATATCTCCGTTATCTCACATAATTTAACGTAAATCGTCCTTGTGGCAAGGAACAAATTGCAACCAAAGTCCTTAACTGTATTTACAAATTCGTCCCTGTGGTCAACGTGGGTCAACGCCACGTGTCACCACATGAGTGGTGCCACGTGTCATCGGGTCGGGTCGGGTCAGAAATGGGTCGGGTCGGGTTGCCACGTGGACCAATGAGATGGTGCCACGTGGCATTGGTAAATAATACCACCAATTTGTCTCCCCAAGGATTCGAACCCGGGTTGTGTGATTGAGAAGCAAAGCTTTGCCCAACTGGGCCAAGCATAGCTTCAAGTATATTTCCCTAAATTTAATACATAACCCTTTCCAAAACTTAAAAGCCCAATTCTTTATTATTAAAAGGTTCAATTTAGTTTTTGGCCTATCAATTTACGTAGTTTTATGGACTGTAAAAAAATAAATAAATATACCGTCGGACTCGTTTTTTCGTGCTCTTTCCAATGGTATGCTCGGGGAATTTTTTTGACTTAGTTTGAACCTCGAAAAATGCGAAAATCATCGTTTTTTCTTTGTTTTCGCATTTTTTGAGGTCCAAACCAAGTCGAAAAAATTCCCCGAGCATACCGTCGGACTCGTTTTTTCGTGCTCTTTCCAATAGTATGCTCGGGGAATTTTTTTGACTTAGTTTGAACCTCGAAAAATGCGAAAATCATCGTTTTTTCTTTGTTTTCGCATTTTTTGAGGTCCAAACCAAGTCGAAAAAATTCCCCAAGCATACCGTCGGACTCGTTTTTTCGTGCTCTTTCCAATGGTATGCTCGGGGAATTTTTTCAACTTAGTTTGGACCTCGAAAAATGCAAAAACAAAGAAAAAACGAAGATTTTCGCATTTTTCGAGGTTCAAACTAAGTCAAAAAAATTCCCCGAGCATACTATTGGAAAGAGCACGAAAAAACGAGTCCGACGGTATGCTCGGGGAATTTTTTCGACTTGGTTTGGACCTCAAAAAATGCGAAAACAAAGAAAAAACGATGATTTTCGCATTTTTCGAGGTTCAAACTAAGTCAAAAAAATTCCCCGAGCATACCATTGGAAAGAGCACGAAAAAACGAGTCCGACGGTATATTTATTTATTTTTTTACAGTCCATAAAACTATGTAAATTGATAGGCCAAAAACTAAATTGAACCTTTTAATAATAAAGAATTGGGCTTTTAAGTTTTGGAAAGGGTTATGTATTAAATTTAGGGAAATATACTTGAAGCTATGCTTGGCCCAGTTGGGCAAAGCTTTGCTTCTCAATCACACAACCCGGGTTCGAATCCTTGGGGAGACAAATTGGTGGTATTATTTACCAATGCCACGTGGCACCATCTCATTGGTCCACGTGGCAACCCGACCCGACCCATTTCTGACCCGACCCGACACATGGCCCGACCCGACCCGACCCGATGACACGTGGCACCACTCATGTGGTGACACGTGGCGTTGACCCACGTTGACCACAGGGAATTTGTAAGGATTTGGTTGCAATTTGTTCCTTGCCACAAGGACGATCGTTAAATTATGTGAGATAACGTAGAGGGATGTATTTGTGTCAACTTTACTAACGGAGGGATAGTTTTGTGCCAAAAAAAAGTTTAGGGATTGTTTTAGGACTTTAATCTACTATATAAAATGGAAAAATAAAGTGGAAAAAGTTGTTCCTGCTCACAGTCACGATTAAAAGCACATCTACCAAATTAAAAACAATCAATTGTTGAAACGATAACGGAGGCGGGCTGATATATTTGCAACCGTTAGTTTAAATAGACCTCACTAACCTGATTTTCTAACCAAGTAATTGTACTACACACTCTTGCACCATTTAAGGGACTAGCATATATGAATAGTCAAAAGTTGTATAGCCATTTGTCGTGTATCATAATGTTATGTAAGTTTATTAAAATCACAAAAATAAATAGTATTGTTATCTTTAGCGATAATTATTTGTACATCAAACAAATAGCTTTGAACAATGCATAAATATCTATACAAATTGATAGTACAAAATAATCTTATATGGTGATATCCAATTTGCAAAGTTACAATTTAAAAGCACACACCACAATGTAAGCCTAAAAAACAAAACAAGAAAAAAGGTCCTACAATACATAAAATCTATTATTACTAATAATCTTAATAACTTAAAACAATCCTATTAGAAAATATACTCACACACTTAGACAGACTCCACATAATTTTTATAAAAACTATATATTTATGCTGCTATGCAACCACGCATCAGAATTGTAGTTATTCGAAAACGATTCTCTAATGCTACAAATACGGTTTGTTGAAAGAAACTTATGGGTCGTCGAACTTTGCAGAAAACTAGACATTTATATATATATATCATATCTATATCTATACTATATAAAATGAAAAAATGGTCAAAGTGGAAAAAGTGACTGTTGAGGTCACATTAAAACACCCCATCTTTATTCACATTGTACATTACCAAATTAAAAACAAACAATTTAAAACCGATCACCGGGTGCCGATAACGGGTTGAACCAATAGAAAGATCGGTTTAACACTTATTCAAAGATTACCTGACACTCAAAACCCTCTTTGAATCGTCGTTTAATAATATATATTGATTAAAATAGATATCGTATTCTTATGTATAAATATCTATAAATTGATGAGCCATTTATAAACGTTAACCAAAATACAATACAATATAATATTGCTTACCGTTGCTTTTTGTATCTTGAATAAATATGATTCAATTGTTCAATTAAAATAGTCAATTTCAATTTCAATTTCAATTTCACTTTTAATTATCCAATGAAATGATTCAATTTCATTATTGATGATGTCAGCCAAAAGATTCTTTTAATAGATAGTATGGATGTGCGGGAATGATATTTTTTTATTCGTTTGTTTCTGTTTCTTACACGAGTAGATGTGTATATAGCAATTATAACTATTTGTTATAGTTGATATTTTTGTTAAGTGTTTTGTGTAACAAAAATATCACTATAATTATTTGTCGAAAAAAATCTCGTTACTATGCACGGATGATCGTCTAGTTTTCATTAATATGACACAAAGTAAAGTCAAGTTAAAAATAAGAGTCATCTTCAATGTCTTTTATGCAAACCCTAATCTAATCATTTTACTAAAAAGGTAAGCATGTGCACATGCTTCGGGCAACTTTAATCTGTCAACTATAGAAAGTGTACACTACTTGTCAATGTAAAGGTGTTTGGCATAGGCAAAGTACAAATTATATTAACAAATGAAATCTGCCTAAAAGCTGGTGTAACTAGGAAGCAAGTAGACAAGTGATACATAATGATGGGTTGGGTTATTTTGCCCCCCCCCCCCCCCCCCCTCTATAATTTTAGATTGACCCTCCTTATTTTTTTTTTTATTATTTTTTTTTTATTATTTTATTATTTTTATAATTTTGTTCATATCAAAAAACTATAAACCTGAAAATGCGGAACAGTAAATATAAAGTTTAATAAGTCAAACGCTTAAAACTGTCAGAAATACGGAACAGAAACTGACAAAAAATTGTGTTGTACTGAAAAAAGTGGGGGACAAAAGGAATATTCCTCTATAATGTGACATCATGGGGGGGTTCCAATAGTACAACCCATGATGGGTTATGCAGAACATTTTCCACATTATGTGAAGATTCAATAATCAAACATCATGTTTTGCACAAGTTGCATTTAGAGTAAATGAAATTAGGACAGCAGACTTCCATTTGTTTATGAATTTCATGTCAAGAAAACAAGTTACTACATTTCAACAAAACCAATGGGCCTTTAGTCCAATGGTAAGAGCTTCCAACCTTGTGTCAATAGACCGGGGTTCGAATCTCTCCATTGGCCTAAAAGCTTTCAATTGGTATTATCCGCCCACCGCAAATGCTCAGATTGACTGGTCAACGAGGGGCCTATTGGAGAAAATGGCCAGGGTTCAAAGCCCAACCTCTTGATAAGTCTCACCAAGAGGCAGTGCCTCATTGCCTGAGGCCGGGTCCTTGGGGGAGGGTTCGGTTGGCATCCTTAGGATGCATGGGACCAGGGTGATCCCACTATTCTTCACCTTTTGGAGACTACATTTCAACAAAACTTTCACTTCACTAAATCAATAGTCAAGTGCAAAAAGCGATCAAAATGGTAACAAAGTGTCAATACGGTAGCAACTCATATACAGAGAAGTGAAACTTGTACATTATTCTGATCCAACGGAAAGACAACCATTTCTTTCACATTACATCAACTTCAAATTTACATAATTTTGTAGACGGAGCACATGAAAGTCGAAACTACTCAAATTACAGTAAAAATATAACTTAAATGAAAGTATTTTAAGATTGTTCTAACAAATTTTCTAAATATAAGTTCAATATGTATCTTCCAGTGGAAAGGACATCAAGCCTCTTCTCGCTAGGTTCATATTTACCTTTCCGGAGCTGGTACCTGTGTGTCACAGCTGAGATTGTGTAGTTCTGGCCTTCAATTGTCACACCATCTCCACATTGCAAGTTCTGCCATGATACATAATTGTGCTGATATTATTATATGGGGAAAACATTCGTGTTGCGGACAGCACATAAGATAGGTTTATTCACCAGATAAGGGAATAGACACAGAAAAGGCATACAAGGGAATTGCAACTCAATTCATTTGTGATTTCATGGGTGGTATATAGAAATACCTCTGAAAACAGCAAAGCACATTTTCCGAAAACAAAGGTATTCCGTGACACATGTCACAATGAGTTTGGTAAAAATGAAATAACAAAATGGTATTTTTGTCCAAATAATAATTTTGGTGATTTTCTTATAGAAATATTTATTCACGGTATTTTTGTCCAAATAGATAACTTATTTTAATTGAAAATGTATACTGTTGCATAGGTTGATCATTCCGCAGGCAATAGCAATGGAATGCAATTTGCCTTCTCCAATGGAATTCATAATTCTGACAAAATTGAGTTCCATCAGAAAATGAAACCAAAGACAATACGGAATCTTCATATGGAATTTATCATACGATTATTTCGAACTCCAGTAAACTAACCCCTTCCCTCTCTTTTTCAGAATGGAAAATGATCCTGTTTCATAGGATTTGACAATGGTATAACATGTCCAGCTATTCAGGACGAATATTGTAAACTATTTAATCTTGTCCCCAAAATGACCAGACTTGCCCGGTTAGGTTAACCTGAACAAGGAAAACCTCATCCGTTTTTTATTTTGAGTAGGATACTTTATTACCCTCGTATCTAACCTTAAATGCTTGATTAAAATGTATTAAACTGAAACTTTCTAACAATAAACTTTCTAATTGCAATTCTTTTATAGCATAAGAAAATCCAAACACTATCTCTTACCAAGGCTAAAGCAATCCCAAACAGCCTCTAAGGTAATTATATAATAATGCAGTAGTAATGAATTATGAAAAAAGAAGGAAAAAGTAAGATACAGTGGGGAAACAACGAACGCCAAGGTTTCGAGGGGGAGGAGTAACTTCAATGACTTTGTAGGGATAGTTGTTATTGTTTTGATCACGTCCTTTTTCCTTCTTTCTGCACTCGATCATCAGATGAATCATCCGTGGCTGTTTTTGTAAAACATGAGTATAAAAATTAACACAAAAATCAATGTAAATGACTTTGATATTGTAAGAGATTGAAATAAAAGGTAAAAAGATAAGGTTGATTTTACCTTGTGGAATGTTGTAAAGTGGGAGGTGGTTACTGCCATCACCAAGATGATTGGAGAGATCCAGAGTCACTCACAGTCACAGTCCTTGCCTCAGCCTGTGGATTCTCAGCCAGAAGTAGAAGTGCACGACGGTAGGACCACAATTATTATATGCAAAATCTAACGAATATTTTTGTTTTTGTTTTTTCTTTAAGGGGCTTTTTCTTGTTATGTGATCTTGGCATTTAGGAAAGAGGTTTGGACTAAACTAATGGTCACAATTAAGGCTTTTAAGATTAGACGGTAAGATTGGATTAAGATCTTAAGATCCTACTACAATATAATTTTTCAAAAGTCTTTGTAATATTATTCAAATCTACAATTATTATATGAGGAATTTTCATTTGCTTACCTTTATTTCAGTGCTTATCAAAGGACAAATCTCCACCATCCATCTAGATTAATCTAATAGTGAGGATTAACCTAATAGATAAACTTAAGTCCATGTTTTTTTCTTGTCTTTTTGTCTTTTTTTTTATTCATTTTTTTGTCTTTTTCTTTTAATTCACTTTTTTTTTAAATTCATTTTTTTTTAATTCACGTTATTCACGTTTTTTTTAATTAGCATTATTTTTCGCTTTCATACGTTTTTATCTGTTTTCATACGTTTTCGTCTGTTTTCATACGTTTTCATACGTTTTCGCCCGTTTTCATACTTGTTTTTACGCTTTCATACGTTTTCGTCCATTTTCATACATATTCGTCCATTTTCCTACGTTTTCGCCTGTTTTCTTACGTTTTTGTTCATTATTCATACGTTTTCGTCCGTTTTCATACGTTTTCGTCTCTTTTCATACTCGTTTTTACGCTTTCATCCGTTTTCATACATATTTGTCCATTTTCTTACGTTTTCGTTCGTTTTTAAATGTTTTCATACGTTTATAAATATCACAAGTGATATTCTGTGATATTCTGTGATAGTCAAAATATAACTTATGATATTCTAAATATCACAAGTGATTTTCAACTAATGTTTTGTAACATCAAATCACAATTGATATTCAGAATATCACAAAGTGATATCCAGAAAATCACAAGTGATATTCAGAATATCACAAATATATAATTTGAATAGCAACTACATAGTTTGGGGGTAATTGTTTAATCTTATTTTATTTGCTTATGAGCTTATGTGATTTCGGTTTATGTTTCACAAGCTTAATTTGCTTATTTTGAAACTTATAAAAATATGTAACTTTATATTTACCACGTATAAAGAGAAAATGGTCAAATTTTGGTTTAAAGTTCATACACATTCATCCGTTTTCATACGTTTTCGTCAGTTTTTAAATGTTTTTGGCCGTTTTCATGTCTCTGAATATCACAAGTGACATTCTGTGATATCACAAGTGATATTCTGAGTATCACAAATAATATTCTGAATATCACAAGTGATATTCTGTGATTTTCTGAATATTACAAGTGATTTTCAACTAATGTTTTGTAACATGAAAATCACAAGTGATATTCAGAATACCACAAAGTGAGATCCAGAAAATCACAAGCGATATTCATAATATCACAAAGTGATATTCAGAAAATCACAAGTGATATTCAGAATATCAAAAAGTGATATTCTGAATATAACTTGTGATAGTCAGAAACGTAAGAAAACGGACGAAAACGTAAGAAAATGGACGAATACGTATGAAAACGGACGAAAACGTATGAAAGCGTAAAAACACGTTTGAAAATGGATGAACGTATGAAAAATTGACGAAAACGAAAGAAAACTAATGAAAACGGACGAAAACGTATGACAACGGACGAAAACATATGAAAACGGACAATAACGTATGAAAACAGACGAAAACGAAGAAAAAAAAGCTAATGAAAAAAAAACGTGAATTAATAAAAAAAAAACGCGAATTTAAAAAAAAAAAAAAAATGTGAATAAAAAAATAAAGACAAAAATACAAGAAAAAAAACATGGACTTAGGTTTACCTTTTAAATCTTAGGTTAATCCCCACCATTAGATCAAACTAGATGGATGGTGAGGATTTGTCCCTTGATAAGCATGAATTTGTGGGTAAACAAAATAAAGTGCCTCTTATTATATATCATAAATAAAAAATTGTATGAATGTTTTATAGAAATATTGTCCTAAATTATGGACAGAGATTAAGTCGTAGAATAGCAATGTACTTTTTAAAGTGTACCGTTTTGGTACGTGTATTTTTTTGAAGTTGTAAAATAGCAACGTACTTTCATAAGTGTTCCAATTTCGTACGTGACGATGATGTGTCACGCTATAAATGGTGCCACGTGTCAGACTTTCAAGTCTGACACGTCATCGTCACTTACCAAATTGGAACACTTATGAAAATACGTTTCATTTCTACAACTTTAAAAAAATACACGTACCAAAATGGTACACTTTGAAAAGTTCATTACTATGCTACGACTTAATCCCTCATGAATATTGAATGTTTAGAAAGAATCACATGTTATTTTTTTTAATTCTATAAAAAGATAATCCGTAACTAATTATGGATACAACAATTTTCTCAACTGATAGATTCCATTTGAAAGCTAGTAATCTAGTATAGTTCATGTCCATGATGAAGTGATTATCTCAGAAGTTTGTGACACCCCCATTGCTAATCATATCCTCACTGTTCAGGCTTAATAAACAAAAATCATACAAAACATGATTAAAAGAACTGTATGATTGACTGATTGAGCAGTGTTCGGCTTAGAAATGAGGTTGACAGCTATCTTTCAGCAAAAGATAAAAGAGAGAAAACCTGACTACTTTGGTGGGTTGTAAAGGCACTCATTTTTTAGAAATGAGGTTGACAATAAGTAATGGCGTTTGTGGTTCAATTTAAAAGAGATTTACAATCCCCACTCCCATTTCAATCAACAAATAGAAGCAACAAAAAAGGCAAAGAAAAATCTCGGCCTACGCTACTCGTAGTTCATACTCATATGCTTGTAACAGGAAGAAAACTTTGAGCTTTCAAAAGCTTGACATTGTAGAATTACAACATTGCGTTTGGCTTTATTAACATAAAGAAACATCTCCAAAAACACTGTTAAATGAAGATCAATAATAAAGGTAGGACGTCTTTGAATCCTTACACACTGAAACAACAAAAGTTACCCCCAATCTAAAGAGAGGGTAGTATTTTTCAACAACATCGTAACTCAATACAAGCCTTAAAATTAAATCATGAAGCTCGTAAGGGGATTCATTGTTTTCCTCCAGGTATCCAGAGTATTTCTGCGTACTTATTGCATATACTACAGGGCATTAGAATCTTCAGTCTACAGAAAAATAATAATAAACTTATTAGAAACAAAATAAGGAAGAATAAAAGGTCTGGAAGCTGAAAAAACTCTTCGTAAGATCCTTTCTTTATGAAGGAGTACACTCCATGTAGAGGTAATTTTAACAACAAATTCAGTTGATACACATCTTCAACCATAAAAGGATCAGTGATTCAGTGCACATCATTAGTAAAAGTAATGGGAGACAACTTCACCCAATTTATGTAAAAACAGGTCAACTTGGCTCGTACATTACTGATACCACCTGAAAAGGGTAAAATTTAGCTTGTAAAGTCATGTGACTTAGTTCATTCTAAGCGAACCTCTTTTATAATACACGTTTGACGCATTATCAGTAACCAGGAATACATACAGTTAGACTATGGATCCTTTTTTGCCTGGTGAGAAAAGATATATCAACTGATGATTTTGTTTATGTTCAAATTACTTACATTAGGACTTGGCCTATCTCTTAAATATATGTTGTTATAGGAGGTAACATTTTCGACCCATTAACATACAAACACATTGGGTACATGCCTTTGCCTAAAACTACAAAAATTAGAGCTAAAATGGACTATGATCAATAGTAAAAAGTCACCCGTTTTATTAACATATTAGTATGAGATAATATAAGCTTTATGATGAAATTTAACACACTAATTATAACAAAAAAAATTCAAAGTTTGAGCAAAATAAATCAGTTCAGCCTGATTTGACCCGTCTCAACCAGCACCAAAATATTACCCACCATTAGTTTTTTGGATCTTAAAGCTCTGTCTGATAACAGACTTGTCCAATTCTATCTGATTGTCCATTTTCAGATAAAAGGTTATGATTCCTATCATTGTACAACTATAGCATACATTATCAAAAACCCTAGTAATCGCTAATCTATTTCCTAGCTGAAGCTCTTCCTTGGTTGTTGATGAGATTAATGGCGGAATAAAACCATTTGCTTCTAGCTAATATGTATATTTGATATTGATTATGTTATAAGAACGACGTTATATACAATTGTCATATCCTATGAAAGCTCGACCATTTGCCATTTCGAAAACAAAACAAACCAACCTAGAAGCATTATAGCAGGCTATTCTTGATTTCTCCACAAATCTTATGCTACACACCAGCCTTCACTTGAATCTAATGAACCACTATATTAATATATAGTTCTATATATTAAGTATTTAAGTTATTATATCAGCTAATTCAATTTCAATCTGAGTATCCTCCGGAACTTCTTAGCTTCAAATCATTTTCATTGAATCAAAAATTCAGAATCTCGTCAGGGAGTTGATTATATAAATACTATGCATTTAATCTATTGCGTATGATACTATTAGTATCAGTTATGATTATGGTACTGCAAAGTGATGTCCGGCTGTAGTGCATGAGAGAAGGAAGTGGCGAAGGCAGATGGTGGTGATATTTTACAGGGCTCCTAGGACAAAAGTGTGTGCATCCGTTATAGGTACGAAGGCAGGTGGATAGCTTATCAAAATGGTAGATACTAGGACGGGCTAAAACAGGCTGCGTGGCCACAGAGCATCATTTTCTGGTCCACGTTTAGTTGAATTCCATAAACATAAATACATTGGACATTATGTCAGAAAATTTACTAGTATGATCCAAGTCAACCAATTTTTTTCGCGAAATAATTTAGGAGGTTATAGAGACACTTAAGCATGCTTGAGGCAACATTACAAAAACTGACACAGTCATGTTTAGTATATAAATAGTAAAACATTACAAACAAACAGCAAGTTGCAAACACCAACCTGATTTAAGCAGCTGCCTGAAGCAGCTCTCTATCAGCACGCTCCTTGATCCTCCTCTCGAGCTCTGGCCTAAAATGCCTGATAAGACCTTGCACAGGCCAAGCAGCAGCATCACCCAATGCACAAATTGTATGTCCTTCGATCTGCTTTGTTACCTCTTGGAGCATATCAATCTCCTCCAGCTTTGCATTCCCGACCTTCATTCTTTCCATGATCATCCAAAGCCATCCGGTACCCTCTCTGCAAGGTGTGCACTGACCACAACTCTCGTGCTTGTAGAAATAGGAAAGCCTTGCAATAGCGTCCACAACATCGGTTGATTTATCCATCACAATAACGGCAGCAGTCCCTAATCCAGACTGGACAGCCTTAAGTGCATCAAAATCCATCAGCACATCCTCACATATGTCTTTCGGAAGCAATGGAACAGATGAACCGCCGGGAATTACAGCAAGTAGATTATCCCATCCACCTCTAACACCACCACAGTGCCTCTCTAGAAGCTCCTTTAATGAAATACTCATCTCCTCTTCGACTGTGCACGGCTTGTTCACGTGACCAGAAATGCAAAATAGTTTTGTTCCAGAATTGTTCTTTCGCCCAAAACTAGAAAACCACTCAGGGCCGCGCCTTAGAATGGTAGGAGATACAGCTACTGTTTCGACATTTGTAACAGTTGTCGGGCATCCATATAGACCGGCATTAGCTGGGAAAGGGGGCTTCAATCTAGGTTTTCCTTGCTTACCCTCGAGACTCTCCAAAAGTGCAGTTTCTTCACCACAGATGTAAGCACCAGCACCAAAGTGGATATGAACATCAAAATCATATCCCGAACCGCAAGCATTTTTCCCTAGTAATCCAGCTGCGTAGGCTTCTTTCCTGGCCTTCTCAAGGTTAAGACGCTCGTTCACATATTCACCTCTAATGTAGATATAAGCAGCAGTTGCCCTCATACTGACTCCGGCAATCAAACATCCTTCTAAAAGTTTGTGTGGGTCGTTACGCATGATTTCTCTATCCTTGCAGGTTCCGGGTTCACTTTCATCAGCATTAACAACAAGATAGGATGGACGACCATCAGACACCTTAGGCATAAACGACCACTTGAGACCAGATGGAAAACCAGCGCCACCACGTCCACGTAGGCCAGACTTTTTCATTTCGTTAACTATCCAATCAGCGCCCTTAATCACTAAATCTTTGGTTCTGTGCCAATCACCACGTTTCATGGCACCTTTGAGAAATGGGTCATGAATACCATAAAGGTTGGTGAAAATACGGTCTTCATCTTTCAAGCCACCAAAGTGAGTTCTCTCTGGAGGAGGAGGTGGTGGTGGAGGCTGTGCGGTATTAGCGGTTGTTGCAGACTGAGTGCTAAACGATCTAGCAGCTAGACCCCAACTCCCATTTTGACGCCTCAACAAAGCAGCCCGCTGCAGAGAAAGAATGCCCTTCATGGGTGCCTGAAACAAAGTTGCAGGAAATGTTATAAAAATTCATTCAGTGACCAATAACTGTAAGTTAATGCTTCATCATAACATCGGCAAGCAATGAATAGAGCAAAACCTTATTTATACACTTCATGGTATGGAGATTTACTATAAACAACGAGTTTTCAAAACCATAAAATTAGAAACTATTCTAGACTGAGATACAAATTCACCTACTTTATTTACAAAAACTTACAAACTCCTAGTTGGTTTTTTAGACACTCCACCTGCAGTTTTCTCAAATATATCCAATTGTACAAGGGGAGACTCGTATTTACTTTTGGGTACTAAAAACATGTTATTTTAAAGTTGGTGAAAGTGTGATAACCACTAAGTAGCATCACCAAACAAGATACCGGATCACTTGAACCCCTAACTCAGATCAAATCCATTAATCCATTCAAAACTATGACATAACATTGACATTTTCAGATACTATAGAACTCATTACCTTATGCACTCGTTCATTTCAACCAAAATCAAACCTTAAATTTCACAAAATGACAAAATCCGAGGCGCACTTAATCGAATCCATAACAGTAATCCAAATGCCCCCAAACCAAAAAGTACTTACTACGAAAACAAGATCCTAAAAAGCACACTCTATAAATTATCCCCAAATTTCAGGGTTTCAACAAATCTATAAATCAACTTATTTAATAGATCAGTTCAACATGAGATTCAAATAAGTAAGTTCAATCTGAAGCTCAAATTAAAGACAAACCTAATTATTAAAAATAATAATAATAATAATAACAATAGAAATTCATACCATAAACCACAAAATGAAGCAATTAAAAATATGATGATGATTCTAGGGAGAAATGAACTTGACTGACTCCCAATCTGTTTGCATCAAATGATGAATGGGTTTAATTTATGGACCGACCGGGTGATTGACTGAACCGGGTCGGGTTGACGAATGGTTTCTGATGGGGGGGATACGTGGCTAGAGTGTGGACTGTGGGTTTTTGTAAAGTGATGGACTGGGCTGGCTAATTTGGGTGTTACGTACGTGTATGGATTGTTGCTTTTTTGGTTATGCTTGGTATTAACGAGTGGGGAAACCCGCGCGATGCAGCGGGATTACTTTTGTAGACGTGAATTTTACAAAGGACTTAGTTTGCATGATAACTAAACTTGAGAGACTATTTTTGCCATTTTGGTAAACATAACAATTAATGGTGAGGGACCATTTTTGCCATTTTGGTAAACTTAGCAATTAATGGGGAGGAAGTTACTGTAGCAGCAACTTTCCTCCTCATGTTTAGTATATATATAGAATGGGATTACGATATCTGATGGCAACATATATCTATCTAACCTAATTTATGAAGATGATATTTCAACTTGTGACTTCTGTTTTATTTAATGAGGGCGAGTCTTTTTAACTACTCCTTTACGCAACCTCACCGAGTTACTATTGAACGCATTTTCAACCGTTCTTGACTAACCTTGAATATACACATCGAGTGAGATTTGAACCATTTACTTTTTACTAACTAACAAATGATCTTACCACTATGCCATGATGATTTTTTCTTTTTTTTTTTAAATGCTATCTCAAAATATAAAATCAGCCGAAATGTATAGATTTGTGGGAGACAACAAGCTGAAAATACCATATTAAAGATGAGATTCAGATTATGAGTAAACAAGTTGGATTTGGTCACGATTAATACCACTAACTTAATGAGCCTCCAAAGTGTTTTTCCTCATGTAAGTTTTACGTTTAAAACTTTGAATGATATTATATTTTGGGATTAGCTAACTACAACTCGAGTTGTGATTAAGTTTATCTTAATCGAAAACTTAACAGTTAATTAACATCAAACATTTCATGTTTGACAATACTATCTATAATATAATCATTAAATGTGTATAAATATAAAAATAATGAGTTCATTAAATGTTATTTTTACACAAATAATAACAATTAATTACAACCCATAAAGTTACAGTTAACAAAACCTTTATTTCTACTATTTATAAAAAGTTTAGGCTCAAATTTTAAAACTTAAAAATGAGTAAAGTGTTTTTCTAATTTACCCCTTAATGCCCGCTTAATAAATGGAACATCAATTAGTCAACTTTCTATGAATAAATGGAAACCTTTTACAAATTACTTGGTCAATTTTCTATGAATATCACTTCCCATTGGTCTATGAAAATACATGGCAACACGGTTAGTTTTTAAAACACATAATTGGTTTTTTTATGAATTAAAAATAATAATAATAATAGTAGTAGTAATAATAATAATTAAAAATAAAAAAATAAAACACATCAAAACAATTAGTTGCATCAATGGGTCATACCAGGTTGATCCGCAACGACCACAAATTGAATTCGCAAATGTTGCATCAAGAATCACACCTAAACCACAAGTTTACAAGTATAATCATTTGCCGTTATACATTATCGCTTTACGCGAATATTCGTTTAATGTTTTTAACTAAAAAATGTCAAATTCCGTCACTGAATATGATTGAATATCTACAGTAGGTCCAAACAAATAATAATAACAAAGGATATAACTTATCTTAGAAAAGTATGTGTATACTTGTTCGACTCTTAAAGCTAGCCTCAACTCTCAAAGTCTCAACATGTATAAATGATTAAATATCGCATCCGTTCAAGATATCTTGGAACTTAGAAGTACATTGCCAAACAACTGCATGTCGGCTAAATCTGCTTATGCGATGAGTCGTGACTATTAAAAATCATATATCCAAGTTCTCTGTTTTGCGTATCTTTTATTTTTTGTGTTTATTTTTAGCTTCAAATACAATAACGTCAAGTGGCTCCCATCTAATACAAACACATGTCTTCCATAAACATGACACGTTCCATGCAGCTAGAATAAGTTCATATCCAATTCATCTCATCTTAACTAACACCCTCACAAGAGAAACAAAGTAAAGGAGCTTAAAAAAAAAAAAAAAAAAAAAAGGGATTGACGAGAGTGAATTACGTGGTAATGGAAGATAAAAACAGTTCCTATCCAAAAGACCTTCCATGGCAAGAACTAAAAGCTAAAACACATGTTGATGAAACCATTTTAAAAAACAAAGGCATCAATAATACTACTACAAGCGAAGATGATGTTCAAACCAACCAGAATCAGACGATGAAGATTGCGAAACACGAAAATGAAGGGAAGGAAGAGTCTAGGCCTCGACCTCTTCCGCACCAACAAGTTCCTCAGCCTGATGATTTCCCAACACAAGCTCTTGACCAACTTTAAGTTTTATGTGTGTTTTGCGCTCAAGTTTTTTTGAGTTTATAAGAGCTTAACATGTTTTTCTCTAACGTAACTTGTCGCCTAGATATAAGCTTTGTTTAGTTGACATAAATAGTTAAGAGATTATTTTTCGAGAATATATATACTCCTAAGTCCTAACTTCAATTCTTAAGTCATAAGCTAACCTCATATATCTTTTTTTTTTTTTTTTTTTTTTTCGCGCAAAAGGTGAACATATTTTATTAAACACAAAGAACTCATACAACTATAAGAGCTATAGACAAGCCTATAACTCTTTTAACACAAAACAATACTACCAAAATTGAAATACAGTGGAACAAAAACAATCACGATCAGAAACAAATGCATCCTTGCTTCATCAAATTTCCATACTTCTGCAGTCAATCAATCAACAGCTTTGAAACACATTGCAGGTAACAAATTCACCTTTTATAGCACCAATTAACCATCTAGCTACATTTCCACCTCATATATCAAGTAGCATTTAGAATAAGTTTGAGCTAATTTGAACTCGAGCCCTAGCTAGTTTTACCAACCCAGTCAGTTTGTTCCTAATAGCATATACAAATTATTCATTTTGCTCCAAATTAAAAGCTGCTCGGCCAACCAGGTTTCATAACATTATACTAAATCATTCTAGCTCGACTTATTCTTTTTCCTTATATATGTTGATGTAATTATGAGATTTATCTATATCATTTCTACATATACAGACGAGAATGCGTTTTTCGCTGAAAAACTCACCGAAAGATAGATGTTGAATTACGCTTATGCCTTCGTGACTTATTCAAATCTTGTCTCGTTCATTTTATTATAATTGATAACCTACTTTTTGATTTAGTTATGCTCATAAGAGGAGGCCTTTTTTTTAGTTTACATGTAAATGTTATGTCAAAACACGATCTTTTCCGTCATGAATAAAATCCCATGCGCATGCAACGAACGAACTTTTTTTTTTCTTTATTTATGTTATGGGATGCTTATGAATTATTGTGCGACACTTTCTCAAAGAATACTTTTTATCTCCGTTTAAAACGCATAATAATAGTGTTTTACGTGAAATTTTAAAAATAAAAAGTATAAACTTATAAAATGTTATTAAAATAGTCATATGACATATATTTTATGTATACTTAACTTAGTATAATGAGTATTTACGTTAAATGTTGTTTTCCGGTTTACACAATTTAAGTTAAAATGCTTAAAACGTAAGTTAAAACGCGTAAAATGCAAGTTATTTGAAAATAATGAATTTGAATGAAAATGATCATTTAAATGATTTTGAGTAGACTAAATATTAGTCTAGTGTGATACAAAATGTTTAAATGTGGTTTTCGTTATGTGCGGGATAATCTAATGATTATACGTAAAGTTTAAAATTTACGCGATTAAAGTAAAACATTGAAGTTTATAGGTAAAGACTAACGTAAAATTTACGGTTGTTACAAAAAAACAAGTGTCATTGTGTGTTTTGTTTTGTGAATGAAAAGCTTTGTAAGTATGGTTAGTTTTTATAAGTGCACCTTAGGCTAAATCCAAAATCTCATTTCTTGCACAATATAAAGACTTCACCAAAAATGTGAAACTGTGTGTGAGAGCTTGCGTTGGCTCGTGTATTTGCAGCCCAAGATAGTCACAAGCAAGTTTTTGAAATGTTCAACAATCACATGAATGCATAAGAACTAGCTTTTTCACCAAAATAGACATGTACAAGTTTAAGGATGTTGCAATATCCAAAAATAAGGGGGGCATTTCACATTTGTGCAAGGAAAAGACAAAAGAAATTTTTTGTATTATGAGTGTATGTGTGCATATGTTTGTATATTTAAGGATGGTGTAGTTACATGCATGCATGAACGTCGTAAACTCGTAACAAGGGCGATTTTCGTAAAACTTGAAAAATAAAAAGTGTAAACTTATAAAATATGATTGAAATAGTCATATGACACATACTTGACGTAGACTTAACTTTGTCTAGCGCCGGTTTACGTTAATGCCGTTTTTCAGGTTTACGCGATTTAAGTTAACACGCGTAAAAGTAATTTTGTACACTTTCAAAATAAATAGTTTTGAGTTTATAGACACGTAAAGACCTAAAAAATACGAGTTGTGACAATATCCTTCGATTTTATTTTAGCACCAGCAACAGTTGACTGAACGAATGGTGAACTGGCTGATCCGGATGCTATCCTCAGGTGTCAATGAACTGAAATGAAAAATATATACCATATAACTACATAAGTGGTTGTGCAAATCAGAAATCATAAGTATACTAATGTATATAGTGTGCAAATCAATAAATTTAATTAATTAAATGAATCGTATTACTATATATACTAAAGATCATTTCATGCTCCTCTCACAAGCCAAACATTTAATGCAAAGTTTCCCAAGTTAGCAAGCAAACATTAAATGCATAGTTTCACAACTTAATTATTTAAATTAAAACATGCAAACTTTCAAGAAATAGTCCTTAAGTATATCCTACAACATTAAATCTATAAATCAAAAATAGTCCCTAAGGTTTAAACGACGTTGCAAAGTTTAATTGCTAACTATAGCAACTTGGCAAAATTAGTCCCTAAAAGTCTTACATATAAATTAATTATTAAATTAATGAATCAGAAATATCTTATATATCAATAAATTTAATTAATTAAATCATAAATCAAAAAAATATCTTACATGTGGTGGTGTCGCCGGAGTGGAGGATCCCTCTTCTTCAGATAGTTGTAAGAGTTATTGAATGAGGATTGTAAAAAAAAAAAGACTCATTACTATATATAACTATAGAGCGAACACATGTTTTGCCCATTAAATGCTAACTTTCGTAAGTTGGCAAAAATAGCCCCTGAGGTTTAGGTGTCGTCATAAAGTAAGTCCTTTAGCATTAATTGCTATCTATAGCAATTTGGCACAAATAGTCCCTAAAGTTTAAGTGTCGTTGCAAAGTAAGTCCTGTAGAATTAATTGCTATCTATAGCAATTTAGTAAAAATAGTCCCTATCCAAATTCACGTCTACAAAAGCAATCCCGCTGCATCGCGCGGGTTTCCACACTCATTTCTAAACTATATAAATATAAAATATTTTAGATAATGTTATAGAAAAAACTTATCTATTAACTCCGTATATGTACCAGACAGGCTTTACTATGCCAACATAAAAATTTATATTCTTAAAAAATTGTATTATTAAAATCAGATAATACACAATTTGTATGCACAAATAACTAAACTTTAAATGTAATAAGACCATCAAAACATATTAAGTAAGATTTTATATAACTAATATAATATTATAAAATTAGGCCACTAACTAGAAATAAAATGCTTAGTTAAATAAAATAAACGAGCGGGGGCACCCGCGCATTGCTGCGGGGGTGTTGTGTTTAATCTAAGTCGAAAAAAAAAATTGTATTTTTTTTTTTTTTTGTTATTAAGGACGAAATTTGCAAAAGGTCGATAACGGGGGACTAACGGTACGATTTGAAGCTAACTTGAGGGACTAAAAGTGTAAATCGCGTATGAACAGTGCACGCACTATTCCCAACTATATGTCCACTGTAGCAAACACTGTTTGGTACTGTTACGCACTGTAGCGTTGATATTTTCGCTTTTAGTCCCTGAAACTGACGGGTTGTTGCACCGTTAGTCCTTAGGGACTAACGGTGAAAAAAAAAGCTAACATTAGGGGCTGTTTGTGTTTAATATTTGCACAGAAACAGCCCCTGAAGTTACTGTTACGTTACAAATTAACTTCACAACTGTTAGATAACAACCGTTAAGGACTAACTTTGCAATGACCAACAACCTCAGGGGCTAAAATGAGGCTAACAGGAAAATTTTGTTTGCACTGTTGCTACAGTACCCGCATATGCTTTTTAGTATATATATATAATAACTTGTCGTTGCAAAAGTATATGTATGTGATGGGGGAAGAGATAATTAAGTTAGGCAATCATCAATCATTGAATTAAATTCAATTGCTCAAATCAAAAAAACATGAGATGATTTAAGCTATTAAATTTGATCCAATAATTGTTAATTACAACTTGAACAATCAAGTTATAAATAATTCAATCTCTACACATGATAGAGTGGCAAAAACTTCCTACTCTATTCTCAAAAGCATCGTTCTATTGTTGCTTTAAAGAGATATTTTTAGTTTGTTACAGTTGGCCACCTTGGAGTCTTTAGGAGCTCTTGGGGGAGGGAAGTCTTGAGTTCAAATCCTGCAAGGGGTTTGAATGAGGGATTTTTCTTCAAGATAGTCCTTTAATGAAGGGGTTTGGGCCTGGTAACCCCAGGTTCGAATCTTGGAAAAGGCAAGGGTTTACCCCTATTAATTGTCGTGCCCTCGGGCGGATTAGTAGGGGTTTCCCCCCCCCCCCATCGGGTATTTGAAATAGGCATTTCCGCTTCAAGGGAGCTCTCTAGCGTGGACCCGGTTTAGACAACATAGTCTAGACCTCCCACTGTCGAATCGCGACACGAAGCACTTAATAAGAAATTAACCTTTCAAAAAAAAAAAAAAGAAGTTAAACTAAAACTAGCAGGGTACCCGCGCGATGCGGCGGCGGGTACCCTGAAATAAAAAATTTCAATAAAACGTTTTATATGACAATAAATTTGCGGATGTCAAAAGTTTCATGTCGCATATTTCAACTCTTTAGAATATTATAATAGGGTACCCGCGCGTTGCGTTGGCGGGTATCAAGTAATAAAATTTTCGGCAAAAAATGTTTTCAATTTTATGTTTTCTCTTACAATAACTTTACCAATAGCGAAAACATAATGAGTTTGAGTAACTTTAAAAAAAGTGATTGTTAATATCAAACTAATTCATATAAAAACAATTGAAAGTGGCGTGATTTTGCGTTGCGGTAGTCAATAACGTTATGGGGTTATGGTCAAATTAGTTGATAGTGGTCCGTAGTCACAAGTAAGTAGAAACATTTTTTTATAAAATATATATATATATTTGAACATGTTTGTATCATTAATATTGTTTATTACACTTGTCCCATATATATAAAAGATATAAATAAAAGAGTACGTATAATGTATACATCTTGTAAAATATATATTTATGAAAATGTTGGAATCATTAATATTGTTTATAACACTTGTCTCACATAGATAGAAGATATAAATAAAAAAATGTTTATAATGTAAAGAAAACTTACATGTTTAAACAATCATTTAGAGTTATCTATGAAAAGTATAATAATTAATATACTAATATATTAATCATTGAATTAGCACTTAGCACTTTGCACATTTGCATCATTTGTCTTAAAAAAATTGTCCCGACTTTTACAAAAAACCGTTTTTTACTTTTGTAGTTAATTTTATTTAAAATAATTCAAAATTTATTTAGATTGGTTCTCGAAACACTCTTACGATATAATAATAGTTTTGAAACTTTGTAGTTTTGCATGCATTTTAAAATCATCTATACTACATTATAATGTATTTAGGACTTCCTATAAAAGGAAGTCTTAAAAATATAAGCATACGCATGTTACTATAATTAGTAATTCATATAATTAAGAAAAGAAGCATAATGTACAACACTTTAATGCACATATTTTTCAGACGTACAAGACAAGAAGCATAGCGTACACCACTTTAATGCACATATTAAAAAAAACAAAACACCACATTAATTTTATTTAATATAGTCAATTAATTAACTAATCAATAAATACAATTAATACAGTTATTAAAACACCCCTAACATAATAAATACAAATTATCAATCATATTGTACAACCAAATTAAACACAATTCCTACATTAAATGTCACTAATACAAATAATATTATACAAATAATATTCAAGCCCGAACGGGCAACAGGCCAAATAGGTTTGAGCCCGAACTGGCGCAGGCTAAATGGGCTTGAGCCCGAACGGGCACGGGTTAACCGAAATTCTAAAAATCCGTAAATTTATTGTCAAAAAGAACATAATAAACTAAAATACATGATTCACGTGAAAATTTTATTTCATGGTACTTGCCGCCGCAACGCGCAGATACCTTGCATTTAATGTTACTAATACAAATAATAAAGCACATTATACAAATATTAAAGCCCGAACGGGCAACGGGCAAATTGGGCTTGAGGCCGAACAGGCACGGGCCAAATGGGCTCGAGCCCGAACAGGCGCGGGCTAAACGGGCTCGAGCCCGAATGGGCACGGGCTAAATGAAATTCTTGATATTCGTAAATTTATTCTCAAAAGGAGCATAATAAACTAAAATACATGATTTACCAAAAAAAAAATTCATGGTACTCGTCGCCTCAATGCGCGAGTACCCTGCTAGTATTCATTTATATGTGCATTTTTGCATTAAAACTAAACTAATTCAAAAAGAAATAATAAATGAAGCATTAAAATGTTGTGGAAGATAAATTATTAAAAGCAATTTATTGTGTACATTATGCATTAAAAATTGTAATGCTTAAAAAACACATTAATGACATCTTAAAAAAATTTAGAAGAGAGGGTCATCCCTCCATTATAAGTAGTATAGATATAGATATGTGTAATATGTATAAAATCAAATAAATTATCACTTGTGAATTTACATCTTTGCATCATTTGTCTTAAAAAAATTGTCCCGACTTTTGCAAAAAACCGTTTTTTACTTTTGTGGCTAATTTTATTTAAAATAATTCAAAATTTATTTAGATTGGTTCTCGAAACACTCTTACGATATAATAATAGTTTTGGAACTTTGTAGTTTTGCATGCATTTTAAAATCATATTCATTTATATGTGCATTTTTGCATTAAAGCTAAACTAATTCAAAAAGAAATAATAAATGAAGCATTAAAATGTTGTGGAAGATAAATTATTAAAAGCAATTTATTGTGTACATTATGCATTAAAAATTGTAATGCTTAAAAAACACATTAATGACATCTTAAAAAATTTATGAGAGATGGTCATCCCTCCATTATAAGTAGTATATATGTTGTTTCATTTTTTTTTTTGTTTTTACATAATAATGACTGCTATTATTAGAAAAAAGTTCATTTGTATGCCTTTATGTTGCTACAAACTGAGGGACTAATCTTCATTTTTCATTTAATTTATTTTATTGTCCTTTTTTGTTTTTCTTGTCTTTTCATGTTTTTCTTGTATTTCTTATTTGATCACTTATACTTTCTTTTTCTTTTTCTTTTCTTTTTTAAGAACGGCAAAAAACACTATCTCACAATAAAAACATATTCTTGCTTTATACGTTTTCGTTCATTTTCATATGTTTTCAAACGTTTTCGTCCGCTTTCATACGTTTTCGTCTGTTTTCATACATTTTCATCCGTTTTCATATGTTTTCATTTGTTTTCATACGTTTTCGACCACTTTTATACGTTTAAATCCGTTTTCATACGTTTTCGGCCGTTTTCATACGTGTTCGTCCGTTTTCATACGTTTTCGTCTATTTTCGTTTGTTTT
This sequence comes from Chrysanthemum makinoi, assembly GCA_910596185.1. NCBI lineage: Eukaryota > Viridiplantae > Streptophyta > Magnoliopsida > Asterales > Asteraceae > Chrysanthemum > Chrysanthemum makinoi. The sequence continues at coordinate 164,744,505 of OU343220.1, forward strand.
TATACGTTTTCGTTCGTTTTCATACGTCTTAATCTGTTTCTGTCCGTTTTTGTACGTTTTCGTCTGTTTTTATAGGTTTTCGTTCGTTTTCATACGTTTTCGTCTGTTTTCATACGTTTTCGTCCATTTTTATACCTTTTCTTCCATTTTTATACGTTTTCAGCATTTTTCCTACATTTTCATCCGTTTTTATACGTTTTTATATGTTTCGTTCGTTTTTATACCTTTTTTAAAAGTTTTTATATGTTTTCGTCTATTTTCAGACATTTTCATCAATTTTCACATGTTTTCGTACAAAAACGTATGAAAACATAGAAAAACGTACAAGAATGTACGAAAACATATAAAAAAGTATAAAATCAGATAAACATGTATAAGACGTATAAGCCAAAAAAAACTTTTTACCAACTAAACCCAAGTTTAACCGATAGGTCTCAAATTGTTACGTGCAATATTTTGAGTCCATGATAGTGTAATTTTGTTTACTATTTAAGTTGTTTAGTTTAATTTTGCTTTGAAGTGCATTGGATTGATGCGTTTTGTTTATGTGATTGTTTCATATTAAAGTTGTATTAGTTGTAATGTTTTAAGTTGATGTTAATTTACAATGCTTATTAGTTAAATTATATTATATGACATGTCTAATATCACTTGTGATATTTTCCATAAAAATAGTTAATGTCTAATATCTCTTGTGATATTTCATAAAGAAACAAGTACGCTTTTTAACCTTTAATATTACCTGAGATATTTCATTGCTCTGTATATTTTTTTTATATTTTCACCTATGTGTTTTTTAATATTTTTATATTTTTCAGATAAAAGATGGTTTTTGTTTATGAAATCTTACAAATGATATTAGACATTAACTGTTTTTATGAAACATCACAAGTGATATTAGACATTAACCTAAATTATCTATCTTTGTACATCGATGCACCATATCGAATGTACTCCCTTGGCACCTTTCACTGATGCCTTTGACTTGACCCTTTGGCACCTTTCACTAATGCCTTCTACTTGACCCTTCGGCACCTTTCACTAATGTCTTCAACACAACAGTTCTTAGAAGGGAGGAAAGAACTATCAATAAGATAACTTCAGTAGTCTTGATGATGACGAAGCTTGGCAACTCATGGACTTGAGCTTGCACGACTTCAAGAGGTGGTGATCTCGCCTTTAAGAGGAACCTAGAGAATCACACAAACACAAAATTACATAGAAAGATCCTTTGGATATGAGGTTAGAGATGTTACAATACTAAGAGAGAGTATGTGTAAAAGGGGTGAGTTACAAGAGAGAAATTGCTCACTATTTATAGGTAAAATTCTCTACTGTTCTACGGTTCCCCGGATCACTCCCCAGAGGGATCCGGCTAGTGCAATCCAAGGGATCCGGCAGCTGGGTCAGCTTAAGTCCGGATTTTGGGTTGCAAACCGGGTTATGGGTTATGGGTAATGAATTATGGATACCCAACAAGATGCAATGTATCTAGACATTGGTTCATGGATCATGGATAATACCCAACATGACTTCATGCATGATGTCATGCAATGGGTCATGGGTTATGGATCAAGCTCCATGGGTATGGTCATGGATTTTGGGTTTTACCTAACAACATTCAATGTACCTAGTCAATGGGTCAAGGACTTATATTTTTACCAATTACATATATATATATATACGTATATATATATATATACGTATATATATATATATATATATATATATATATATATATATATATATATACCCATTTCCATATTATGTAAACACTAGTTGTTATACATATGCATTTCTATAAGATGTAAACAATATTACTTGTTTAGTGTTTTATATGAGAATGTAAGTGTGTTAGTAAACTATTGGCTCAAACCATTTACGTATTTTATTTGTTTCGTTAAAATAATTTTACGTTTGTTATCGACAAAAGATTAGAAGATCGTAAAATATAAATAAACGTTTTTATGACTTATTTGTATTAACAGTCCCGACCGTCGATCTTACCTTCCGGTTTCAGCTTCACTCTACTCCTCGTCCGACTCTATCTCTTCAAACGCCCCGTCCCAGTTGGGACTTGCGTCTGTGATCGGGCGTGGTTTTGTTCGCTTTTATAGGGTGGATTCTGCCCTATACATTATCAATTATGGTTGTTACATTACAAATATATACATTTATGGAACTCTTATAAATAATAAAAATTTGTCATTTAGTAACTTTTGTCCAATTTGACATCTATGCTTGTAAGTCTAAAGTATAGAAAAAAATATTGGTTTTGATTTAGCGTAAAGTCTCGGAAGATAAGTGTTAAAATGGGTAGGTCAATATCGGAGTTTAAATCTCTTTTCATGCACTCACTTAACTTTTGTTTTACTTCATTTGTAAAGTTTTTTAATTTGAGGCTACCTTAATAAACAACCTCTTGTTACAACCTTGTTATTCAAAGAATCAAAGATATGCAATATGCATTGTTTCACAACCTCTAATTAGCTGTTAGAGCACACAGTATGATCACTTCCCAAGTGAGTGAAAGCTTAACGCAGCCGCGTTAAAGCCTGCGTTACCATACCGAGTATCCACGTTAACCTCTTGCGTTAAAGCCTGCGTTAAGCTGCTAATGCAGCGTGGAGGATGAAACGAATAAAAAAAATCCCTTTGCACCCTTCCAACGTCTTTTATGACCGTTGGATTTGAAAAAAAAAATTACACTTTACCCTCCAATGTTTATAAATGGCTACATTCATTAAAAAAATAATAAAATAAAATAAAAAATTCAAAACATTTTTCTCACCACGATAAATAACCAATTAACACACAACTTTTTTTTCACACTTCCACAACTCAATCTCATCTACATAAACTTCCATCTGCTCAAAAAAATGTCGGGATTTAACAACAACGACGATCGTTTCTTGAATCTCATAGGTAGGTGGAATAACCCAAACACGGGTTCATCTTCAAACCCGAACGCGGGTTCATCATCACCCAACATCCCTTTCCCTAACCCACTCGGCTTGTCGAGCCAAGAACTTTACCTACAACATCAACGATTTCTATATTGCGAACAAAATCAACAAAACACACTAACACCAATTTCAAAAATCTACAATTCTCACAATAATCACAACCGCCATCCCAATCATCGCAAACACAAAACGGAACAAATGAAGTTTCCGAAACACCTACGTCTCCCTACAAATCCATTCAAACGAGGTGGTAAACGAAAGGCCAAAAAATCCAAAGATCCCGAACCAATCGAGGAGAATGAAGAAAATCCCGACGTGACCAATACACGTTGGCAATCAAGTGAGGAAAAACTACTTGCAAAGTGTTTGTGGACGCTACCGAGGATTCACAAGTCGGGCGTGCACAAGCTTGCGATACTTTTGGCAAAGGGTAATCAATGAGTTCAATAGACTCAATTTTCAAAAACGCAACATGGATATGATACAAGGCAAGTGGAAAACGTTGAACCGTGATTGCACAAAGTTCAACGCGTACTACAAACGTTCAAAACGTAATGAAAAAAAGTGGGGAAAGTGAGATGGATATCATGCGACGGGCTAGAGAAATGTACCGTGACGAGCACAAAAGTGCGCTGTTTAATAACGAGGAGGCGTGGGAGGTTTTGCGTGCTCATCAAAAATGGGACGTGTCATAACCGCTTGATTTAACCGGCGATGTCCCAAGCCAAACAAACAAGTCGTTATTTGGTCATGATGCACAACCACGTCTGATGGGCAAAAAGCTTGCTTCGAAGAAAGCCAAATCCGAGAGCACGACAAGTACCGGAGGAACGAGCTCGTCAAGCCAATTCGGGGAGGCTATGCAACACGAGTATCGTATAAAACGGGAAGAAGCCCAAACGGTATCGGGCGGCTAAGAAAAAAGATGAAACAATAACAAGGTTGGAAGAGATGAAATCTCTGATGATTGACACTACCGATAAGTAAAGGATTCAAACGTTGTGTTTTGGATCAATTCAGAAAAGGACAGAATCATTAAAAAATATAACTTGCAACCTCGACAGTAGATGTAATTGTATTTCGTAATTTCCTTTATGTTGTAGTTTGCTTTGTGTTGTGTTTTCATTATTTCGTTTTTTTTTCATTGTAATTTTTTTTTTTTTTTTTTTTTATATATTTCGTATTGTAATATGTTTAAGATTTAATGTTATGTTATTTAACAAATGAAGTATTAGTTGTAGTTTAGGGGTTGAATTTGAAAATAGTTAAGTTAAGGTTGAGTTAAAGTTGAGTTATGATAAGGGATGTCTTTTTTTAGTTAAGGTTAAAAATTAAAGCTGATGTGGTTGACATAAAGCCACGCAGCATTAAGCAAATCTTCCAAACAAACAAAATTATAATGTCTAAAGTGATATAAAAATAAGGTAACAGTTAAAAAGCTTAAGCCATTATAATTTTATTTGTTTTACAGCCTCTTAAAGCGATATGCATTGTTTTACAACCTCTAAATTATAGGAGTATCTAATCTACTAGAATACGGAAGGTTTGTTTAGACCTTGACAATTGTGTTACATTGAGGATGATTACAAGAACCGTAAAAAATATTTATTGCATATGCCTCCTTAAACACAAACAGATTTTGGTGTCCCTTTGTTTATTTGGTTTCCTAAGAAACTTTTGATCATTATTGTGAGTTATATATAACCTATATAATCCATTCATTCATCTTAGAATTTGTTATATCTATTTACTATACTTTACTTGTGTTAAGATGTCCAAGAAAATTGATGGAGCTGCAATTGGTATTGATCTCGAGACAACGTCCTCATGTGTTGCTTTCTGGTCCGCTAGGCGCAATCGTGTTGAGATTATTCCTAATGAACAAGGTAAAAAGACTACACCGTCATGTGTTGCTTGGAGTGACAATACACTGTTGGTAGGCGAAGCTGCAAAAAATCAGATCAACAGTAACTCCAAAAACACTGTTTTTGGTAAGTTTTTTACTTTACAAACCAACATTAAATCCCAGCATTTATATTTAACTTTCAGTTTTGCAACTTTATATGTAGATGTTAAGCGTGTTCGTGGCCTTTTAAAGTAGTTGAAGGGTATGCAGATAAGCCACTGCTTGTTTTCGAACACGAGCCTGCAGATAAGTTATTTTCACCCGAAGAAATATCTTCCATGATCCTAAAAAAATTGAAAGAGGCTGCTGAAGCATATATTGGAACAAAAGTTACAGATGCGGTGATAATTGTTCCTGCGTATTTTACTGACAAGCAACGACAGGCTACTAAGGATGCTGGAATACTGGCTGGTCTTAATATCATGCGTTTGGTTAGTGAGCCAACGGCAGCAGCAATTGCTTACGGTTTAGATAAGAATCTTGACAACTATTCAATACGGAAGCATGTTGTTTTTTCTATGGGTGCAGGAACATTTGACATCTCTCTTTTGACGATGAGCAAGGCTGTGTGGGAAATGGTGTACACTTTATTTATGAAAATCAGATTATAAATACAATAAATAAACGACAGTAAATAAATAACAGACAGAATGGAGTAGAAGCAGAAGACAGACACTATTCAACGTAATTTAAATGAAAGCAGTAAGAGAATTGCACGAGGCTCGTGTTGAACACGATTCCCTTAAAACAGATTCGCCGTCTGTTTCCCAGGGTACAACGTACACAGCTGTTGTACAGCCGGACTAGACTACTTGCCTGAAAGATCACGGAAAGCTTGATCGTTTCTGATCGAAAAGATTGCTGAATCGTTAGTGTGGTGGAGCTGCGTTTTTCAGAATGTATCTAACGAATGAGACCTATGGCTTTATTTATATTGAAGACTCAACTTGTCCTCCAAGAAAATATTGCGACCATATAAACGAAAATCTGTTATTATCAAAACAGATTCGCAAATCTTTTAATACATAAAATTGATTTGCATATCATTTAAAAACATAAACCGAATTCTGTAAACTTACTTGATAAGTTTAAATCTATTCCTAAAATAGATTTACAGAAAATTCTAGAAAAGGAAACTCAGCTGAGAAAAAAGATACGCAGCGTATGTGAGGCTTCGAGTGCATTCGTGTCCGCAGGTTGCGCGGGCTCGCATGAGTTCAGAAGCTTCGAACTCATTTTGACCCGGAAATCCCATTTTCTACACCCCCCCCTGCGCGCACGCACGTAGGAGTGGGAGCATAACCAACCTAAAGGAATTTGATAGCCAAAACTATAATTTCCTTATAAACAAGCATCCACTTCTTGTTTTGGGCGATGTGGGATTCTCCCATTTTTCCAAGTTTTATGTTTCAAGTGCCTCACTTTGAGACACGATATCTCATTCATTTCAACTCCATTTTGGACATACTTTAGCTCGTTGCGAAGCTCTCGTCGAGGAGAATGCAAAGCTACCAAGAAACATAAATATATATAACATATATCATATATTAAATAGTGTCCAAAATTCGCAAAAACCACTTTGCAAAACTCATTTTTCCAACAATCCCCCACATGAATGGAGATCGGTCGAAAACACATGAAAGTTTTGGTGAAATTTCTGCGGTTAAGTCTTGCATAGGATAGGTAGGTGTAACCCTTTGAACCTTCCCTTGTGAGATGCACTTAGTCTCCTAGATCTGAGTAGACGCGATGTCCTTGAACTCATCATCCATTTACGTAGACGACATTACACTTCACACAAGACTCTCCCCACGACCTGTCAAGTCCTCATAGTCGTGTTCGTTATGGTCATGAACACTAACCTGGCTCTGCAAGAGCTCTTAGGAATTGCGCCCCCACATTTCCCTTCGAAGCGACCCCACTTCTCTCTCACATAGGTGATTTCATCTTGAATCATTAAAAACATATGTTTTGTGATTTCATCATGAATCATTATGCTTTATGATTTCATCCTGAATCATTAAAGCCATATGTTTAACCTCTCAATAAGTCATAATTGTTATAGGAATGGACTAAGAAGTTACAATATTTAGTAATTCCCCCACATTAACGTGACTTCCCCCACATTTCTATGATTAGGTTGTCCTATTGAACCAGATCTTGGGATCTCCAGTCAACTGGGTTAGGTTTTCCTTCATAGAAACTCATTCCTTCAAGGGCTTTAGTCCCATTCCTCTAGACGAATTACTTACTAACTCTCTGCTTAAGCCTTTTGTAAGCGGATCCGCGATGTTATCCTTTGACTTCACATAGTCAATTGAGATAACTCTTGTTGAGAGTAGTTGTCGTATCGAATTATGTCGACGACGGATATGTCTGGACTTTCCATTATACATTATGCTATAAGCTCTGCCAATTGCCGATTGACTATCACAATGTATACTAATGGCCGTTACCGGTTTAGGCCACCTTGGTATGTCCTCTACGAATTGACGTAGCCATTCCGCCTCTTGTCCGCATTTATCTAACGCGATAAATTCGGATTCCATCGTGGACTTAGCTATAATGCTTGGAAGACTTCCATGATATAGCTGCCCCTCCTAGTGTAAACACATATCCACTAGTCGATCTAGAATCCTTTATGTCGGATATCCAATTTGCATCACTGTATCCCTCGATAACAACTGGATATCGATCATAATGCAGTCCATAATCGCGACTGTATCTCAAATAGTGAAGTACCCTAGTCATAGCTACCCAATGTACATAGCTTGGGTTACTAGTATACCTACTTAGCCGCTAACAAAGCATATGCTAAGTCGGTCGGGTACTGTCATTAAGTACATTAACATGCCACTAATTCTTGAATACTCTAATTGGGCAACACCTAAGCCTCTATTTTTAGATAGATGCTTACTGGGGTCAATTGGAGTTCTAGCTAGGCCGGAATCCCCCGCATTATGAGTATTAAGAATTTTGTCCACATAATGTGCTTGACTTAACACAAGTCCATTCTGAGTTCGTATGATCTTTATTCCAAGGATCACATTAGCCAAACCCATATCCTTCATGTCAAACTTTGATTTCAACATGTCTTTAGTAGATTTGATCATCTTGTCGTTACTGCCAACGATAAGCATATCATCAACATATAAACACAAGATTACATATCCACTATTTGTGTCTTTGACATAAACACATTTGTCGCATTCATTAATTTTGAATCCACTCTCTAGCATGGCGTGGTCAAATTATTGATGCCATTGTTTGGGAGCTTGCTTTAAGCCATATAATGACTTAACAAGCCTACAAACTTTGTTCTCTTGTCTAGGAGCCATGAAACCCTCAGGTTGGTTCATGTAGATTTCTTCTTCTAAATCTCCGTTTAGAAATGCCGTTTTCACATCCATTTGGTGAACTTCCAAATTTCTTAAAGCGGCAATAGCAAGTATCATCCTAATCGAGGTTATTCGCGTAACAGGCGAATATGTATCAAAGTAATCAAGACCTTCTCGTTGTCTAAATCCTTTGATTACTAATCTTGCTTTATACTTGTCAATGGTGCCATCGGCTTTCATCTTCTTCTTGAAGATCCATTTATAGCCTAGTGGTTTACAACCAGGAGGTAAATCCACGAGCTCCCAAGTATGATTTTGTAAAATATAATCTATTTCACTTTTAATGGCTTCTTTCCATTGAGGCCCTTCTGAGGAAGTAACCGCTTCTCGGTATGAAGTAGGTTCGTTTTCAACTATAAAAGAAACAAAATCGGGTCCAAACGATTTCTCGGTTCTTGCCCTTTTGCTTCTTCTAGGTTCAACCTCTTCTTCCTCAGTTTGATCTTGTCTCTCATCTTGGAGATCATTATCATCTCGTTGTCTCTTATCTTGGACAACTTCTTCATCTATTCTAGATGAACTTCCAGTTTCCTTCGTTAAACAAGGAAATATAGTTTCAAAGAATGAAGCATTCCTTGATTCCATTAAAGTACCATTTTGTATATCCGGATTTTTCGAATCATGTACAATGAAGCGATAAGCACTGCTATTCTTAGCATATCCGATGAATATACAATCCACAGATTTAGGTCCAATCTTTTGGGCCTTGGGAGTCGGTATAGCTACCTTTGCTAAACACCCCCACACTCGTAAGTACTGATATGATGGCTTTCTTCCCATCCATAATTCATAAGGGGTATCTTCTTTTTCCTTACGAGGTATCTTATTTAAAAGATAAGTAGCCGTTAAAATGGCTTCCCCCCACATGTCCTGGCTTAGACCAGAACTTATCAACATGGCATTAACCATTTCTTTCAAGGTACGGTTCTTCCTTTCGGCAATACCGTTCTGCTAATTCCATGTTTTGCACATAGGTCAGCGAATGGAGACACATATTCACCTCCTCTATCACTTCGGACCACCTTGATTTTCTTACTAAGTTGATTCTCAACTTCGTTTTTGTATAGAACAAACTTGTCTATAGCTTCATCTTTACTTTTCAGTAAGTAAACATAGCAATACTTTGTACAATCATCAATAAACGTGATAAAGTACTTATTGCCACCTTTTGTGGGTAGTGATTTCAAATCACATATGTCAGTGTGTATCATATCAAGTGGTTCGGTTTTTCGTTCAACCGATTTGAAAGATGCTCTTGTAAGTTTGGCTTCAACACAAGTTTCACATTTATATTTTGAGTCAATATGAATATTAGGTATGCAATTAAATTTAATCAATCGACGCATTGAATTAAAATTTACATGTCCAAAACGGCCATGCCACATATTAGAAGACTCAATCAAGTAAGCAGAAGAATTCATATTATTGATATCTTTCTTAACAACCATTACATTGAGTTTAAACATACCATTCAGGGCATATCCCCTACCAACATACACTTGATTCTTAGAAAGAACAAACTTATCAGACTCAAAAACAAGACGAAAACCAAACTTGTTCAACAACCAACGGACACAAGATTCTTGCGAATCTCTGGAACATACAAGACATTAGTCAATTTGAGCTCTTTCTCGGATGTCATCTTCAAGATTACATCTCCTTCGCCCTTGATTTCAGCAGTTGCAGAGTTGCCCATGTACAGCTTCTCTCCACTATCAACCGCTCTGAAAGAGTTAAACATACTCTTATCAGCACACACATGACGGGTAGCCCCAGTATCCACCCACCATTCCTTGTTGTTGGAACCTACCAGGTTAACTTTAGAGATCATGGCAATGACATCAGACACCATAGCAATCATGTCCACATCTTCATTCACCATATTAGCCTGGCGTGAAGTCACCCGCTTCGGCATCTTACAGTTAGCGACGGTGACTGGCCGGTCACAATTGAAACACACCCCTTGGAACTTCGTTTCACAATTGCGCTTTAGGAGCAAGGTACTAAGACTTCCCTTTGCCCTTCTTGTCATTCTTTCCTTTTCCTTTGCCTTTAGCTTTGACATTGGACTTTGAAGATGATGAAACATGCTCAACCATATTTGCCTTTGCAGAATCAGGCGTATACGTGTTTTTCGAGCCGCTTGTTGTCCTGTTCAATATGAAGACGAACAACCAAGTCTTCAACACTCATCTCCTTTCGCTTATGCTTCGGGTAGTTCTTGAATTCTACCCAGCTTGGAGGTAACTTTTCAATAATAGCAGCAACTTGAAAAGTTTCACTCAAAGTCATTCCCTCAACATGAATGTCGTGTAGCAAAACCTGCAGATCTTGAACCTGACTCATCACATTCTTTGAATCATCCATCTTGTAATCCAAAAACGAGCTACCACGAACTTCTTTGTACCAAGCATCCTCGTTTTGTACTTGCGTTCCAATGACTCCCATAATTCTTTGGCAGTCTTGGTCTTGCAGTACAAGTTGTACAAAGAATCAACCAAACCATTCAGAACATAGTTGTGACACAAAAGTCTGAATGTTTCCATGCTTCCAAGGCTTGAACGACCTTCTGATTAGAGGATTGACCTTCTGCAGGAGGTTCCACGTTAGGTGGGTTCTCTTTTAAGAACCGCGCAAGGTTCAAAGTAGTGAGATAGAAAAACATCTTCTGTTGCCACCTCTTGAAATTCTGTCCATTGAATTTCTCTGGTTTCTCAGCATAATTAGCAACCATGTTGGTAACTGGCGCACCAGTTACGTTCACAGGAGTAGTCACAGGAGGGGTAGTGGTGTTTGTCATCCTGAAAGATCAAACACAAACAATTAAACAAACTGTTTTAAATGGTATCTACTTGTACCATATCTGATTCAACAAAACTCTATCTTGGTTTTTATGTATCAAGTAAATCAGTTTAATAGAAACTCTATCTTGGTTTCGTTAAAACTGATAATAAAACTGCTTAAAAAAACGTTATAGATCTGAAAGCCAAATCTGTTTAAAAGAAACTGATTTCCAAAGAAACTCAACAAGGTTTCGACAGAAAACAGTTTATAAAATCTTGTTAATTATTAATCCGATTTTATAACAAAGTGTTCTAAATTCGGTTAAACCGAATCTGTTTTAAGACTGTGGGAAATGGTGTACACTTTATTTATGAAAATCAGATTATAAATACAATAAATAAACGACAGACAGAATGGAGTAGAAGCAGAAGACAGACACTATTCAACTTAATTTAAATGAAAGCAGTAAGAGAATTGCACGAGCCTCGTGTTAAACACGATTCCCTTAAAACATATTCGCCGTCTGTTTCCCAGGGTACAACGTACTAGACTACTTGCCTAAAAGATTGAGCGTTTCTGTGGTGGAGCTGCGTTTTTCAGAATGAGACCTATGGCTTTATTTATATTGAAGACTCAACTTGTCCTCCAAGAAAATATTGCAGCCATATAAACGAAAATCTGTTATTATCAAAACAGATTTGCATATCATTTAAAGAAAATATTGCAGCCATATAAACGAAAATCTGTTATTATCAAAACAGATTTGCATATCATTTAAAAACATAAACCGAATTTTGTAATACGCACGTATGCGAGGCTTCGGAGCTGCATGAGTTCAGAAGCTTCGAACTCATTTTGAGTCGGAAATCCCATTTTCGAACACTATTCAACTTAATTTAAATGAAAGCAGTAAGAGAATTGCACGAGCCTCGTGTTAAACACGATTCCCTTAAAACATATTCGCCGTCTGTTTCCCAGGGTACAACGTACTAGACTACTTGCCTGAAAGATTGAGCGTTTCTGTGGTGGAGCTGCGTTTTTCAGAATGAGACCTATGGCTTTATTTATATTGAAGACTCAACTTGTCCTCCAAGAAAATATTGCAGCCATATAAACGAAAATCTGCTATTATCAAAACAGATTTGCATATCATTTAAAGAAAATATTGCAGCCATATAAACGAAAATCTGTTATTATCAAAACAGATTTGCATATCATTTAAAAACATAAACCGAATTCTGTAATACGCACGTATGCGAGGCTTCGGAGCTGCATGAGTTCAGAAGCTTCGAACTCATTTTGAGTCGGAAATCCCATTTTCTGCACCACCTGCGCACACGCACGTAGGAGTGGGAGCATAACCAACCTAAAGGAATTTGATAGCCAAAACTATAATTTCCTTATAAACAAGCATCCACTTCTTGTTTTGGGCGATGTGGGATTCTCCCATTTTTCCAAGTTTTATGTTTCAAGTGCCTCACTTTGAGACACGATATCTCATTCATTTCAACTCCATTTTGGACATACTTTAGCTCGTTGCGAAGCTCTCGTCGAGGAGAACGCAAAGCTACCAAGAAACATAAATATATATAACATATATCATATATTAAATAGTGTCCAAAATTCGCAAAAACCACTTTGCAAAACTCATTTTTCCAACAGGCTGCTGGTATCATTTCATGCAAAGTTAAAGCGGTGAGTGGTACCCGTTTGGGTGGTGAAGATTTTGATAAGGCGATGATTGATCATTGTGTGCAAGAATTTAAGAGGAGACAAAAGAAGGATGTAAGTGGAAATCCTAGATCAATGATGAGGTTGAAAGTTGCGTGTGAGATAGCAAAGAGAGTTTTATCATCAACAACTCACACATCAATTGAGATGGATTCCTTGCATGACGGAATTGATTTTTCAATTAAATTCTGCAGAGCCAAATTTGAGCAGCTAAATCATAGGCTCTTTAACAAAGGGGTGATCTAATCTTGCACCTCATTTTTTCCTTTCCTTGCACCTCACTAGGCCAATCATTGGTCCAATGATGGGTTTGTCCCTTTTTTTTTTTTTTTTTTTTTTTTTTTTGTATAGTTTTTTGTTTTTTTGTTTTGTTTTGTGTTTTTGTATAATTTTATTTGTGTAATGTATATATATATAGTGTTTTTATTTGTAGAGTATATATAGTGTGTATTTATTTGTGTAGTGTTTTTATATGTAGAGTATATTTATTTGTGTAGTTTTTTTACGTTAAAACATTAGATATTAAAATATTAAACAAGTACAACAACAAATATATTCAATATTACAACGAAATCTACTCCACATGAAGATTATTAATGTCATCTATAAGCTCGTAGAGTATTCCACTCGACTGACATGCGTGATCAACTGGATTTCTTGCCAATTCCAGTGATGCCTCCAACGCCTTTATTTTTGCCTGCAACAAATTGTTTTCAGCCAATAGCATGTTGATCGTTGTATCTTTAGTTTCGCTGTTTGAGCACTGCGTTAAAGAAGAAGTTTCACCAAAGTACTTTTGTTGAAATATTTCCTTCCACATGAAGTATCGACACCCATAGTCTTTAGTCCCTGGCTGTTACATGACGAAACAATTATAAGAAATGTATTCTAAACAAACAAGTTATATTTACGCAAATAAGCAAACGTTTAATTATTTACCTTTGAGAAATGACATGCATAATACTTCAGACCACAAGTTTTGGGCTTGTGGGATGTTCTTTCAATTATTAATCCACGTTGACAACGACACAAGTAAGGATTTTCTTGTTGCATCTAGCCAAAAGAATTTGTATAATTATTCACAACATAAATTAGTAATATCATGGTTCACAAAATTAGAAGCTTCGAATACATAAATAACCAATATAAATCAGTAATCGTCTATACATGTTGTGTCATTTACAATATAAATCAGTAATCGTCTATACATGTTGTGTCATTTACAATATAAATCAATAACTGTTTTCTACGTATATCTAAACATCCTCTGTCGTTGAGCAAACACATGTTCCCATGGCGCGGCCTCAGCATTTCTAAAATGTCTCCATTGTGGGTGATTATACGGGAGTGGTGAGTCTTCATCAAGAAACGCAAGAACGAAGTGAGCACATTCGTTGTTCCCCACACGAAGAATCACAACCGGAGACAATATTTCTGCTGAATCGGGAGAACCTCTCAGCGGAAGACACAAAAGAGATTGTGAATTGGTTATACATACAATAGGACGGTTAAGAGATGTAGCAATAACCACTCCCATTTCTGGCATAGTCATCCAATAACGCCGGGGTGCTGCACCCCTAAACCAATTCATCGAGTTACGTATAGATGTAAAAGAATCACCCCACATTTCCCTGTAAATTTCCTCGTTATTGTCTACCTCTTCCCTGGCAAGAGCTCGAATTCTGGGCCACATTTCTTGTTGATGGCCAAGACCTACGGCAAGAGCTCGATAGCCACAATTTCCATCACCCTCCACGTTAAAGATCCCTAGGATCCAGCGTCGGAAAAGAGCTGGAATTTCAGTCATACAATATTCGCTAAAGTAATCTGGAACGTACAAGTGGTGTCTTAAGTCGCCCTCGCTTAAGTCTGGGACGTTAGAAGGCCCTCCCACATAAGAACTGTGTCTCGCAGGTTCTTCAGGCCCTTGAGGCTCTTGAGGATGTTCAGGCTCTTCAGGCTCTTGAGTATTTCGGACAACAGGCCAGGGAACGCTTAGTGTTCTCCAAAAATTATCAACATAATCAAGCGGAATTGGCAATCATGTATTCGAAAAAAATAACTTGTTAAAATTATCGGTATTGACGGGAAGAATAACTTGATAGGCATAAATTTTAACAAAGAATTAACAAAGTGAGAAAACAATTCGAGTAGTTATTTATTAAATAATAAAAAAAATGTATTACTGGTTAAGTACCCTTTTTTTTTACCAGTAAATCCCGTAGGTGCTGATAATAATGCCTGAACACATCTTCGGTCGGAGCTGTAACCATCAAATCCCATGTCCATCTAACGGACTCATACTCCTTTACCGAATCGAATTTGTGCCTGCAATGCTTTAGCACATTTTGATTGATATGCCATCGGCAGAGTAATCTGTTAGCGTTTGGGAATTCTTCTGCGCATGCCCCAAGCAACGCTAAATCTCTGTCGGTGACGATAACCCGCGGGTAATATTGTTCTTGTATCACCAACTTAACACATTCCAACACCCATTTGAAGATTATTAATGTCAACAAGTACACCAACAAATGTATTCAATATTACAACGAAATCTACTCTACATGAAGATTATTAATGTCATCTATAAGCTCGTAGAGTATTCTACTCGGCTGACATGCTTGATCAACTGGATTTCTTGCCAATTCCAGTGATGCCTCCAACGCCTTTATTTTTTCCTGCAACAAATTGTTTTCAGCCAATAGCATGTTGATCGTTGTATCTTTAGTTTCGCAGTTTGAGCACTGCGTTGAAGAAGAGGCTTCACCAAAGTACTTTTGTTGAAATATTTCCTTCCACATGAAGTATCGACACCCATAGTCTTTTGTCCCTGGCTGTTACATGATGAAACAATTATAAGAAATGTATTTTAAACAAACAAGTTAATGATATATTTACGCAAATAAGCAAACGTTTAATTATTTACCTTTGACAAAGGACATGCATAATACTTCACCCCACATTTCCCTGTAAACTTCCTCGTTACTGTCTACCTCTTCCCTGGCAAGAGCTCGAATTCTGGGCCACATTTCTTGCTGATGGCCAAGACCTACGGCAAGAGCTCGATAGCCACAATTTTAGCATGTTTTATCTCAGGTATCTAAGGCATTCACTTCATGACATCCAAATGGACATATCATAGAGTCGTGGTGACGACGCGTCACACATGAGATTTATGCACTTTAAAACATCGTTTGGCTTGTAACAAATTTATTTCCGCACAAGTTGATTTTCATTTGGGACCTACACTTTGTAAACTCTGATTATTTTATTAAATCAAACAATGTGTTTTCCAAACGACACTTTAGGTCGTTCAATATAACTGTGATTGTGATGCTATGACAGTCAACCCCCAGGAATTCCATTCCGCTGCAAAACAGGTAATTTGGGGGTGTGACAATAGGACGGTTAATAGCTGTATCAATAGCCACGCCCGTTTCTGGCATAGTCATCCAGTAACGCCGGGGTGCTGGACCTTCAAATCAATTCATCAAGTTACGAATATTTGTAAAATTATTGTCCCACATTTGCCTGTAAACTTCCTCCTGCTGGACCTTCAAACCAATTCGAGTATAATTCGTGGTGCTACTTTATGTTTTGTCAACTGCTTCACGTCTAAAACACAAATATTCGATAGAGTACTTATAGCCCATATCTGTTTTACTTTTTCCTATAACAATAAGAAAACCAATCGATTCAGCAGTAGATCGCACCCAAGCAGTTAAAGCCACTTCAGTACCGAACACCTAAAAAATAAAAAACACAACAACTTTTATAACTTTTATTTTTAACAAACTTTTATAAAAAATACAACTTTATTTATTGTTACATTTTTTTATATTAGTTATATTTTTATTATTACTTTATTTTTTTTAACAAACTTTTTTTTAACAAACCTTACACAAATAACTTTATAAATTTACGTTTACTTTTTTTTAACAAACCTTACACAAATTTACGTTTACTTTTGAAATAACTTTTTTTTAACAACTTTACAAATAACATTTTTTTTAACAAAACTTACACATATTTTACATTTACTTTTGAAAAAAAAATAAAAAATAAAAATATATAGCGGTTTTGCCAAAACCGGGGCCGCCCCCCGTTTTTCCCACCCACCCCCTCCTTTTGTCTCACTCTTTTGTACTCATATCACTCATACTCTCTCACTCTAATAATTATCTGTCACTCATATCACTCTCTCACACTAATAATACTCTCTCGGGCTCTCTTTCCGGCGTCTTCTCCGGCCAATATTTTGGTCACTCACCACCGGAACTTTTCACCCCATATACCAAATGATAGATCGGGAAAAGGTGATCATTTTAACATAGGGCACGCGCGGTATTTCTCACCGACGCGCCTACATCTAAAGTTTTAGATTCGGGTTTTTGAGTTTTTGTTGTGCATGTTGATACCGTGGGATTGCTTTCTCAGTTGATACCATGGCCTATGGGGTGTCTGGCTTGTGTTTTGTGGGGTAGCGCAATATCTCAGCCCTTTTTTTAGCCATATCAGTATGACTAGGTGCCATGGCTTTTCTTTTTCCATATCAGTATGACTAGTCAAACAGATATGCGACGAGACATGGCTCAAAGAAATATCTCAGCCCTTGTGAAAAAAAGATCTGGCTCAAAGAAAAAAAGATATGGCTCAAAGAAAAGTCATACTGATTGATCAAGTGGGTTTAGTTTCACATGGTCCTTTCTAAATGAAATGATTTTTGTGATCACGTGGGTTTAGTTTCATATGAATTTTGTATTCATTGATTGGTGAATGTGTTAAAAGGCATGGGGTACTGATATATTTTGGGTTGTGGTAACCAAGAAACAAAAATGAATACAAATGGTGGGGGTGAGGGGGTCATGATATCTCAACCCACTTGTATTTTCTTTGAGCCATGGCTCGTGATGGTTTGGAAATTTTTTTTGAGCCATGGCAGTTGGTTGCGTATCTGAATTTTTTTTTTGAGCCATGGCAGTTGGAATTTTTTTTTGAGCCATATCTGTTTTTGGTTCTTGAGGCAGTTGGTTGCGTATCTGAAACTGCTTATGTAATAAGCAGTTTCTAATGGTTGCTTATCTAAACTTGTTTTTTTTACTGTTGCGAATTGATTTATGCAGATTTGAGAATCTTTACTATTGTGAATGTGAAAAATACTTGGCGATGATGATTTTTGAGCCAAAAAATTTTCCGAGTAGATGATGAAAACCGAATGGACGGCAAAGTGAGATAAAATCACACTTTTGCAACCTTCGAACTGAGCCTCAAAAAATTTCTGACTACGTTTTTTTTTTAAGTTTTAAAACTGATTAAAAAAAAAAGAACTTGTAAAAAAGTTAAAATAAAAACTTGAAAAAAATAAAAAACTTGTGAAAGTAAAAAAAAAACATAGTGACAAACAAATAATACACTAATCATTGGGTGGTTTACAAAGTAGCACGGAAATATAGGGTGAGAGAAACACCAAACACCCCTAGTATAATTCTAGGGGGTGCGGGGATAGTAGGACCCTTAACAAATGCATTGAGCATGTCAAGAATTTTCTGACGAATGATGTTGAAAAGGTGGTTATTGTAGGTGGGTCGACGCGTATTCCTAAGGTACAGCAAATGTTAATTGATATCTTTGATCATGAACCACTTCCCAAAAGCATTAGCGCTGATGAAGTTGTTGCGCATGGTGCTGCAATGGTGGCTGCAAACCTAAGTAATCATGGCTATGAACTTGCCGAGGATTTGATCCTGTTAGATGTGACCCCTCTTTCTCTTGGAATTGAGACTGATAAAATTAATGTGGGTGTAATGACTCCAAGGAACACAACTATACCCACCATTGATCAAAGTGTGTTTTCAACTATTGTCAACAACAAAGTGTCTCGTGGGATTGATATCGGTGATCAGAGCAGCAAAAACATCTTCCTTCACAAATTTCGTCTTCAAGGCGTTTCACTAGCCCCCGGACATCAACAGAAGGTGAGTGTTTGCTGTAACATGGATGCGGATGGAATCCTCACAGTCTCAACTGAGGTGGAATCTACTGGCAGTAAAAAAAGTAAAATCATTGTTGAGAGTGACGATCCGTCCGAGGATGATTCTGAGAAGACGATGAAGAGGTTGAGAGTGGAAGTCTACCTTGACTAATCGAATGACCATCATCTATTCCACTTGCTATTTTCAAACTTTCTTGTCAACTGAATGCTTTGATTTTTGTTGCCTTTTATGGTTAGCTGTATGGTTCAAGTTTTCAGGTTTTTATATTCTCCTTTTGCACTGGTCAAACAAGCTACTCGTGCATGGGGTTGATGTAATAGCACGTTAGTAATTTACGTTGTATCAGATTTTAACATGACAATTCACTTTGTCAGGGTAAAGGGATTTTACCTTGTTGATAAGACTAAAACTTTCTTTCATTACTTGTGAAGAAATACTTCACCTTTCTAGTCAATCAGAGGGATGATACGCACATACGGAATTCAGGATTAAGATATGATTCATATCCCTGTTAGAGGCAGAGTATTATGCTAAATAATTTCAAGTTAATTATTCATAAATCAATGTCGTCAACACTTTTGCACGAGATGCAAATGTGGAATCTTGATCATCTTGTACAGTAACAGGTTTAGATGTTTTTGTGCATTAGCTATTTTTGTCATATTAATTGTTTATGCGGATTTTTAAGGCCGGTCGATTTACAGATTACAATGTAAAAGGAAGCAGATATGCTGATATGTGGTGTGCACATAGTGTGTTATATCATCCATTGGTATGGTAACTCATAAACCGGAACCTTATTTTTTCTGGTTCTTGTAACTGGGGTAAGAGAACTGATTCATTCATAATTTTATTGTGCAATATATGTAACTTAAACAAAGAAAGTACATTACACCATCATATATGAGACTGAGATTAAGCTGCGTGTACCTGTGGATGTCTAGAGTTTGGCTTGACTTGTTTGAACCTACAACTTCTGGCCAAACCAGTACCACAGTTAAGCATCTCACCAAACCCAAACTACATGTACTCTTTTAATCTGACCCAATCCAGTTTGGTTCATATGGTTTGACATGCATTATATATTCAACATTAATTACATCCCTGTATGAAGATTACAGAAAAGAGAGATATAGTTGAACATAAACATAACAGGTAGTCATTTCTAGATATACTAATATGAACTAATCAAACTTCAGAAGTAGGAAGTTATTATGGCTCTAAAACCCCAAGATCGTGTAAACGTTGAAATATATGTAGCAAACTAGCAAAAACATACACATCCATTTGCACTGCATATGTATGTTTGTATAATTATAAGACAAAACATGTATCTTTGGTCTATAAGGTTTGTTTAGACCTTGCGACCACAAAGACAACCGTGTAGACAGTTTTAAAAATATATAAAAGTTATGAAAGGTAACCCCAGCCAACAAGATTGATTTGGTAATAAGTTTATTGGATTTCAAACACAATGTACACTTTTAGAATGTTTAACTAGAATGTATATGCATGTACATACAACAAATTTAACTCCATCCACAGTCCTCCAGAACTATAAAACAGACACCTGTCAAGTGGCAAAAACTAACAAAACAAGTCCCACCCATGACGACTTCATTTCATTTGAATCCAGTCTCGCTAAAACCCTCTCCGTAGAAGAAGCATCATTTCATAGACATCAAGGGTAATAGACAACGCACAAGGGTAGTTCCGTAGTTAACTTGATTAGATTACATGTACCAAAAGACTTTCCCAGGCAACAACTTACAGCAAAATAACACGTTGCTCATGAAAGCATTCTTAAACACCATAGCAGACATCACCATCGAACACAATCGATCAGATGAAGATCCTCAAAGGGAATTGGATAAGAAAAACAGGATGGATCTACATACCATCTGTCTGAAATTGATGTAATCGTGCATACAACCCATTTTGCTCCAAAAGCTTCTCGTGATCACCCACCTACATACTCAAATCACCCATATTTAGCCTTCAAATATATCAAGAGTACTAGAAGGACAATTACAAACTACAAATATAAATTCTGTTTACATTTTATTTTTAAAGTAATACATCAAAAAATTAAAGAAGTCGAAAATTTCAAAAGGTGGCGAAGAGGTTAAGTGTTTTAAATTAAAACTGTCAATATATTGTTTTTATAAATTACTTAATATTTCATTTATGTCATGTTTTTTTTTGTTAGTGTTCACACTTCCCGGGTATATGTAATTACTTTTAGTTAACACTTCTATTCAGATGTTTATAAGTTACATCTAAACTCACAGCTCACTGCTAGTAAAACTTTAACTGTTAACCGTGTCCTGTATGAGTCCATGACTATTTGACCATAACCTATTTTATGATTTTATCTCATCACCTAACTGGTTCGTCTCCCCAAGCTGTGTATTCCTCAGTAAGAACCGGAACCCATTATTGCCACTAATAAGAACTTTAGGGGTAGCCAAAACCAAGAAAAACACACCTAAACCATATAAACCAAACTGAACGGACAGACACAAAACCGAACCGAGTCACTTCGGTTCGGTTCTTGGTTCATGTCTTTCACAAAATCGGTCGTCGTTTTGGTTCGGTTTTGGTCGATTCGGTTCGATTTTGACCTGATGCTCACCCCTCGCATAAGTGGTACTGTCAAAAAGTCAAACTTTAAGCCAACCTCAGTCATCTGAAAGAATTGGTACTATTTAACCAATATAAAAGTAAAACAACAATCATGGGAGTATAAAATAAAAACGATGTTGAACTTAAGTTGTAAAGAGCCTATATAGAGCACATTTGACGATTAACCTATTTTTCGTTCGGTTTGGATTTATTTCGGTTTCACAGTCCTTTTGAACAGCCCTAGTTTCAGCTTATTATATAATGGTCTCGTCAAATATATATGATTTACGGAAAAAGATCCTCTCAAGTTAGTTTTTAACATGATAGGTCATGTTTTTTGTATTCTGAGTAGTGAAAAAATAAGTGGCCCATAATTTTGATTAAAAGAAAAACATTTGTCAATTTTCTTTTTTATGATTGGCCAACATGACCTATCATGTTGTAACCAACTTGAGAGGATTCTAATCCATGATTTACTTTTTTTTTAAGTGTAGAGGCCACTTTGCATAAATCTCATGGATTGGTGACCCATAAAAATGTGGGGTGCTACCACGGTCTAAAAGACAGCTTTGCTTTTTGTGATTTTGTCAAAATATCCAAACGTGTGTAAAGTGGCCAGATATCTCTCACTTTTCAACACCACATATGAGCAAGAAGTTTAAAATTATACCTCAGCAACTTGTCCGTTATCCATCACCACAATTCTGTCTGCAGCTCTTGCTGTTGATAGCCTGCAAATGGGATCAAAATCAAAATATACATCTCTAGTCTACAGATAAATAAACATGGGCAAAAACCACCTGTGTGCTATGAAAAGGATAGATCTTTTCGACTTCATGTCGTTTTTTAATCCAACCATTAATTCCTGTGTACGAGAAAAGATGTAAGTTGCGAAGGATGACATAATGCAACATTTGTACAAAATATTTGATTACAAGTTAAATCAAACAATTGGAACTTGGAAGCACTTGGATTTATTGTTTATGTCATATCATGAAATTAATTAAAGTTGTAATAAGAGAACTGATTACTGAGAAGTAAAATATTATCAAACTTATCACCAATAAATTATTCGGATTCTAGAAAAGAAACATTCAAACCCCCTTGAGAACTCGATACGTATAGATTTTAACCCACTAACCTGAATGTAGTATTCACTTTCTGCATCGAGAGCACTGGTGGGTTCATCGAGGATTAGAATAACAGGATCCCTAACTATGGCCCTAGCAATTGCAACTCGTTGCTTCTGGCCACCACTTAGAAGCTCATCATCGACTATTGTTTCATAGCCATTAGGGAGGGAGCAAATGAATTCATGAGCATAAGCCTGTTTTGCAGCCCATTCTATGTCTTCTTGCTTGATATTCTTTGAACATCCATAGCTTATGTTCGACTTTATATCCATCCGGAATAAATGTGGTTCCTGCAATATAAAGTTATCAGAGTGTAGCCTATCCCATGATTTAGAACAGCAAAATCAGAACAATATAGGATAGTTACTTTGAGCTCGACCATGCACCTCAAGAAAATGGATCTACCATAAAAATACACTTTCCAAACCTGTCCAACGTAGCCAATATTCTTTCTCAGCCATCTGAAGTCCAAGTCTTTAAGTGGGTGGCCATCAATTAGTATCTGTAAAAATATGAAGTTTCATTTAAGATCCACGCGTTTTTTTAAAATAGGTCGCAGAAAGAAAAACGAGAAATTGCTAGGGAGTGGCATTTAATAATATGTGAAATTCTGTGATCTATAGGTGTTTGGAGTGGCAACTCCACCTTTTGAATCCAGTTAAGGATTCCAACAGGCGATGGTATCACCATCTACTCATTTAGCCAGTTTTTTAAAATTCATTAATATTGTCTCTGCTTTGTTGCACGTCACTGAAAGTAAGACCCGCCGAATAGAAAGTATAAACAAAATTTTCTGCCACGTGAAACAGTGAATTATCATGGGTAGGTTTAAAATGGCTATATGTGTAAAAGAAAAGGGTCACCGGCCATCCAAGCCACCTTCGGAAGGACCCTTCTATTTATACATGTAATGAGGTATTTTATACTTATATTCATGCTTTAGGATATAAAGAGGTAAAAACAAAACTTTTAATTAATTGACATGGCAGTATGGTACTATGGTTAGCAAAATGGGCAGGTCATGTGAGTTGAATAGTAAGTGGGCAAGCGCTAACAGGCTTTTTGTATTTTATTGAGCTTTAAAGATATTAATATGTTAATTATGTTTAGATTATATTAAAGAAATTTAGGAGGTAATAAACAATATGTTTCAATGGCTTTTACACTGTTCAACCCAAAAAAAAATATATACCTAAACTTTTGACTGTTACACATGAACTCATTAGCTAGAACATATAGCCCATATTGACCAGTTTTTACATAAGGACTGAAACTGATAAAAAAATACAAAACCAACTAGGTAATTTAGAAGGGCACGTGTTGCAGGAGTACCTGCCCCTGTGTTGGCTCGTAGAGACCAAGTAAGAGATGGATTAACGTGCTTTTCCCACTACCACTAAGACCAACCTGAAGAAAAGAAGAAATAGGTCACTATCGACATCATTTGAAAGGGAAAATGCATAATAATCAAAATTCTCACAATTGCAATCACTTCATTTGGGTGTATAGAGATGTTAACTTCTTTCAGAGTGGACATCTGCAGGAAAGGACATCGAGCTTAAATAGAAGGTCATATGAAGCGGTTTAGACCTATAAGACAACGGGGATATATACAGTAAATGTACATATTATACATCTCAAAAACTGAAAACATGACCATGTGGTGGGCTTTGAGTTAGTGTAAGATAAAAAGGCAACTTAGTGGAGTGGGAATTTTAAGCCATGTAACAATAGGTTGATTCGGGTTATAGTTTATTCCTAATGGATCAAATGGGTGAAATTATAAAGCTGAGTAAGTATATATACAATTAAAAGTTAAAACAGTTCAAAAGTGTCCAAAAACAGCCTCTTAAATTGCTTTATTTGAAGAAAACGTGGATCATCGTGTTAATAATGGTTTGTGTGATAAAAAATATAGATGGAAATTCAGAAAGAAAAAAAAGGTGTTGGCGGGTCAAACAAACTCATTCTGGCCTAGTTTACTTGTTTGAAACATAACTCAACTCACCCGACCAGCCTATTTTGCCACCTATATAATCTACATGTAGAGAGTAAGTGGAATTACAGTTGTCTGTGAAGCATAGTGAAAGGAGACATTTACGAACTCTAATTGCGGCCTTAGCTTCTGTAACTTCACTCCTGTACGTGATAAAAATGCCAATCAGAGCTGAAAGAAATAATTCATGTAATACAGTAGATCTTAAACACATATAACTGTCCACTTAAAGGCCTTACCTTTTACTTATAGTTAAGGGATGTAAATTCAGCCTATTTATAATTTGGAGTATATTTTATTAATAATGAGTCAAATGACTTTATAAGTCTCCCAAAGTATACTCAAGTGCTCGAATCCTGCTAAGTTTTATATAAAAATTGGACCATGTTGATAATAGTTTTGTGATTAAGTATGATATTAGTTATCTCTGAATTAACAAAAACATACAAAAAAACTGTTGCACGTTTTTACCCAAACATGTTTCAACCAGGGTCCATTTTAACCAGGATGAACAAATGAGTTTTCTAGAAAAAAAACACGATTTCCATGCCTTTTTCTGAAAATTGGTTGCTAGGCAAGACATCAATTAGCTGAAAGACCTTTTCACTTGCTCCAACACACTGAAGTAACAAAGAAAGATTGTCTGCCAACCTCCAAGCTGCATATATTAACCATTCACAGTACAATACATATTTAGTAAGTTGCTCAGCAGATGCTTGACCAGTAAGAATGGACATTCCTCCCAATACAATAGCAGAAACCTGCAAGTTTTAGTTGGACAAATAAATATGGTATTACTCAACAATTACATTGAAATCGATTAAATCCCCTTTAAGTATAAAAAAAATCACCAAGGATTCACTAAACCTGTGTTAAACGATAGAGAGTGTTGAAACTAAAATTCCATAATCCATAGGCAGCACTTTCTCGCACGCTTACTAAACCCAATTTGTCCAGCCATTGCTTATACCTAGAAGCATAAAGTATGTACTCAGTGATTAATATTTGTACACATTTTATGACATTAACTTGGTTGTGTATTCTTTATCCCAATCCAATGATTAGAGATTCAAAAAGATAGAAACAATGTTGAAAAAAAACAAATTTATCTTTCATGTTCTTGTCTTTCTGTTCCATTAACGCGTACCGTTCGCACCAAAGAAAGGGTTTCTTGAGAAACCTGAATTTCCGGAGGAGGAGAAGGGGGGATATAGTCATGGATAGTAAGTCAGCGGTAGAATACAATTACTTTAAAATGATCGGAGAAGCGTGTAAAAAAAATTAGTATATACTTCATTGGCATGAGCAGTTGACTCTTGTATAAGCTTTGCTGCTTTCTTCTGGTACCTTCAAATTATAAACATATCCATAAAAAGGAGGTTACATGAGTCAAATCAAACAAAGTAAACTTTAATGATTCCCCTATAAGTAAACAGACTTATCAAATTTAAAATTTCGGATGCTCACCGGCCATAAACCAGAAAGATCATACATAATAGAGTGCATATAAAGCAAGCTGACAACGCAAGAGGCCAGCTTAATGTCAGCAGATTAATCAGTGCTCCAATCCCCTGAGAAATTTTGCTTCAGTTTAAACTATGTGGATAAGAATAAACGAGGTTATAAAAATGTGGGCTAAGATAGATCTTGACCAAGGTAACAACCTGAATGGAGTTCCGCACTATCAGATGTAAATTGTTTGAAACGATATGTGACAGCTTTTGACAATCCGCCCCAAGCCTGCTGGTCAAATTTCCAACTGGTTCTCTATCATAGAAGGATATGTCCTGAAGGTAAGTGCTCATTAAATACACATATGTAAATGTGTGAAATACGTAACAGGCTTGCAGAAAGCACCTGAAGTAATAGATTCTTGTATAAAGTTTCCCTTAGACGTTTGAGCTGTGAAATCATAAGAAGAATACTTTTTATAAGCTGCCTACTTTGAATAGTTGAGTTAAGAACAGAGTACATTAGCCTTGAAGTTTACGACTTTCAAAGAAGATACAATCACTCACCAGGACCATATTTGCGATTCCAAAGCAAGCACTTCGTAATCCGCTGAAATCCACAAGAAGCAACCTCAGCTAATAGATACAACTTCAAATGCAAACTCGAATATAAAGAGCTCAAAACACTTATTATCCAGGGTTTTTTTCTACACTTCTTCACAGTAACACAAGCCACTGGCGGATGACGTGCGACCTCAATTATGATGGGAATCAATCAAGATATCTTACATGTCCACGAGTACGCAACTATCGATTTAACATTATAAATATTCTACGAAGAGTTCTCATCAAATGTAAAATATTTGCAGAATCTACATTTTATATCCAAAACGAGGTTAAGCCATAAACGTGCCTGAAACTAAGGGTCTCCCTTAATTATCATTTCCGAAAGGACTACTTACAATTTTAGTAAGCCTAGGCATGACATTTATAAACCTATGCAATCAAAATCGATTTCTGTCTATAGTCACGTACAATCCAGTATTCACATAGACGCAGTTTTGATCCACAATGCATTTGATATGATTTTGTGATAGTGCGTGGTGACTTTTAGATTATGTGTATTATCATATGATTAACATAGGCAATTTATCATCGATACTATTATTCCTTCAAGAGTTACATTATGCGATTATGGTAATTCGAGCTAAAAATACACAATATCGCAATTCATATGATAAACCAACAAAAACATAATGTAGAACAAAACATTATACGGCAATTACACAAGATTGAATTTCTAATATCAGTTTCTTACGTGCATATCCCCGAAACAAAACACAAAAACACCAACACCTTCACGTTCCTATAAAACACAAACACCTCCCCATTCTGCGCAGCAAATATAGACGACGACAATAAACTCGGCATCCATATCTCCGAAACCTACACATAAAAACTCACAAACTAAAAACACTTGGGGATGTTTGTTTAAGCTTATTTGTGGGCTTACGAGCTTATTCAATTCCGGCATAAGCCCAAATTTTCTGGGTAATTTTTAGATAATAAACTTATACCAAGTCTCAAAATAAGCCGGAAAATGAAATGTAAGCTGAAATCAAATAAGCTCGTAAGTGTTGGGATAATTACTGATCCGAGCCTATGGACAGTCAAGACAAACCGAGCACATGGATAATTACTTTTACAATTCTAGTCTAATTAGGACTCCTTATTTGTTAAGGACTATTTTGCTTAATTAGAATTGTAGTAGGATTAGAAAGCATATTCTAAATACCTATATATACCAGCCGAGCTTGTGGTTGGATATATGAAAAACCTATCAGTTGTTTGAGCTTATATTTTCTGATTAATACTAGTGAGCGTATTCTAGTATCCGGTTATTGTTTTTTGTGTTTCTGCTTGTGAACTTCGATTCAGATTTGGGACTTGAATTGGTATCAAGAGCAAGGTTCCAAGCTTAGTCGATCACTGAAGGGTTTCCAAACAAGTCGACTAAAGGGTTCCAAGCTTAGTCGATCACTGAAGGGTTTCCAAACAAGTCGACTAAAGGGTTCCAAGTTTAGTCGATCACTGAAGGGTTTCCAAACAAGTGTCGATCACAGAAGGGTTTCCAAGCAGTCGAAGTCGACTAAAGGGTTTCCAAGTCAGTCAAGTCGACTAAAGGGTTTCCAAGAAGTCGATAAAGTTTCAAACTTTACACTTGGTTTACTTAGGCAAGAAGTAAAACAAGCGTGTTCTAGGGCTGGAAGTCAATCCAACTACACCGGTAACTTACAAAAGGCGTTCAAGAAGGATGGTGCAAGGCGAGTCGAGTCAACCACCTATTGAACATTCTAAAACGGCTCTTCAATGTCCAATGTTAACAAGCACGAACTATAACATATGGGCAATAAGAGTTAAAGCGGTATTCTGAGTCCATGGAATACTCGATGCACTGGAACCAGGGGAAGGAACACAAGTTGTTGCTAAGCAAGATCACATGGCAGTTGTGTTACTTTTCCAGGCGATTCCAGAAGAACTTGTTTTTCAAGTTTCACAATTCAACACAGCCAAAGAAATCTGGGGAGCTTTGAAGACCAGGTATGTGGGTGTTGATCGGGTTCGAGACGCAAGGTTGCAAACCTTGGAGACGGAATTCGAATCTTTAAAGATGAAAGTCAACGAATCAATCGATGACTTTGCATCGATGACTAGGTTGGGCAAAATTGTAACAGAAGTCAATAGCTTGGGAACAATTTATGAAGACAAGAAACTTGTTAAGAAGCTACTTGCATCCGTTCCGGATAGGTATGTTGCAATCGTTGCCTCAATAGAACAATTTGTTGACTTGAATACTATGTCTTTTCAAGAAGCAATTGGAAGGTTGAAAGCTTTTGAAGGAAGAATGAAGGGTGTTGACACCACTTCTAAAGATCAAGGCAAGTTGATGTTCGGAAGGGCTGAAAGATATGATAAGAAAGGTCGAGGAAGGAATTCCTCTGGTGGCAACGGTAAAGGTCAAAACTTTTCTTCTCAAAACAAATCTCGTGGTAGTGGTCAAGCTAATAACCACAACCGTGGAAACCAAAACAACTCCGGGAGCAATACGGATAAAAAGAAGAACAAAAGTCGAGACCTTTCAAAGATTCAATGCTTCAGATGTGATGAATATGGTCACTTTGCTTCTAACGCCTGAACGACGTGAACGAAGCAAAAGTATGAATCAAACCTTTTGAAAACGGAGGATGATGATGACCCAACACTTGTTATGATGAAAAGCGTTCAAGAAGTAGTTTTCTTGAATGAAGAAAAGATTATCCCAAACCAATTGAATACTAAGCCAAACGAGGAAGACACTTGGTATTTGGATAATGGAGCAAGTAATCACATGACGGGGATCCGAGAATATTTTTCGAAGTTGAATGAGAATATCTCCGGCAGAGTGAAGTTTGGTGATAACTCCTACATTGAGATAAAAGGAAAGGGTTCGATAATCATTGAAGGGAAAACGGGAGAGCAACGGTTAATCACGGGAGTCTATTACCTACCCGAGCTAAAAAGCAACATAATTAGTCTTGGGCAAGCTACCGAAGGCGGATGTGACATTCGTATGAAAGGTAACCTTCTTACTATGCGTGACTCAGATGGTAAGCTTCTGATGAAGGTTCCTAGAACAAGTAATAGACTTTATAAGATAAAGCTCCAAGTTGGAAGTCCGGTGTGTCTCAAAGCAAAGATGGAAGATGATGCTTGGTTATGGCATGCTAGGATGGGTCACATTAATTTCGAGACGATGGAATTAATGGCAAGGAAGGGCATGGTTGAAAATTTGCCAATAATTCATCAAGAGAACAAGTTGTGTGAATCTTGCTTGGTAGGAAAATAAACCAAGAAGGCGTTTCCTAAAGCTGCAAAATTTAAGTCAACACATTCTCTTCAACTTATACATGCCGACCTATGTGGACCAATTTCTCCACCATCCATAGCGGGCAACAGGTACATATTTGTTCTTATTGATGACTTCTCACGCTTTATGTGGACTTTTACCTTGAAGGAAAAAGGAGAAGCATTTGAATACTTCAAAAAGTTCAAAGCTTTAGTTGAGAAGAAGTCGGGAAAGAAGATTATAACCCTAAGGACCGATAGAGGAGGTGAGTTCACTTCAAAAGAATTTACCAATTTTTGTGAAAACGAGGGTATAACAAGACATCTAACCGCTCCTTACACACCGCAACAAAATGGAGTCGTGGAAAGGCGAAACCGTACTCTTATGGGAATGACTAGAAGCATCTTGAAAGCACGAGACGTACCAAACTATATGTGGGCTGAAGGAGTTAGACACGCCACATTCTTGATTAATAGAGTTTCAACTCGAGCTCTAGTTAATCAAACTCCATACGAGGCTTTCAAAGGAAAAAAGCCTAACTTGAAGGGTTTCTGGGTATTTGGTTGTGTGGCTTATGCAACGGGAACAAGGCCATACTTACATAAGTTAGACGGCAGTCAACACGACTCATTTATATCGGAAACGAGCCAGGTACGAAAGGTTTTCGAATGTTCAATCCAAGACTAAAGAAGATTATAATATGTCGTGATGCGGAGTTTAATGAGGAACTTGGCGGAAGTATGTTCTTTGGAAGCGAATCACACGAGCTAAACCGTGTATGTTTGTCATAGAATGGCACGGGTCTATTGATACGGGTTGTGGATTTGTTAACCCAGGTGAGACCGATGAAGTTGAGGCTGAAGATCAAGAGGCTGAAAATCATCATGATGCTGATGAAATTCAACCAGTCAATACCGAACAAGAAGACCAAATCGAGGCGGGTAATGACCCTAATCTTGTGACAGAAACTCAACCAATTGTGAGGCGTTCTTCGAGGGTTTCAACTAAGCCAACTAGATTTAATGACTTTATTATGGGGTCTAGTTCAAGAACCTCAGTTGCTAATGAAGATCAAAATCTACTTTTGATTGAAGATGATGAACCAAGAACGTTCCAAGAAGCAAAAGTCTCAAGCAAGTGGATGGTTGCTATGAAGCAAGAGATTGAGTCTATCGAGAAGAATGATTCATGGGAATTAGTTGAAGCTCCGGTTAATGTTAATCCCATTGGATTAAAGTGGGTGTTCAAAATTAAGAGAAATCCGGATGGTTCAATTAATAAGTTTAAAGCTCGTTTAGTAGTAAAGGGTTATACTCAAAAGGAAGGAATTGACTATGACGAGGTATTTGCGCCCGTAGCACGGATTGAAACGATACGTTTATTAATCTCATTGGCCGCAAAAGAAGCATGGGAGCTACATCATCTGGATGTAAAGTCAGCTTTTTTACATGGAGAACTAAAAGAGCAAGTGTTTGTTACACAACCGGAGGGGTTCGTGAAGAAAGGAGAAGAAAGGAAGATCTACAAGTTGAAAAAGGCGCTTTATGGACTTAAACAAGCACCAAGGGCGTGGAATACAAAACTTGATAGAGAACTCAAGCAAATGTCTTTCAAAAGATGCCAACACGAACAAGCGGTGTATGTGAAGAAGACAAACAAGTCAATCTTGATTATTGCAGTCTATGTAGATGATCTCTTAGTAACCGGTTCGAAGCTTAGCGAAATTGGTGAATTTAAGAGACAAATGCAAGAAAGGTTCGATATGAGTGATTTGGGAAAATTGAGCTATTATCTTGGCATTGAAGTAAAGCAAGAGGATTCGAGTATCTCAATAAGTCAAGAAAGCTATGCAAAGAAGATCTTGAAAGATGCTGGGATGCATGAAGCGAATCCTACACAATGTCCATTAGAACCTGAAATGAAGTTAAGCATGGACAAGGAAGGAAGACCAGTTAATGCAACTCTGTTTAGACGACGAGTTGGTTGTTTAAGGTATTTACTACACACTCGACCTGATTTATCTTATTCGGTTGGTTTGGTTAGTCGTTACATGCAAGAACCAAAAGAATCACATATGGCGTACTGTGAAACAAATACTAAGGTATATCCAAGGTAGTTTGAATTTTGGAATACGATACAACCAAGAGAAAACCAAGGAGTTAGTAGGGTTTAGTGATAGTAGTTTTGCTATGGACCAAGATGATGGTCGAAGCACAACTGGGCACGTATTTTATCTAGGGAAATCACCTATCACTTGGTGCTCACAAAAGCAAAACACGGTGGCTCTATCGTCTTGTGAAGCCGAGTTCATGGCTGCAACCTCAACCGCGTGTCAAGGGATATGGTTACGTGGATTGTTGAGTGAAATAACCGGAATGGAAGAAAGAGTGGTGGTCTTATTTGTTGACAACAAATCGGCTATTGCACTTATGAAAATCCAGTCTTTCACGGGAGAAGCAAGCATATAAACACACGTTATCATTTTATCCGAGAGTGTGTTGAAAGAGACCAAGTACAAGTTGAATTTGTAAGAGGTGATTTGCAACGTCTGATATTCTCGAAAGCTCTCGCAAGGATTAAGTTCAAGGAGATGCAAGAGTTACTCGGAGTTGAAGACCTCCCTATCTCGAGTCAGAAATTAGGGGGTGAATGTTGGGATAATTACTGATCCGAGCCTATGGACAGTCAAGACAAACCGAGCACATGGATAATTACTTTTACAATTCTAGTCTAATTAGGACTCCTTATTTGTTAAGGACTATTTTGCTTAATTAGAATTGTAGTAGGATTAGAAAGCATATTCTAAATACCTATATATACCAGCCGAGCTTGTGGTTAGATATATGAAAAACCTATCAGTTGTTTGAGCTTATATTTTCTGATTAATACTAGTGAGCGTATTCTAGTATCCGGTTATTGTTTTTTGTGTTTCTGCTTGTGAACTTCGATTCAGATTTGGGACTTGAGTAAGGCCGTAAATAAGCTTAAACTCAAAACACACCAAACCACCCATAACAAGACATACCGCAGCTAAACTTAAGGAACAAAAACCAGCGTACACAACCAACTTCTCATCAGAAACCAATCCCCATATCCTACCAATGACATACCAAACAGTAACTTCATTTCCTACTTTTATATCATTGTCATTTTCGTTGTTTAAGTTCCACCAGTTATGTCCTGGTATATAATCAGCAAATGTGTATGTGTTTCGTGATTTGGAAGTATGGCTGTGGCAGATGGTGGTGATTGTTTTGAGTTTGAATTTGGTTTTGGTTTTGGTTTTGGTTTTGGTGGGTGGGAATTTGAATTTGATGTTGATTGGGTCCGTGTAAGAATGTGTGAAATTTGGTTGAGAGGTTGCCATGGATGATGGTGCTAATTTGATTCACTACATGTGTTTGATGAAATGTTTTTAGAGTAAACTACACCGTTCGTCCTTGTGGTATACGTTGACCATCAAGTTTCGTCCCTTGACCAAAAAAATTGCATCGTTGGTCCTTAACTCCGAATCGTTAGTCATCGTTGGTCCCTCACACTAACTTGTTGGACTAACGGGCGTTAAGCCTTGTTAAGTGGAGGGTATTTATGTCTTTTCACACCCACACCACTTTTGTCTTTTCCTACCCACTTCATCTTCATCAAGTCATCACCATCTTCATAAAACTTATCCCATCTCCTTTGTGTCCTCAGACAAAACCAAGAGAAAAGAAAAGCCATCTTCTTCCTCCCTATAACCTGTAAATCGCCTAGGTCAAATCTCCCAAAGAAGAAATCCAACATCTTTCTTTCGATCATCTCATAACCTCCCTCATCAAAAACATGATTCAAATTGTCTCAAACACCTTTTTCTTGGAGGCTTTACTCGCCATTGAATGGAGACAAACAAGTCAAAAGAAAGATGCAAAGAATGAAGCACACATCACTATCCTTTCATCTAGAGTCAAGATTCGAGACCTTCTAAGTTTAGTCAACTCATTTGGTAATTCACGACAAACAAGTCGAGAATATTTTGTTTAAGGGATCTTCAAAGATTCCTTTTTAAACTCAAGAAGTGGAGTTCATTTTCGTAGAGTCGCAGGAGATGAGAATGACTTGTAAAAAAGGAGAATGAGAGAAAGCTTGGGTTTTGCTTAGAATTGAGTGAATTGAAATGGGTATTGATTGGATTTGAGAGTTTTTTGGTGGATGAATTTTTAGGGTTTGAGAGTAGTAGTTGATTTTGGGATTTTGGGCATTTTGTGTTGTTGATGAATGACAAACACAACAATGGGTCCAACAAAAGGCGTTGATCTGCTGCCCACTGTTTTTACTGGCGTTAGATTCATGGCTGACTGTACAAAGACGTGTTATGTTCAAAATGGGATAAAATTGTATATCAAGGGAAATAAGAAAAGGTCCTCATATGGATGTGTTGTGGATGTGCCTCATGTAGAGTCATTTGTAAGATTGAAAGTTGGAGACTTGTTGGTGATAACACGAGATAGCTCAGAGGAACAACACGAATCAGCTTCTAAAATGGTTGGTAGTCCTAGAGTGACTTGTTCCTCTGGGTATCTATTTGACTCGGTAAAACCTGGAGAGACTATTGCTTTCGATGATGGAAAAATATGGGGTATTATTAAAGGTGTTGTGCCATTTACCTTATAAAA
Source organism: Chrysanthemum makinoi (assembly GCA_910596185.1). Classification (NCBI taxonomy): domain Eukaryota; kingdom Viridiplantae; phylum Streptophyta; class Magnoliopsida; order Asterales; family Asteraceae; genus Chrysanthemum; species Chrysanthemum makinoi. The sequence goes on from OU343220.1 coordinate 164,779,026, forward strand.
CGTGTTGTGCCATTTAAAAACTTGGTCCTGAGAAATCCATTAACATCCCCGATAACAAGATTATGTATGAAGGGTTGACTTCAAAAGATATTATTGACCTTGACTTTGTTGGTACACATGCTGACATTCTTTGGGATTTCATTTGTTCGGAATGTTCATGATATTGTTGTGCTTAGGCAAGAACTTGAGAAGAGGAAACTTGAGCACTTGGGAATTGTTCTAAAGATTGAAACTAAAGATGGGATTAAAACACGCCTATCATGATTTTAGAGGCAATGAAGCTACCAAATCCGTTGGGGGTTATGATTGCTAGAGGAGATCTTGCAGTTGAGTGTGGATGGGAGATGATGGCAGATATTCAAGAACAAATTTTATCGATATGTAGTGCGGCTCATGTCATAATTTCAGCGCAGTACTTGAGTCACTTGTAAAAACTACACGTTAGTCCTTGTGGGAGAGGTGTGAAAAGACATAAATACCTCCACTTAACAAGGCTTAGCGTTAGTCCAACGTTAGTGTGAGGGACCAGCGATGACTAACGATTGAGTTAAGGACCAACGGTGATATTTTTTTGGTCAAGGGACGAAACTTGATGGTCAACGTATACCACAAGGACGAACGGTGTAGTTTACTCATGTTTTTATTTTTATCGAGCGTAACACAATGTTTACTATTGGAATATAGCACTTGTCAAAAAAAATAGAGTAAATTGCAAAAATCGTCCATGTGGTTTGCCATTGCGTCCCGTGGTTAAGCTAATTGCGGTGGCGTCCACGTTGGGAAACTTTTCATCATTTTGGTCCACGGATTTAACTAGCATTAAATGAATTCGTTAGAAGTTACACATTTAGCCCTTTTGGCCAATAATGCGTCATAGCGTCCATCCTTTAAACCAGGGACGATTTATGCAATTACAGTTAGTCCTTAATACAAAACAATTGCACATTTAGTCCTTAATACATAATTTGTTAAAAATTACAATTAGTCCTTTATACATAACCTAACTTAGTCCCACCACCACCACCACCACCACCCACTGCCACCACCACCACCACCACCACCAATACCCACCGCCATTCACCACCACCACTGCCACCGGTTACCACCACCAATCACCGTCTCCACGTCTACCACCACAACCAATCACCACGCCACCAACCACCTTACAACCATTACCACCCACACCACCAATCACAACAAAAAAAACTCAAAAAAAAATTGTAAAAAAAATCTTCAAAAAAAATTTTGATTTTTTTTTCAAAATTTTCAATATTTTAGGAATAAAATTTTTTTCAAAAAAAAATTTACGAAATATTTTTTTTCCAATTTTTTTTCAAAAAAAAATTTTGAAATATTTTTTTCAAAAAATTGTTTCGAAATATTTTTTTGAAAAAAAATTTTCGAAATATTTTTTTCAAAAAAACTTTTTCGAAATATTTTTTCCAAAAATTGTTTCGAAATTTTTTTTTCCAAATTTATTTCAAAAATTTTTTTTTTGAAATTTCCAAATTTTTTTCAAAAAAGCTTTTTCGAAATATTTTTTTCCAAATTTTTTCCAAAAAAAAATTTTCGAAATAAATTTTTTCCAAAAAAAAATTTTCGAAATAAATTTTTTTTCTTAAATTTTTTTTTTGAAATATTTTATTCCGAAAATATTGAAAATTTTGAAAAAAAAACCATTTTTTTTTATATTTTTTTACAAATTTTTTTGATTTTTTTTTTGTGGTGATTGGTGGTGTTGGGTGGTGGTGGTGGTGGTAGTGGTGGTGGCAGTAGGTGGTGGTGGTAAGTGGTGGTGGTGGTGAGACTAACTTAGGTTATGTATAAAGGACTTACGGTGCAATTTATTTAACTGAAATTATGTATTAAGGACTAAAGGTACAATTATTTTTGTATTAAGGACTAACTGTGTAATTGCATAAATCGTCCCTGTGGTTTAAAGGATGGACGTTGCGACGATTATTAGCTAAAATGGCTAAATGTGTAACTTCTAACGGAATTCATTTAACGCTAGTTAAATCCAGGGACCAAAATGATGAAAAAGTTTCCCCACAAGGACGCCGCCTGCAATTAGCGAACCACAAGGACGTTTTTTGCAATATGGGCAAACCATAGGGACGATTTTTGCAATTTACTCAAAAAAATATGTATATATTTTAGCGAATATTAATGTTAACACATTTTTAACTTTAGGTATGTATTGAAAATTTGTGATAACTATTTTACCATGTGAATTTACTAAAATTACATTACTATCCCCTTGGTAAATTACATAAATGGTCCTTGTGAGTTAGCCAAAATTGCATCACTGTCCCTAAGCATTTTTTTTATCCACTCCGTATGGTTTAGACCCGTTATGTTTTTATATACGTTTTTATAAATATTTTTATATACGTTTTTATCAACGTTTTTTATAAACATTTTTATCTACGTTTTTTTATACGTTTTCGTATGTTTTTATACATTTTTTATACGTTTTCGTCTGTTTTTATACGTTTTCATTCGTTTTTATCTGTTTTTATACGTTTTCGTCGTTTTTTACGTTTTCATCCGATTTTACGTTTTCGTCCATTTTTATACGTTCTTGTCTGTTTGATACATTTACGTCCGTTTTTATACGTTCTTTCACGTTTTTATAAGTTTTTAAACGTTTTTATTTGTTTTCGTCCGTTTTTCTTACGTTTTCATCAGTTGTTATATGTTTTCATACGTTTTTGTACGTCTTATACGTTTTCATCCTTTTTTATAAGTTTTCATCCATTTTGTATGTTTTCATCTGTTTTTGTATGTATGGAAACGGATAAAAAAAGGTTAATAACGGATAAATCGTATGAAAACATATAACAACGTAAAAAAAATCATACGTAACCATACAAAAACGTATAAGAACGGACAAAGACAGATAAAAACGTGTAAAAACGTAAGAAAAACGTATAAAAACGGATGAAAACATGTAAAAACAAACGAAAACGTATAACAGCGTATGAAACGTATAAAAACGAACAAAAATATACAAAATCATACGTAACCATACAAAACGTATAAGAACGTACAAAAACAGATAAAACGTATGAAAACGTAAGAAAAACGGATGAAAACGTATAAAAATGGATGAAAGTGTATAAAAACGGATGAAAACGTATAAAAATGGACTAAAACGTATAAAAATGGACGAAACGTATAAAATGTATAAAACATATGAAAACGTATAAAAGCGTATGAAAACGTATAAAATCATACAAAAATGTACAAAATCGTACGTAACCATACAAAAACGTATAGGAACGTGCAAAAACAGATAAAAATGTATCAAAACGGATGAAAAATGTATAAAAACGGTCGGAAACGTATAAAAATGGACGAAACGTATAAAAAATGAACGAAAACGTATAAAAACATATAAAAATGACGAAAACGAATAAAAACTGAAGACAACATATAAAAACGGATGAAAACATATAAAAATGAACGAAAACATATAAAATTGGGCGAAAACATATAAGGAACAAATAAAAACTAAAAAAAAAATAGGGACGTTGGATGCAATTTTCTCCAAATGACAGGGATCGTTTATGTAATTTACCCTATGGACGGTGGATGCGATTTTCGCAAACCCACATGGATCATTTATGTAATTTGGAAGGATAAAATAGTAATATTACACATATAAAAACAAAACTGTCAACATTAATATTTATAAAAGTTTTTTTTTTTTTTTTGTTGCCTATAAAAGTTTTTTTTGACAAATATGATGATTAGTTAAAGGGATGTGATTTGCACACTCTCATAATTGATTGGCACACTCAAATTTAGATTGTTTTGACATTTATACCATCACATCATTTTTACTCATTTTCGCTCTATAATGATATAAATGTCAAAACACTCTAAATTTAAGTGTATCAATCAATTATAAAAATGTGCAAATTATCTCCTTTAATTAAATGATTACCCCTAAACCCAAAATAAGAGTTTAGAAAATATATGCATTTGTTTTGTTAAAGGTTTATACCTCAACGACCATCACCACTCATTTAAAAAATAAAAAATAAAAATAAAAACGATTGTTTTTCATTTTTTCACTTGTTTATTTCCAGTTTTTTTTTATAAATAAAATGACCATACGTATTGATAATCAAGATTTTGTGAAGTTCAACTTCATGCTAACACTATATGACATTATGACATGAGTAGTTTGAAAGCCTCATGTTGTTCTTCCAATTGAATAAGGTGTAATGCATATTAAATGGAAGAATATTGTCCGATAATAATACGTACAAAGTAAGTAAGACATGGCAGTAGCCCAAAAATTATAAGATAAGATAATAGTTAAAAGGAACCATTTGAAAATTTTAATAAAGAAAAAATGAGAGAGAAACTATATGATAGTTTAAAAAAAAATTGTTTGATACTTTCTCCATTTTAAAATTATTGTCAGGAGACAAAAATCACATAGTTTAATAAAAATTGTGCTATTTTTTTTTTATTTTTTTTATTTTTATTTTATTTTTATTTTTTTGATAAAAAGGAAGGAATATCATTTCATATTAGATAAGATTACATCTTTAGTCATCCATACATTCGCATAACTTGGAACACTATCGACTAAGATAAACCCATTAGAACAACTCAACGCCAAAGAAGCTATGCTATGAGCTACCCTATTTCCCTCCCTTTTAACAAAAGACCACTTACAATCGTTGAAAGCCATTGAACGGGACAATATCTCTGAGAAAAGACTCTCAATTTCAAGCAAGATGACTTTATTATGGAGCGTCTTAACTAGACACAATGAGTCTGTCTCGAATATAACGTTAGAGTACCCTCTATTGAGTGCATGACTCATAGCCCAATGAAAGGCTTTTGCTTCAGCTTCCAGTGGAGAACTCGCATAACATTCAAAACGAGCACTTGAATATAACGTTTGAGGCGTTGGTCCTGATTGACCACCCTTCTCTCATTAGGAGTCCATTGAGCTTCAGGCTTGGGTAAACCTTGAGCAGTTTTAGGGAAAAATTGACCATCATGAATACATTTAATGTAATATGGTTCCATTCCAGTTAAGTAGCAAAGCATGCGCTTTTTCTACTTACTGAATTTTCCAACTTCCAGTCGGGGAGCAACAGCTGAATAGCTTCCTCCCTTTTTGTCGACTAGTTAGGGCACATCACTATCAGACATGGTAGGATCTTGATTTTAAAAACTTGAGACCCTGTGATTAAAAGTTTTATAAACCAGAGGCTCTGATACCACTTATTGTTTCATTTAACTTGGTTAGAATTAACCACAAAGTTAATCTACCCAAGCTCAATGGCTTAGCGATGTTGTTTGAAAAACAGTTTAACAAGTTAAAAACGTAGAGTAAAATAGATAATAGTTTTTCAACGTTTATATTCTTATTAAAAGTTAATCAAATAATATATTACCCAAGTGTTTGCAGAACAACACTTGGGATTGAATGACAAATGTATGGTGTACTCCTCACTAAACTTAAGTTAAGCTTAAGTACAACTATACTAACCAACTGAGCTAACCTCAAGGATTTAGTTGTATTTTGAGGAGTAAAAGGGCCTGTGAATGTCTAAGCATTTAGTGCACAAGCTTAACCCTTTTACTCCACCTTAGGAATGATATTTATACAAGTATGAAATACATCCGTTTCCTAAAAGACAAGAATGACACAAACATCAGATGACAAAATACCTTATGTATTTTGTCTCTGTTACACAACACTATTTCTAGTAAGGGACAAGTTCACTTTCTTAGTGTCAGTGTTGACACACTCTTGGTCTTTTATCCATTCAGGGTAAGTTGACCTTTGCAGATAAGGACACACTCTTATCTTTCAAACTTATCCCGCCTTTACTTCAGGCTTCAAGTCTTCAGGCTCTACGTCTTCAGTTTTCATAGTTGGTGAGGAGTATGGGGATTCAGTGAGCTATTGTCATTACTCACTGAATCAATCATCTTCTTCTTTGGCTCATGTATCATTCACTGAGTCCTGCCTCACTGAATGGAAAACCTTTTTTCTTAGGCTTGTCATGAGCTTCTTAAAGATGACTCGCTGAATAACTGTTCATTGTTGACTTGCGTATGTTTAAGGTTATTAAACACTTAGGTTATTTTATCTTCAAATCATTGTTTCAGGAAGTTTGGGAATTCACTAACCCAACAACCGCATTACACCAGTCAAAGTCTTTTTTCCTACACCAATATTTCTTTCGATCTAAAAAACACAAGTGCTACCTACCAGGCACTGGTGTATATAGAATTCAAATCGCAAGTGGGCTTTAATCTCAAAGCATATGTCGACGACATGGTCATCAAAAGCGGAACGCGACATCATCAAAACATTTCAAAATCTCAGGTGCATCAACATGAAGCTAAACCTAAACAAATGTACGTTTGGGGTAGAGGAAGGTCAATTATCGGGTCACATAATCAATGCCACAGGAATCAGGGCGAACCCAAAAAAGATTCAGGCAGTATTGGACATTACTCCTCCCAAGAACTTGATGGAACTGCAAACTTTAAATGGGGAGCTCGAAGCTCTCAGTCGGTTCCTATCAAGAGCGTCTGAAAAACAATTGCCATTCTTCAAAGTACTTATCGAATGTAACTAAAAGGAAGTATACGAGTGGACAGATAAGCCCGAAGTAGCATTTAACTATCTGAAGGTGTTTCTAACTGAATTACCCACCTTGACGACTCGAGTACCCGAGCAAACCCTCACCATGTACTTAGCAGCATCCAAGAAGTAATCGGGTGAGTACTCTTAGCAGAAAGAAATAAGGTTAAAAAACTAATATACTTATTCAACAAGATTTTGCAGGACGCACAAATCAACTATCTTCCACTGGAAAATCTAGCATTTTCCCTATTACTGTCATCCAAGCAATTCAAAAGATACTTCTAGGCACACCCGATCTACGTCTTGACAGACAAGCCTCTGAAACAGTTTCTATCGAACCAAGAGTACATAGGAATAATGTCAAAATGGGTGTGTGCTGAGTGAACACAATATCACTTTTAGATCTAGACATTTATTCAAAGGGCAAATCATGGCAAACTTTCTCGTAGAGGTCGATACACCACCTCCGGCAATACCAGAAAAAATTCTGAAGCACAACCAATACCTACGTGCCATGAGAGAGTTCTTTGGAGGATAGCTAGTCGATAGTTATTGTTTATAATGTGCACCTCAAAACATAAGTACTCATTATCACAAAATATAAGGGTCGAATCAGATCCTCAATTACAAACATTATTTAAGTATGCACAGACTTAAATCAGTTTAGCAAACAAGTTATACACAACCAAGCTACACATTATTCGTATTTAGCTAATCACTAAACATATGAATACAACACATATAATAAATTAACTACAATGCTAATTTCATTAAGTGCTAAGGGTTACAACATCCTAGCTAAAAACTTAGGCCTACATAAACCAGGTAAACACAAATAATAAATTGAAAAACATGTTAATTTCATTACAAAATTAGAGTAAACCACCCTATTACACAACACATGCTTAGTACATTCTACAAAACAATCCTGATACATCACGGATTACAAACATTCGTCTACAAGTTTTACAGTGGCTAATAGCGATCTCATAACCGAGGATCCAACTTATTTAAGACACACAAGACAATGTTTCTGGTTTAGAAAAGGGGGCCTGACCAGCGGACAAACTGAAGATTTCCAGGATAACTCCAGGACCACCTCCAATAAACGGATTTCTTTAGGAAATCACAAAAACTCACTCCAACTTTTCAAAAAGCAGAACACGCACAACGCGATACCTGCTTTGAAAGAAGAACTGAGTGCCCTTAATGAGATCAGTTTACACGCAAGAGATGTTGTAGATAAGTGAATCAAATTTCGCACACAAATGAAGATAATAGAATGGTACGTTGACGAAAGAGAAATGCGTAGAGGTGTATTCTTCAAAGATCGACCACGTTGTAAGATCACCCCTCAAGGAAAGATTGTTAGGTTTAAAAGTAGCGATCTTACGCTTGTAATGGACTCGTAATATGTAAACTAGTTAGTAATTAGTATAAGCCCATGATACACAGCCCAACGAGGCCCAATCCATGTAACGAGAACTATATAAGCCCTTTCTATGTGTGTAAAGGGCGTGGAACTTCATTTTAAGCTAATAAACTATACATTTGGTTCCACCTTCTCTCTACTTCTTTCCCTCTCTAGTTTTTGATAAACCTTCCATATTTGTGTGCATGATCTTGATATATTGGGTTCCCACACTCTTTCTTTTGGCATTGAAACCAGATTGAGATTGGGAGTAATTATACCAAGGAACATACCCATACCCGCCATTAACCAACATGTTTTCTCAACAACTGTCAACAACCAAATGGCTTGTGAAAATTGATGTACATTAGGGTGGGAGTAGCAAGGCTAAAGAAAATATATTCCTTAAAGCATTCCATCTACACGACATTCTACCATCCCCAAAAGGTCAACAAAAGGTGTTCGTTAGCTTTAACATAGATGTCAACGAAATTCTTAATGTCTCGGCTGAGGTGGAGTCCACCGTTCATAAAAAATGTATAAGCATTGCTGAGAGCGGTAGTGTGTCCAAGGATGACATTGAGAAGATGATGAAAAGGTTTAGCGTTGAAGTCTACCATGCATGAGAAAGATAATGACCATCATCAATGATATTTTTATTTTGAAGATACTTTCAATTGATATGAACTCTATGCTTTAATGTATTATGGGTTATGGTTAGCTATATAAGTCAAGCTTTCAGGACGTTTTGAATCCATATTTCATCAATTGTCTATTTCTTGATACCTCCTTTGTACTTGTGTTTACTCTATAAACAAGGTACGAGTGCATTGGGGTTAGGGGCGTCAAAAACCCGACCCAACTTGAACTCGAACCGGACCCAAATCCGATTAAGACTATTCGGGTCGGGTTACTCGGGTCAATAATTTTATTTGGGTTATTCGGGTTAACCTAAGTAACCTGAATAATAAACAGGGTCGGGTATCTGGTTGAAATTTTTTTGCTAAGTCGGGTTTGGGTCGACCCGAATAAAGGTTTTTTATTTATATATTTTTTACATATAAATTATCTATTTAAACTAATACAAATAGGCACTTTTGTTATAATTTTACTCATATTCGGGTTGACCTAAACCCGAATGGTCCCGGCCCGAGTGAACCCGACTAACCTGAATTGAAATAGGTTTGGGTATGTTATTTATAGCCGTAACCCGACTTTGACCATATCTGAATTGACACGAACCCGACCCGATTAACACCCCTAGTTGGGGTTGATGTAATAGCTAGCGTTAATAATATACCTTGCATTTCACCATGATCAATAGTTCAATTTGTCTGGTTTAAAGGCATTTCACCTTGTTGATAGTAGGGGTAGAAACATTGGAGCCGCTCATGAAAATATTGGGATCCGGCCGGTAAAAAGCTCGTTCCAGCCGAGCCTAAACTAGATCGAGCATGACTTGTGGATCATTTATTAATCGAGCTCGAATATGAGCTTAACTCAAATAGGCTCGCTAGCCTAAACGAGCATTAAAAAGAACTAGGATATTTTAAATATTAAACATATATAACGCGTTATGCATTTGTATTTTAAGGTAAGTTGTGAACGAGCTCAAAATAGATATATGACGAGCCGAGCTTTGATATATCATTGACTCATTGTAAAAAGTGGTTAAGCCCGAGCTAAACCTGAGCTTGTATAATCTACCGTGAGCGAAGCTCGAGCCTAAAAAACAAGACTTGAAATGAACTCGAGTTTTGTAAGGGTGTGCTTGGTTCAAAGTTGGGAAAGGTAAATGGAAAGATAACGATAATAGTGGGGAAAGGCAAAAGCAAAGAAAACCATTCCCTCCAATTTTTTGTGCAATGGCTCATTACTTATTATTTGAAAAGGCAAAAGCAAAGAAAACCATTCCCCCTCAACCACATTTTTTTATTATCTTTCTCATTTCTTACCCCTTATAACCCTTTATCAATCCCTAAAACTTAAAAGACACGGACCATTTCCACCCGTAGTTTATAGCCTTAAACACGCGAAAAGTGAAAATCAAAACGAAAATTTCCAAAATTGGTAAAATGTCAGTGAGATATCTTGGAGTTCCTCTTGTGGACAAAAAGATTGGTATTAAAGATTGCAAAGGGCTGGTTGATAAGGTAAGGCAGAAACTCAATGATTGGAAGAATAAAAGTTTATCTTATGCTGGAAGAGGACAGTTAATTGCTTCTGTTCTGCTATCCATGCAAGTATATTGGGGATCTGTATTCATGCTTCCAAAATCAGTAATTAAAGACATTGAAAATTTGTTCAAAGGATTCTTATGGTGTAATGGTGATTTAACTAGAGGGAAGGCAATGGTGTCATGGAAAGAAGTTTGCAAACCAAAATATCAAGGAGGCCTTGGTTTTAAACCTTTAGAATTGTGGAATAGGACTCTTCTTATTAAACACTTATGGAACATTGCTACTATGAAGGAGTCTTTGTGGGTCAAATGGATAAGTACTGTGAAATTGAAGGGTATGAGTATATGGGAAGTACAGAGTTATGGCACTGATAGTTGGTGTTGGAAGACAATATTGGGACTAAGACAAGATGTTGAAAATCATATTAAGTACAAAGTTGGTGATGGTAAGACTATTTCTGTATGGTATGATAGATGGACTAATCAGCAAGCTTTAGAAAAAAGTATTAGTAGAAGAGACATCTACTATGCAGGTTTTAATGATCAAAGTAAACTTTGTGATGTCTTGGATGCTAATGGGTGGAAATGGCCTCAAGAATGGAGTACTAAATATGGTTGCATTCAATCTTTGATTGTTCCTGTACTCCTAAATAATACTGATATTCCTATATGGGTTACTAATAATGGGATAGAGGTAAAGTTTGAGACCAGTCATGTATGGAAAGATATGAGGAGTGATCTTTGTGAGGGTGAATTGGGACAAACTTGTATGGTATTCTCACTGCATACCAAAGCATAGTTTTGTTCTCTGGTTAGCAGTTAAACACAAGTTACTCACCCAAGATAGGCTATTGAAATGGTATCCGGTAAAGCAAATGCAATGTTCTCTGTGTAAGAATGGGTGATTCACATGACCATCTATTTTTTCAATGTAAGTATGCTCATGAAGTATGGACTGATATTGGAATTATGGCTAGACTAAGCTCAACTGCAACAACATGGGATGATTGGGTGAGGGAGATGTGCAATATTCAAAGTCATAAAAGCATTTGGAGTATTATCAAAAAACTTTGTTTTGCTGCTACAGTATACTATATTTGGCAAGAAAGAAACTATAGAGAGTTCATGCAGGAAAGTAGAGACAAGTACAGTTTGATAAGAGTAATTAGAGATGAGGTAAGATGTAAACTAATGTCAATCAAAGTTAAGCCTACTAATGCTGTTAAGGAGGCTTATACTTTGTGGGAAGTGATAATGAGTTGTGAAGCCTAATCTTACAAGTTAATGGGGTGTTTGGAAAGCTGTGTATATGGATGATGGAGGCTTTTATAGCTTGCATGTTGAATGATAAATGAAGTTTAGATTGAGAAGGTTCTGAATTGAATGAAAGTTGATACATCAACTAATGACTTTGTTAGTGCAAATATTACGATATTTAATCTATACAGTCTCGTTTGTTTTGATTGATGACAAACATGTAACTTGTAATACATAACGTAAAATGTACAAGTTACTTGTAATTACATTTGTCTCAACATACATTCAACACCTCTCGATGTCTCAAGTCCTCGTATGTTACAACACAGGTTCGTACATGTTTGTTATGTGGCATTATGATCAAACCCATTAACAAATCATATAGAATGTTTAAAATACGTTTAGAGTCACTAAGTATTTTAATAGGTTAACCATTCTATTTAGAACCTCATTTTATATTTTGCATTCACAAGTATTTCAAAAGGTAACTAGACATTTCATTAACTAGTTACATAATACATTTTACAAGTTTACTTTGATAAAGCTTTTAATCTTAAAATGGAAATACATGTTACATCATGGCATGCATCATCTTTGTAATCTCTAAAAGATTTCATAGAATATTTTGTTTAGATTTGGACTCTACATAGCTTACACAATCTTGGATGGATTTGGTTGACTTTGGCAAGATTTTGGTAATCTTGTTGTCAGACCCCCACGGTACCAAAATGGTACACGGGCGGAACCCTTTTGAGGGTTCCGTGGTCCGTGGACGCTCCTGTCCATTTTGGCTATAAATAGCAAGCCAAACCAAGTTGTTCATTCATCCCTTCAACACACTTTCTCTCTACCTTTCTTGCATCATTTAGATCTGTAGATAACAATGTAGAAACACACATTAATTACCCTCACCATCACATGATCATAATGCTTCTAACATTCATCTTTGTTGTAAGCATACTCTACATTGATCAACCTAGGAAAGCTTGGAGATCTAGCCATCCCCACTCACCACAAGCTGAATATCTATCACAAAAAGTTTAGGGAACTTGTGATCTTCATCATGAAGGCTTCCTATCAATGGAAGTTCATTTAGAAGTAGTCATTCATATCCATTAGACATTTGTGTCATGGATCATTAGTGTAAACATCATTGCATCATAACAACACTTTCACCAAAATAGATTAGATGGTTTATGTGTTTGTGCCATAAAACACAAGGTTTGTTATGTTGGGCCATAAAACATATTGGGAGTGGTTGTACCCTTGTAAAAGAACTCGACATCTAGCTTAGTGTCGGAAATATTGTATAGGCGACGTTAGGTTGGTTCTACCTCGAACTAGAACCCGGTATTTAGCTTTGTACCGGAAAAAGTGTAAGCGGCGATTGTAAGGTTTTCTCCGCCGAGAAGGGAGCTTGTTGATTTAGTGAAGTAACTCTCGAGTTGGGTACTCGGGGAGTGGAGTAGGGCGGAAAGGAGATCCGTGACCGAACCACTATAAATCCTCGTGTTCGGTTTGCACTTTCCTTTCTTTATCTCTTTACTTTTATACTTGCACTATACTATTGTTTGTGATGTGGTTTAGTGTTCATGATTATGTGATAACTTAGTTTACTATGCTTTATATTAGTCACAAACAATAATTGGTACTTACATATTATAACAAGCTTTATAAGCGATTTGATACTAAAGATCTAAAGTTTTTAAACGGTAACGTATTCACCCCCCCCCCTCTACGTTTCCACAATTGGTATCAAAGCCACGTGGCTCTTATTTTCAAAAGAAATGGTTTTTAAAATAGAGTACGATTCATGTATCAAATTACCATTGAAGCGAAAAATAATATGAAAAATGCTTTACTTATTATACTTAGAAATTTTGTTGTTAAATGTAACTTAGTATACAAGCTTGAAGGTTTTCTTGAAAAATAAAATAAAAGTTTGTTGAAAGAACTAGTAAGTATTGTATTGTGTGCTCATAGAAAATTTACGAAGAAATATGATTTTAAAGGAGTGTTTGGGATAACTATAAATTTAGTTGAAAAATCACCTCCGTAAATGTTTAAGATAAGTTAAATAAGTAGATATGTTGTTAAATATGTGTATTATATGTTCACTATCAAATCTAGTAAGTCACACACATTTTCTCTATGTCAAAAATTAGTTTTGGTGAATCTGTCTCAGAGGACCACGGCACCAATTTTTATAAAGGGCGGATCCCTAAAATTGGTTCCGTGGAATCCGTCTATACAGTATGCAGTTTTTTGGGCAACTTCAAAAAATCATAACTAATTAACCGTAAGTCCGCATGCAGTCGAGCCACCTATCATTTTAAAGGGAATTGAGTCTACTTTCACTTAAAAATACTTTCATGGTCTGAGTCTAATTTTAAATAAGTAAAATAGACCAAATACTACAGTATGTCTAAAATATTAAGTTTCACTTTAACATAAAAACTCAAATCTTTGAATCAAACAATTTAAGTTGGTATTCTTAGAACTTTGATACAACTTCTTTTGAAACTAATTAATTTGGTAATATGTTTAAAGGAAACTAATCAAGCTTGGTATACATCGTCATATTTAAACGCTAAATGACGAAAAATGTTTTTTCATTTTATGCTATGTTAAATGACTACTTGTTTATGTTGTTTGCATATATGGTGTTTGCTTATTTTCAAATTGTTGTTTACACTTGTTTGTTTGCATAATATAAGTGTCAATCTTGCCATGTTATTTATTCGCTTGTTTGACAACTTCTTGTTTATGCACAATAGGTCTTTGCTAGATTTTGTGCAATAAGTTAGAAAATGGTTTTACCATCACTTGTAGAATTAGATAACTTTCTTTGCATAGATTATACTAAAATCTCACATAACTTATGAAATGTCATAACTCACTTAGCAATGAGTACTAGGTAAATTAGTCAAGTACTTTGAAAAATGAAGGTTTTAAGGAGTGTTTGGTACAAGACGAAAACAATGATGTATGATACTATTTGGTTGTTTTATTTCGTAGGATGATAAACTAACTTAAAACATTGATGTATGCTAACTGGTTCATGCAGGGGGATAGCACACGGGTGTTATCAAATTTTATCCATTTTCACTTATATGTGAAAATCGTTAGCCCTTGTTCAATATTAATGCTCCACTATGTTTGTGTATGCGTTATTGACTATTCCTAACTAGAAATAGTTAATGCCATATGTTTTGAGAAAAATTTCAGGTTTCGAAAAAGTCCCCGATAGTTTAAATATGGGTCTGAAGATTTCTGTCACCACGGACCAGACGTCACCAAATATTTGGTTCCGCCCATTATAGCTTTTGGTACCGCCATACACATGCAGTAGGACCAAAGGTGGCACCAATTTAAGGGTTCTGGATGTGTAAAGAAATGGTGCCGTGGAACCTACAGGTAAGTTGTTGTATTTTACAAAATCCTGCAATCTAATTTACCAAATTTCGTTTCTAGGATAGTTGTTAATGCTTATCTTTCATATCCTATTCAACACATCCTCAGTGGATTAACTTAGGATGTTTGACATGATTTTAGACACTTCCATCTCATTAAACCACCATCTTTGTATGGATTAACATCAAATCCGTAAATCCTTTGTTCAATAAATCAACACATTCAGGATGGTCATTTTCACACCTTCGCTATTACTTTTCCTCAAGCTTAGCATTTCTTAAAGCAAAGTCAAAATGACAAAATCCTCAACCTCAAATAAGCCACTTAAGAAAACCACTAGGATTAGCATTCGATCTTGTTACTTCATTAACTTGAACTCCTCATCCTCAGACTCGTTACCTCTCAACATCTCATCACCCATTCAAGATGTGAACTTTCTAAACTTAAGTACTCCAACTCCACCACCAAAATCACCCACAATTATGACTACTTCACAACCATCCAAAACACCTTCACTACCAAAGTCTCCAAAACTTGTACTTTCTGCAAACACCACCAACATCTCCTCACCCGTTTTCGGATGATTTAGATGACTTACCGAGACTAACAAATCTGTACTCATTATTTGCAAAGATATCATACACAAGTCTATCATATGACTATAGATATTGTTTTGTATCTACATGTATTACCTCACTTGGTTAACATGAAAATAATGTGTCGTCCTTCAAGACGATAAGTATTTACATAGAGTCATAACTCACACGTATGTTAAAGACATACTATCAAGTCTTGTTATCCTTGAGTTCAATCTAAGCTTTATAATCTCAACAAATTAGGATTGACAACTTAAGTATTTCATCTGAAATATTCAAGTAAATGCAACTTACGATTGTAGTCATTAAAAGTCATATCCGAAAAATCAACACTCAAGTATTTTAACAAACACATGTTGAAACACTTATCCAAAGCAAACAACCCACTGTGCCACTTATCCCTCTTTAACACCTACTATCCCTCTTCCATCTTTTGGCACCATTAAGCGTATTGCTCATGAACTTCCAAGAGCATCCTTTAAATCAAACGTGCCCTTTCAAGGTGAACCTATACCTCAGCCCCTAAGCTTCATAGACATAACCAAAACCTCAAGCACTTCACCCACTAGTTGTAGCAACCAATGAACCATGAGAATTAGTATCCGTACTTTTTGTGTTCAACATCTATGGACAAATAATCAACCTAAGTACTCCCATAGCACAACAAACCCCTACATCACCACATCCTTATTTAGACACACTAGAAGACCTACCATCTAGATCAACCAATCCACCATCCTTACCATCATTTGAATTCGTTGAGTGTATTGCTCAAAAAGCCCTTGTGTTCAACACTTGTACTGAATCAAATGCACGTTTGAACAAACTCAAACATCCTTTCCCACATATAAGGACTTAAATAATTCATTATGGCTAGAACCTCAACTATCAAATAAGCATGGTGCTCTTGGTAATTGTTGTCAATTTCCACTAGGTATAAGTAGTACTATCTTCACAAATTATCAAAGTATTAGTAATACTTTGTCGTTAAATTTCTGCATAAATTTCATTAAACCTCAAATCAACATTATAACAACATATGTTAAAATGCAATCTCAAAGCCAACATCATAAACCCCAAGCAACAATGACTCTTGAGGAGTATACATAAGAAACTCGAGTGAATTCCTCTTGTCATCATCTAGTGAATATAATCTTTATACCAAGTTTATTTAGATGGGACTATCCGATTCAAACACTTTGGCTTTATATCTTCATTTAGGAAAACATGATGTTTTTGAAAAACGTTATGCCTAAGATTCATGCGTTAAGCTTTCATTTTGTTAAAAGGATATTGTATATCCTATGCATCACTCTTGAGACATAAATAGTTGTGTTACAAGAGATTTCATTACACCTCATTGGCTAAATGATCTTGAAACAAACATCTACAAGTTCTATGAACTAGCATATCCAATTCATCTTGTCATACTTGTTTTCATAAGCATGATAACTTTATCCCATGGGATAATCTCATTTGTTGAAAGATACTATTTGTATCTATTTCCTTTCAAGCGTACATCATAACCTAACCTTGCTCAAACCGAATGCACATCCAAGGTTAAAACTACACATCTTTAGAGCATACACAAGATCTATTGAAGTTGGTAACCTCACTTAGATTCTTGTTAAATAATATTCCAAAGAGCTCTCTTGAGAACGTTCTTAGTTTAACATATTCCATTCTCTAGCCTTAGATGATCAATTCACATTTAAAGTACACACTTTAACTCAACATAAAAGATGTCATCCATTAGATCATACAATTAGCTGTGTAATTTGAACAACTTTAGATTCTAAACACAAGATTCAAACACATCAAACACACCATTGTTAAAGCTCATGTGTATAACATGACGTCTTCATCACCTTAGTTATATTGCATATTAGTTAAGTCACATTAAGCCAAGTATTGGTAAACTATCATCTTTTATGCACTTTAATATGCAAAAGTAGGAGTTCCTATCTTTCTAACATGAGAATGACTACTGGAGAATCTATTGCACTAGAAACTCAATTTGACCTAACGGTTGAATTGCTTCCTGAAGAGAAGTTGGGTATGTGGAATCACCCGTAAAAATGGTCGTGTTTAGCCATAATTGAGCACCGCTAGTAATAGTCTCATATTCATTCTCCAACTTGAAAAATCGGTTTTCCTATACTTGCCTAAAGTAAGTGTTAAAACATTGATAGTTTGCCTCGCCTAAGGAATACTAATCAAACAAGTAGTATATATGACTTTTCTTTCAAAACCACTTGCATTGCACTTACATGTGTTGATTACATGTTTTTGTTTGATACGATAAGTTGATTTGACATTATCTTAGTGTTTGATAACTAGTCAAATGTGTAAACCTTAGTAAAACCACTTGCATTGCACTTACATATGTTGATTACATGTTCTCGTTTAATACGATAAGTTGATTTGACATTATCTTAGTGTTTGATAACAAGTCATAATGTATAAACCTTGGTATGGTTTTATCTTCATAATGCTTGTATTCTTGTTTCATGCTACTAAACGTTTAAACCTAAACTTTATTTGCATGATTCTTACTTTTGAATTATTTTTAGCATGATTAACATGTTACTTATGAACTCATAATATGCCATTTTGATACGTGATAATTTTGATATGATATATTTGTGTTTGAAAGCTATTAGTTGGCATTCATTACATCTATGTGTAGTACGATCCAAATGATACATGCTCCAAATTGTTATGTCTTAAACATGGCTTGCATGAATCTTTCATTTTGTTTCTTTTGTTTCTTGTCACACTATTTGTTTGCTACATGTGCACATATAATCTGTCAAAGTGCTTTTGGTATGACAAACTTTTAGAAGCCCTTTTTTATCTTACAAATTAATCACATAGATTTGTATATCCAAGTATGCTTAAGTGTCTAAGTCTAACGACAAAACAATCTCATAATGAAATGACTTGAATAAAGTTGTATTCTTGCATAATATGATTGTTTTGAAGCTATCTTGTGTAGTGATTTATTTTCTACTAAGTGCAATGTGTTGTTTTTGCTTATATAATATGTTATCACTTGATTTCTATCATGTTAACATCTTTTGTCACTAACAAATTTGTTTTGTAGGTTGATAACAAATTATTTGTTATCTCACTTGGTTCTAACTTTATATGCTCATTTTGCATAATCCCCTTTATTGCTAAGTAGATTAGTACTATGCTTTATGGGACCCCTACACTTGCATATAGTTTAAAAGCATATAGAATTAAGTTCTAGAGTGTTGGCTTTGCATTTTTGTCTTTCAACCAACCTCTTTCCAAATCTCATTTTTGCTTCCGCTTTTCAAAAATCACCTCCATCATTATTTAGTTATAAAAATACTCTAATCCTCTTCACTTCCTATTAGGAAACCACATGCCTCATCATACGATCATCTCGTATTAATCAAGAAGAGGTACGTGACTTTAAGGATGAAGTTCATTGTATGCCAACCATCATCCAGAAAAACATCACTAAGCTCATCTCTTTCGTTAACCCGAATAACCTCCTAAACACTTTGTTGTCATTCGTTATTTGGTACATTACACATTATGTTGGATGTCCACCAAGTAAGGGGGAGAGAAATCCATTCACATAATTGTCTTTTGTCAAAATTTATGTCTCTTAGACTCTAAAATACCAACACATAGGTAAACACCACTTAGCTAAAAATTGGTTCACGAAACCACAACTAGTTCAACATTTTTAACCTTATATCACAAGTTTGCACCAATACCTCATCAAGTGAAAAACACATCATGTGTTTTACAAACTTCTTCATCTCCACAATCAACGAATCTAGGATTTTCCTTAAAACTAGCACCTTACAACTTCACTATCTAGAACACCATCATAGGATCTTATCCTTTTCTCGCTTGACATATATCATGCATGTCATTGTCAATGCAAACGATATATTAATCAAAACAACCATTTCCAACACGTTGGTCCATCCAACTCTCACTTATATGATGTCATTCTCATCCTCATATAGGTACTCATTATTAGTATTTTTCATATTGTCTTCACTTCTTTTCAAAGTGATAATCATCAATGTCGGTCAAAACCATGCTAATACTACCTTTCCCATTGTCACCTAGAATAGGTCATTTTTATAATTCGTGTCAATCAATGAACGAATTTATCTTCATGTTATCACTTTTATATATTCTTTGATAGAACGCATTATTGATTACTCTTGGGTTGAAGCATATGAGAACTTGCTCAAAACAATAGGTTGTTAGCATCAATAAATCATTCAAATCATAACCCTTATGCATTATTGAAATGCAATGTCCATTCATATTTCTCTTAGCTTTGGTCAAACGAAAGGATTGCATGAGTCTATATTTTTTTATATATTTGCTATACATATGAGTTTCTAACTCCTTAATAGCTTCCTACCTAATCACCACCACCTTCCATCACCACTTTCACTAATCATCACCACCATGGATTAGCGAAAACTTACTTTTGTAAATCTCGAGTCATCTACCATCACCACATGAATCCTACTAGTAAACCGACACCAACACTAGCACCACTAGTGGCACACCCGGTGGGAGACTTCATATCTTCTTTCTATGAACTATTTTGTAGGTCTTTTATCATATTATATTCTCACTTTTCTTATGATTGTAATTAGGAGATTACACTTCATGAGACCTTTGATTATATCATTTATCACATATATACATCTTATTTTTCTTTGCGAAAAAGATGAAGTATATTGCACTAATGTTCTTCATTTTAGGTTCATTATCATATACACTCGATTGTATATAACTTACTCATCTAAGGATGAAGTTTGCATCAATTATTTTTCTTATTTTAGGTGCTTCTTGACACCCTAGAACAAGGAGGAATATCCTTTAAGCACTCATATTGCATTGTCTATACACTTGGTTGTATATGACATATTTATCTTAAGACAAAGCTTCTATTATACTAATATTTATTTTGAAGGTTCATCTTGACGCCCTAGAGCAAGGGAGCTTCCGTCAAGAATTTACTGAATGCATCTTATACACACTTTGTTGTATATCACTTACTCGTCCAATGACGAATATAGTTTTGCACTAATATTTGTTTTGTAGTTTTTTTTTCCATACCCTGACGCCTCAAACAAGGGGGAGCAACCGTCAAGGGGGAGCATGCACGCATTTAGCATCATTCTCACTTTTCAACAAGCATTTGTGCTTCGATTAAACGTGGAGAAAATAGGCTAACATTGCTATGCATTTTTCTTTTTCATATATTTCTCATAATTTTTGTTGCATAAAACTAACCTTGATGTAGGTTAAGCCTCTTTATTTGATCAATGGATCCACTACCAAACAAGGGACGGATTGAAGTAGACGATTTAATGATTCTCAGAATCCAAAGCAACGTCAAGCTTAACTCACACAAGCTAGCCACTTGTGAATGACTAGCCGTAAGGAACTTAAAACGGCTCGGACACTGAGTCTTTGATAATGAAGGCTTAAGGGTTATGTGTGTGGATAAATCCTCAATATCAATATCAAAAATAATCACGAAGATAGATTCAAATTCTCTTAGGAAAAAGAATAATTAATCAAATCAGTGTGTGATCGTGTGTACGGATTAGTCAACCCGAATCGTTTTCTCAACGAGGCGTGAATTGCCAACGTCGTTCTTGGTTTGGAACTTAATGCTCGATGTTTTGGAATAATGATTTTGATTTTATTAAACTACGGGAATGGGGAAAGTAATTAAGGAAAACTAATCTACGGGAAATCCTAAGTGCAATTAAACTAAAACGTAATAAAAATGCAACTACGTCTAAATTATATCCTAAAAATGCCTAAAATTACTTTTACTCTAGAAATGATATTTAAAAAACTAATTTAGAATTAAAACTATTTTTTTGGATTTTTCTTGATTTTATAAAAATTAAAAACTAATTTTAACTAATTTAAAATTCTAAAAATTATAAAAATCAAAGAGAAAAATATGAAACTATTTTCTAAAAATCACAAATAACTCAAAAGACTTTTTAGTACTATTTTTTTATTTTTCAGATTAATTTTCAATTTTCTACAAATTTAAATCTATTTTAATCTAATTTAAATGGTGAAAAATACCAAATAAAAGAGAAAAAATAAGGAAAAATCTTTTTTATGCTTTTTATATTTATCTTAAACTAAGAAAATTGAAAAATTATTTTTTTGAACTTTTTCTCAATTATTTGCATTAAAAGTTATTAAAAATTAATTAAAAACTACTTTAAAATGAGAAAAATAGCTAATGATGACCAAAAATTATGAAATTCTCAGGAAAATTCTAAAATCTATATCTAAATCTATGAAAAATTAGAAATCAACAGCTTATGTGTGAGAATAAAGAGCTATAGTGTAACTGTTGAGAGAATAAGCTACTAGAATAAGCTAACAAGCTATTTAAGCTACCAAACAGAGACAGAAGCTAATGAGTGCTAAAATAAGCTAATTGCAGCTAATAACACCTACTCCTAACAAGATATAAGCTCAGATTAATGGATCTAAGCAAACTGCTTATCTAAACAAAACAGTGGTTTAGGTCCTATGTTTAAGCCTATGCACAAGCTTAATCAATAAGCTAAACTCAAAACCAACAGTGCAGTCTTAAAAACCACCTGACAAGCTACAAATGTGCCAAGTAACAGATCCTAATTCTTTGAAATGAGAGCTGCACCAGATCTGCAATTTACCTGTTTCACACTCAGTATAACTGAGTGTGAACAGGGGAGAAAGTAGCTAATTGAATAGCTTATTTGAAGCTTAAAATGACTTTATCAAATTGGACAAAGAGCAGTTATCACAACTAGACCAGTTGAAAATCACTTATCCAAGGTTTGAAACACTAAAACTCAGTAATGAATGATTGATTGATTCCCAAAGTTTTGTGAAAATCTGCTTTGACAGAATTTGACTTTTGAAGAACACTCTTGTAACTTTGACTTAAGCAAGTTTTAATCCAAAATATTTGACTGATTATGATAATTTTAGACTACTGATGATAACACTAAGCTAGATCTACTAGTTTTAAACCAATTTGCAAATTATTACTCACTGATTCTAACAGAAGCAGATTCTAGATTAGATACAAAGTAATTTTGACTTTTATGACTATAACTGCTATAACTAAGACACGATATGACAATCAAATACCTAAATAAGCATGAATCAACTACTCATAACTATACTTGCTATCCTCTATCACGATTAATAAGCTATTCCAAACACTTTACACTACTTGATTTGAGAGCTAAAAGCAGTTATAGACTAGATTATACTAAACAAACATCAAACTCAGATCAAACAATACTAATAATCACTAAATAGCAGATGCAATCAACAGATTCAATAGAGAAATGTGTAAGACAGATTTAAGAACTTACAAAGTACCTAGCCACTATGGCTTGCAAATGATGAAACAGTAACCTCTAACCTATTTAACCCCTATCCTACTTCCATTCCAGCTCAATTTCAACCCAATTCCAACTACTACACCATCTCAATCGGATCCAACACCGTGAGAACCAAATCAAGCTGTCAGCAACTGTTCTTAACTGAATTTTTGTGATTTGAGATTGAAACAAGTATAAGCTCACAATAAGCTACTAAAAGCTTATATGAACTATATGAAACAGTAGATCAGTGATGGATCCTATCCAGTTTGGCCTTGGAGAGGAAACTGTGTTAGGCTTTGATGTTGTAGTGAGAGGTCTAATTCCTTAGAATGTACCAAAATGTAGAGCAGCCATTGTGAAAGGTATATGGTTTGGGTGACCATTGTATGATGAGGGGAATAGCGATGAGTGAAAGATGAACCTGCTTGGTCCCCTCAATACATTTGGCATAGGAGGTAATGGGTGGTCATCATGGAGGGAGAGTGTTTCCAAGTAACTGAAGCCTTCCATTGAGAGGGAAATGTAGGTTACTTTGGAAGAGCCCCCCCATGGGGTTTGGGATTCCTAGTGAAGCCACACTCCTTTCATGTTTTATCCTTGTGGATGTTGGTTGAGTGGTTAAATAGGGAGGAGATGTGGAAATGTAGCTAGATGGTAGGTGCAACTTATAGGTGAATCAAGGGTCAAGTTGGCATGGTTTTCATTACAGTGCAGCTAATGGCTCTATGTGAAAGTTCTATGTGGTGAGCAGAGTTGGATGCTTATGACTGTTAGAGTTGAGATCAATATAGAACTCATATTTGTCATAGAACAAATGAACCAATCATAACCCTCCATTTTTATCTAAATTAATACAAAATCATTTTCCACATTTTTTTTAAAACAACATATCTTACAAACGGTAAATCTTCAAAATATAAAAAATACACCATCGTGACGAGAATTAAATTATCTTTCTATAGATATGCACTTTTACATATTTTCGAAAACATTTTTTCAAAAATTCCGTCCGAAAAAATCATATATGATTTTAAAAAATCATGTATGATTCGATTTTACGAATCATATATGATTTTTACAATCATATATGATTCTCAAAAATCATATGTGATTAGTAAAAATCGAATCATATATGATTTTCACAAATCATATATGATTTTTGTTGACCGAAATTTTGAACAAAAAAAGTTGTTAAAAATATATAGTAGTGCATATCTATAGAAAGATAATTTAATTCTCGTCACGATGGTATAATTTTTATATCGTAACGATTAACGGTTTGCAAGATATTTAATTTTAAAAATGGTGAAAGTTATCATAATAAAAAATGAATGGTATTATTGGTTGATTGGATCTATGGTAAATTTTGGTTACATATTGAACTTTTTGTTATTGGATGGAAAGCTTTTTTGGTATCTGATATCGGATAGAATAGTAAAATTCTGTATGGTTTTTGTTTGATAATTCACTGGATAATAATCCAGTAGAGTTTCTGAATTGTATTGTAATTTGTTGTGTTGATATTAATATAATGATTATCTTTTGCAAAAAAAAAAAAAACGAAAATTTCAAATCAAAAGAATCCAATCTCGAGCGTTCAATCTAATCTTCTAATCCAACGGCCAATATTCACGATCCGCGTTGTGGATGTGTTTACTAATAAAACTTGAGAATTTTAAACCCGCCAAAAGTGAAAATTAGAGTCTAGAGAGCCTAAAACGAAAATTTCAAATCAAATCCA
This sequence comes from Chrysanthemum makinoi, assembly GCA_910596185.1. NCBI lineage: Eukaryota > Viridiplantae > Streptophyta > Magnoliopsida > Asterales > Asteraceae > Chrysanthemum > Chrysanthemum makinoi. The sequence goes on from OU343220.1 coordinate 164,803,685, forward strand.
ATCTCGAGCGTTGAATCTAATCTTCTAATCCAACGGCCAATATTCACGATCCGCGTGACTCAAAACCAACCAATCAGAAAACACCTCCACCCACCTATATAACCAACCCCACACTCCCATCAATACCCACAATCTCCCTCACCATTTCTAAAAACACACAAATCTTTTACAACTTTTAGCAATGGCACCAAAGGCAGCAGAGAAGAAACCCGCAGCGGAGAAGAAGCCAGCAGCAGAGAAGGCGCCAAAGCCCAAAGCCGAAAAGAAGCTCCCAGCAAAGGACACGTCAGGAGACAAGAAGAAGAAGAGACACAAGAAGTCGGTTGAAACCTACAAGATCTACATCTTCAAGGTTTTGAAACAAGTCCATCCTGATATTGGGATCTCAAGCAAAGCAATGGGGATTATGAATTCCTTCATAAATGATATCTTTGAAAAATTGGCTGCTGAGAGTTCTAAGCTTGTTAGGTATAACAAGAAGAACACCCTTTCGAGCAGGGAGATTCAGACTGCTGTGAGATTGGTCTTGCCTGGTGAGCTGGCTAAGCACGCTGTTTCTGAAGGCACCAAGGCTGTCACCAAGTTTACCAGCGGTTAGGTTATGTTTGGTTAGATCTGGAGTGTTTGGATGTTGGTTTAGGGTTAGGGTTTCGGTTTGGTTTTATTTTGTAGATCTGGAATATCGATGTCTTATCGATGGTTATGAATTGTATTTCGTTTTAGTTTATGTGGAATGAATGTCTATCTTTGATTTCTGTCAATTCATTCTTGTGTTATTGATTTGAATTGAAAATTGATGGTTGTTTTTAATGAATGAATGAATGAAATGCTGTGTTTTTAGGTTTATTTTTTTCTGTTATAAGTTGTTTTCCTCATTTGATGATATGTGTAACAAGTGCTTGATGAAATGTCCAACTATCATGATTCAGTTAACTACACAAACTTGCCAAAAGTAACAAGGTAGCAAAATGCACGCAATATTGATTATCAATTAATCCCAAACTTACCCAAATGAACAACTCAGATGCTACCATCTCACACCAAATTCTCCATGCCTCAACACAATGAACGGGAATCGATCCACTGTTTTTGAACCAGCTCCACATCCATGGGCAGTCTAATAGCAGCATTTTAACCATATGCCAACACTGTATTCTTACTTTGTGAGGAGCCCAGTAACTATAAATCAAGGTGGCTTGTCGTCTCTCCATACAGAACTCACACAAGTAACATCCAAAGCAAAGGTGCACGATGCAAAAAGAAGCACACATCAGATTTTCCTTTCAAATGCTCAGTATACTCTACAGCTGCCTTCACAGTATGCTTCAAGTAGGGTTGCCTTAAGATGTTATCCTTGTTCCTAAAACGGCACAAACCTTTGACAAAAAGAGTATAACCCACCGTTTCAGCTCATTGTACCATAACTCAAAACTTTGTCATCTGCTATTTAACACCAGTTCAGTAATGAGCTAACCTGTCACCAAACAGAGTGACAAAAAAGCGTTCCAGACACTTTCTATCACAATTTCCCTGTTTTATCACGAAAAACGCATACCGACAGCTTATTTAATCCTAGCACTCTCCCCCTCCGGCCATGCCCTCAATGATTCTCCTCTCTATGATCTCTTATTGGTAACTTATCTCTAGCATCTTATCGGGTTGATTAATGGGTTTGGATAGAGAAGCTTCAGGTTCCTTTAAAATGAATACTCTCACTTGTCATCTCCAAGAGGCTCTCCAGACTGATAGCCGTTTGGGCCTCCATCACATGTCTGGAACTCTTGGTCCCCTCGTAAGATCAACATTTGTGTTTGGCGTGCCTCGATTGATAGGCTCCCCACCAGGTCTAACCTAATCTCTAGAGGCGTTACCATCGGTTCAGGTATCTGTGATTCTGTTCAGGAAACAATTGATCATATTGTCCTAAGGTGCTATGTGTTTGGAGCAGGTGGCCAACCAATCTCATTCCCCTCTTTCTCTATTACAGATGTGAGCTTGGGTAATGTTACTAATCTTGGTTGCCCCAATCTCAACAAAGCTATTCATAGTGTTTTTCAGTGCGGTTTATGGGTGATTTGGAAGTGGATAAACAAGGTTGTGCATGCTGATTCTGATTCACGCAACAAAGCAGTTGAACAAGATGTTTTCCCATCCATTCAAAGGTTACGTTGTAACTCGATCTCGATCCCTTGGGCTGTGTTTAATCAGGTTTAGCTTGGTTCGTTCTAGGTTGTGTTTATTGGTTTGCCTTTTATGTTTCTTTCCTTTCCTTGACTTTGTGTTTATTGGTTTGTGCATTAGGTATAGGTATATTTGTAGTGATATAGAATGTTTATGTGATTCTCGAGGTTGATCAATTTATAGATTATGAATGCAAAAGGAAGCACATATGTGTATGGTAACTCATAAACCTGAACTTTTTTTGCTTCCTGTAACTGGGGTAAGAAAACTAATTCCTTCATAATTCTATTGTGCAATATTAGTAAACAGAACAAAAAAGTACATTACACAATCAAATATGAGAATGAGATCAAGTTATGTATTCCTGGGGATGTCTTGAGTTCTGTTTGACTTGTTTGGACCTACAACTTTTCGCCAAACCATTACCACAGTTAGACATCTCTCCACACCCAAAACTAACTGAAGTACTCTTCTAAACTGACCCGTATGGTTTAAAGTACAGTATGTTTTCAGCATGAATTACACCCCTGTATTAAGATTACAAGAAAAGAAGTTATATTGGAGCATAAACATAACGGGTAGTCATTCGTTGATATACAAATATGTGAACCATCAACTTCCGAAGTAGGAAAGTTTTTATGGGTCTGAAACCCAAAATTGTCAGATGTTGAAACACATGTAGCAAACTAGCAATAACCATACAATACACATCCATTTGCACTGTATATGCATGTTTGTATATTATAAGACAACATATTTGTTTGGTCGATAATGTTGGTTTAGAGCTCGTCACTACAACGACAATCATGTAGACAGTTATAAAAATTATATAAAAGCTATGTGAGGTAAACCCAGCCAAGAAGCAGATTGATCTGGTAATAAGTTTATTGGATTTCAAATACAGTGCACTTCTAGAATGTTTTAACTAGAATATAAATGCATGTACATACAAAGAATTTAGCTCCATCTATGGCAAACACGGTCCTCCAGAACTATAACACACCAACACATGTCAAGTGGCAACACTAACAAACCAAGTCCCGCCCATGATGACTTCACTTCATTTGAATCCAGTCTCGCCAAAACCCTCTCCGAGAAGAAGCATCAGATTCATACACAGCAAGGGCAAAAGACAAGGTACAAGGGTAGTTGAAATGATTAGATGACATGCACCAAAAAACCTTCCCAGGTAACAACTCAAAGCCAAATCACACGTTGCTTATGAAACCATATTTAACACTACAGCAGACACCACCATTGAACACCATCGATCAGATGAAGATCCTCAAAGGGACATGTAAATTGGAGAAGAAAAACTGGGTGGGTCTACAAACCATCCATTTGAAACTGATGTAATCGTGCATACAAACCATTTTGCTCCAAAAGTTTCTTGTGATCACCCAGCTACATACTCAAACCACCCATATTTAGCCATCATATACCAAGAGTACTAGAGAGACATTTACGGACTATAAATATTAGTTCCATTTACATTTTATTTGTAAAGAATTACATCACAAAATTTAGAAGTCGAAAGTTTCAGAAAGTGTCGAAGAGGTTAAGTGTTTAAATTTAAAATGTTGATATATAGTTATAATATATTACTTAATATTTCATTTGTCATGTTTTTTCATAAGTGATCACACTTTCTGGCTATATATAATTACCTGTAGTTAACACTACTATTCAGACGTTTATAAATTACAGCTAAACTCACAGCTAACTGCTTCAACTACAGCTAAAACTGTTAACCGTGTCCTGTATGAGTCCATGACTATTTGACCAAAACCTATTTTATCTCATCACCTAACTGGTCCGACACCCCAAGCTGTGTATTCCTCAGTAAGAATTTGCCACTAATAACAACTTGAGTCCATCTTTACTTGGGGTATTTGTCAATCAGTTAATTTAAATTTTAATCGCACTTGGTTCTGTCAAAAAGTCAAACACTCAAACCTTAAGCCAACCTAAGTCATCTGAAAGCACTGGCACTATTTAACCAATAAAAAAAGTAAAACAAAAATAATGGGGGTTAAAACAACAAAAAAGACCTTGAACTTAAGTTGAAAACATGCGTCTTTTTATAAATTATATTTAAAAGTACTGAGCCTATATATAGTACATTTGACGATTAATCAATTTTATGTTCGGTTCGGATTTATTTCAGTTTCACATCCTTTTGAACAGCCCTAGTTTTAGCTCATTATATAGTGGTCCCGCCAAATACATATGGGTTTACTTTTTCTAAGTGTAGAGGTCAGTTGGCATAAATCTCATGGATTGGTGACCCATAAACATGCGGAGTGCTACCACAGTCTAAAAAACAGATTTGCTTTCGTGATTTTGTCAAAATATCCAAACGAGTGTAAAAGTGGCCAGACATCTCTCACTTTTCAACATACATATGAGCAAGAAGTTTTAAACTATACCTCAGTAACTTGTCCATTATCCATCACCACAATTCTGTCTGCAGCTCTTGCTGTTGATAGCCTGCAAATGGGTTCACAATCAAAATACGGTCTAGCCTACAAATAAATATACATGGGTAAAACCCACCTGTGTGCTATGAAAAGGATTGATCTTTTCGCCTTCATGTCGCTTTTTAATCCCACCAATCATCCCTATGTAAAAAAGAAAGAAAGAAATAAGTTAACTGCTGATAATTGCAGTGAATGACATAAATACAAAATTAGTACACATTATTTGATTACAAGTTAAAGGGAAATTAGAGCATACTTGGACGCATTTGGCTGCAAATGATATTCTTTGAATCCAAGGAAAATAGCGGTGTTGCTTGACCAAATGCCATGCCACAATTGACTGAAGTCACCTCTAATCTGCACTATGTTAGGCATCTCCATTCTAGTTCTGCACACACATCATTCTCTAACCCCTGAAGACCCTCTTAAGCAATTTCTTAGATGTGTCATCCAATACCGTTCTGTCCATGAAGTGCACTAGGATGGATTTTGTGTAACGATTTGCAGAAAAACCAGCATCAAGCATTCTTTCAAGATATGATAATGCTATTTTTGTCTCATTAAACCGAAGAAATCTTGTAATAACTAAATTATAAGTAACACCATCCAACACAAGACCTCCAACTGTCATTTGCCGAAGCAAGTCCCCCGCATCCCTAAGTTTACCATTTTTCATAAATCCACCGATCAAGACATTATATGTATGACGATTAGGTTGCAAGCCCCTATTGGAGAGGTCATTAAAAAGTTGATGGGCAGCAGTGACTTTTCCAACTTTGCACATACCATCAATAATGCTAGTGGAAAGAACAATATCACGAACCATACCAAGACCTTCCATCTTTTTCAATAATATTGAAGCTTCTTTGACTTTTTTATCTTTCCATAAAGAGTTTATCAAAGTAGAGTACGTATTAATATTCGGAGATATACCATGATTCTGAATTTCATCAAAAAGCATAAACGCCTCTTCGAGTCTTCCAACAAGACACAATCCATTGATGAGAGAGGTGTATGTCACGAGATTAGGAACAATTCCCCTTTCATGCATTTCACGGATTAGATTCAAAGCTTTATCTATCTTTTCACTCTTGCAATACCCGTCAATCATTATACTATAGCTAACAACACAAGGTGTACAACCTTGTCTAATCATAGCCTTAAATATCTTTCTAGCCCTATCCACTTTGCCGCATAAACAATATCCTTGCATTAACGCAGTGTAACTAACCTCACTAGGCACACACCCTTGTGCAGTCATAATATCAAAAATCTTACTCGCATGATCCACTTTACCAAGCAAACAATACCCATGAAGTAACGCCGTGTACATATGAGTATCGGGCTTCTCACCTCTATCCAACATCAACTCGTCAATAATCCTATGTGCTTCCTCAACCTCACCTTTCTTACACAAAAAATCAACCAAAATACTACACGTAACCACATCCAACGACACACCACGAGCTTGCATCTCACTCAACAACGTCTTCACCTCTTCCCATAACCCCTTACAACAAAACCCACGAATCAAACTATTAAACGTCACAACATCCGCCTCCACACCTCTCCCAATCATCTCATAAAAAACCTCCAACGCTTCACTCACCTTCCCGCCTTTACAAAAACCATCAATCACCATATTATACTCATTCACACGCGGCCGACACCCTTTACCACTCTCCTCCATATCCCTAACCAAAACAAGCCCACGTTCCACATCCCCACTTTTACAAACCCCATTAATCACCGTCCCATAACTCACCACACTCGGCTCCAACCCATTCCACCCCAACTCACCAAAAAACCTAACAGCGTCACAAACACACCCTGCGTCACACAACCCCCTCAACAAAGTATTAATCACCACACAATCCACCTTAAAACCAAATTTCAGCAGCTTGCCATAAACCGCAAAACCAAAGTCCACCCTACCCATATGACACAAACAATTTATGACAATACTAAAAGTATACAAATTAGGCCTAGGCTTAGGCTTATCCAAACACAACATATCATGACCTATTACTAATGACATTGCATTTTGGTACTGTTTCATTTTGGCTAACTTAATTAATATACGATTAAGTTTGCGAACAGGGGGCACGGGTACGCGTTCGATGAGGCGATTAAATGTAAGGTTTAGATTTATTAGGTCATAATTAGTTTGGTTATTAACATTGGAATGAAGATATTTAGTGATTAAGGTATAAGATGATGGGATTAATGAACGTAGCAGATGATGTTTGTGATGATGACTTAATGAAGAGGGAAACATGGGTTTATTGTAACATTGTAAGAAAAATAAAAAATTAATTGGCAGACAGGAAAACCCTGTTCTTAAACCCTGGGTTGTGCTCGAATGAAGAACTAAGGGTGCGTTTGTTTAACGAGTTTCCAACTGTTGGACTAGAATGATTCTTCAAAAATATAGTTTGGTATGCTAATTTTGAATCAACAGTAACTAATCAATTCAAAAAATGATTCCACTGCAACTTGGTGACTTTTGAGGAATTGATCTACTTTTTCATGTGGGTCCTGTATAACAAAAATCCTCAACCACATGTTATGATAGTTTTTTATAAATCTCTCATATTCCCACGTATATTTTATAAATAATTATATTAAATTTCATTTAAACTTAAAATAATAATATATATTTATTTATTTTTTATTGTAAATTGTCTTTTTAATTTATTTCATACATTTCCTAAATCTAATCCAATTCTAATCCCATCTACAAATCAAACGGACCCAACTAAAGGGGTGTTTGGGATTGGGTTTTAGGAGTTGATTTTGTAAAGCTTATTTAGCATAAGCTGATTTGGGCTTATTTTTTATAAGCTTCGATTTTGTGGCTTATTTTGAGACTTGTCGGCTTATATAAGTTTATTATGATTATAAAGTTGCTAAACACGAGAAAGCTTGTTTAGACAAGCGGCGTTGAAAGCAGAATCGAGCAAAGTTGCTAAACACGAGAAAGCTTGTATAGAAAATCAACACGTATTTACCCCTTTTGCTTTTGATACATTTGGGTTTCTAGCTTCGGCAGTTGTGGAGGTTTTGACTAGGGTTCAACGGGTTGTGCAAAGTAATTTTGCGACCCCTAAATCACAAAATTTCATTTTTAGTAGAATTGGTTTTGCCATTCAAAAGGGGGTTGCGTCACAGCTTGTTGCCTGTTTGCCTGCCATCTTATTGTAATCCGTTATAAAAGTTTAATATATCAAAGTTCTTAAAGCCGACAAGTCTCAAAATAAGCCACAAAATCGGAGCTTATAAAAAATAAGCCCAAATTTCATGAAATTTCGGCTTATTTTTTAAAAGCCCCAATTTTACGGCTTATTTTGAGACTTGTCGGCTTTTATAAGTTTATCATATCATAATAAACTTATATAAGTCAACAAGTCTCAAAATAAGCCACAAAATCGGAGCTTATAAAAAATAAGCCCAAATCAGCTTATGTTAAATAAGCTTAGCCAAACAAGGCCTTACTGGTATTACAATTTAAAAACATAATTACTCCGTAATTTTTTATGTAGCGGTGTCTATCTCTAGTTCTCTACCCAAAATTCTTTATCTCACATTTTGTAACTTTTGGGCCTTTTATGATTGAGTCAAACAAGCTTTATTGTAAGGAGTCGTGGGTTTACAGATCATCAAAATAGGATTCACACATCATGTAAATTTTTACTTTTTTATTTTATTTTTATATATATATTTTTTAATTATAAAAGTGTGAAACAAAAAAACAAACCATAAAATATAAAGTTTGATAGGTAAAAAATATAGGGCAAAATATCATAAAAAATGTCTTTGTTATGTTAATAAAATGAGTAAAAATGCTGAAAAAAATACGGAACAAAAAATTTAAAGTCAAAATAATAGAAGACAAAATATACGAAACAAAAAAAACATTAAAAACTTCTTGTCTTATCAATAAAGCGAATAATATGAGAGATGAGAGAGTTATGTGGTGTACAAACCATATGACCCTTAATTTAACCTGGGATAAGTGTATTTAACTAAAGATCTATTATCTTTATTAATAATCCAAACATTTTGGTAAATAAGTATTATATTTGAGTAAAATAATGTTTTGTACGTTTAATATAAGCTTAACATTTTCTACATCTCAAGAGATCTTATAGATCTTATGTTTTCTTCATTAAACGTCTTGCAGTTATACGTATATTACATGTTTAATGTGTTTTTTTTTGTTTAAAACTTGCGAGTATTGGGTTGCACAGACTATAAGCAATGCGTATGCTAATTTATCATCCTAATATATATGTTAAATATTATTTTTAATATATATGTAAATTATTAAAACATCACACTAATCAACAGATAGCTAATTAGAGCTTTCTCTCATGCATCTCGTTATGTCATGAGAAAACAACTAATTCAAGCCAAAATTTCATATTAGTATATTTTTTAGCAGTTTTGCTAACCATTTTAACATGGTAAATACAAATGCAATTCGACATGTTTTAAACATTAAAATCTCAACGACAAAACGAGTAAACCCACTCAAGTTACAAACACAAAATTTAAAAAAACCATCTTTCATGTAACAGAAATTATAGTTAAATGCATTTTTTTTTTCTTCATGCGTTTTTTAAAGTTTTGATCAATCAATCCCGTGTATATAAAAACTAAACTAAAATAGACTTGATAACCATTATTAAAAATAATTTATACAGCTCTGAATGCATGTCGTAAAAAAAAGAAAAGAAAAAAGAAGGTCCTACCGAGATTTGAACTCGGGTTACTGGATTCAGAGTCCAATGTCCTAACCACTAGACCATAGGACCCATTTTATTACAAGTTTACATATTCTTCTTAATATACATTAGTATTTGAAGATTAGGGAGCATTTTGTTAAACTTCAAAGATAAAAGGACCGAAAGTGGAAATCAAAAACTATAAATACAACAAGAAGAAACATAACTTTGTGAAACGTCTTGCATCAGCGCTTAAGATGGACGACATCGAAAGTAATTCAGCGCTTGAGGATCAAAATACGGTTTATAAAATATCTCTCCGAATGATCGGTCGCTCGTTAAGTGTCGACTCTGCGCCCAAAGTATGATTTATTCTTTAATTATTCATATGCATATTATAATTCATGTAGTTTTTACATACGAATTGTTTACTTATACTATTTAGAGAGATTAGGTCACTCATGATTGATCAATAGAGAGTTTTTATGATGATGCATTGCGATGATGTAGGAGTCAATTTTGAACCTTTTAATAGCTTCAATTTTTGTTATTCTTAGTATTTGTTATACTGATGACGAGGTTATAAGATGTTGGTCATGAAGTTTAGATTTAAGGTTGAAGATATCGTTTGAAGGATATTATTCTTAGTTTAAATAATAGGGGCGTAAACTTTTGGTACGACATATTATAACTATAATCCTACAATACAATTACTATACAACTACAAGTATTGCGAATCTAGCGCGACAAAACCAAATACTCAAATATAATTAGATTAAAGGCTTCAGAATTACTAACTTTTAACATTGTAACAACATAAAAGAGTTGCCGATAGGGTTAATTACAACATTAAAGAGTGGACCACATTGTAAGAACCCTAGTCCAGGATTGGACTCATTATTTAGTAGTCTATATAGCTCTGCACCCTCTTACCATTTTGTGGTACTTCAAACAGTTTATGTCTTCTATTGTCTCTTCATTCATTTGAGTCTTCCTTTATGTAGTAAATTTCATGAGAAGTTGGACATAGGAAGAACAATCGGAAACCGTGAATATTTAAGAGGATGTAAATAGGTTGGGATCGGAGTGGTAAAATGAGTATTAATGCAGTCTTTCATCTCTAAGGAAGCCAATATAAAAAGCTTGTGCTAAAACGGAAATAGGTCAAATACTCAAATGGGTTGAAAGTCATCCAGGGTGTTTATAATTCATACAAGTTGTTGTATTCACTATACTTAGATTATCTTTGGTAATGATCGTGTTACCATATTTTACACACTTAAGTTGAAATTTTAATAAACAGTGCTTTGGTAACAGGAGATAAAAGTGGAATGGGGCACCGGTTTGGCTCAGAAAAGGGAAGCAGAGGCAAGACTAGAAGAGTTAGGACTTCAGAAGACCAAACCATTTGCAAGGACTAGGTAATTAGGACCTTTTATTTCCATGCCTTTGATTAAGTATTTCAATTTTATCACCTACTGAAAAGTGAAAACGTCAACAGTCATTATTCATCTTTTAAGCATAATAATCTCACTGAAAATGCAAAAGATTTACATTTTATGCTCAATGTGAATGCAGAGATGATCCTGATCTTGAAAATATGCTGAAAGAAAGAGTGAGATGGGGTGACCCTATGACTCATTTCGTAAAGGTAACTGCTCAAAAGATCTTGGTTATTACATACAGTACTTCTATATTTTATCACTGACAACTTATTTTCGAAACTTATCAGATAAAGGATTCTGAACTGGTTCTTCCAGATATAGGAGATAACGAGAAGATGAAAGAATCTGGATTTATCATTCCTCAAGAAGCTCCTAAACACAGCTGGTTAAAGAGGGGGTTAGACGGTGCACCAAACCGCTATGGTATCAGACCAGGCAGACACTGGGATGGTGTGGATCGCAGTAATGGTTAGTCTATTTAAGTTATTACTCAGTCAAATGCTTACATTGTATTATGTGTGTGGTGGATTTTTTTTTGGATGAACGATCGTAACATCTTTAAATTGAAACATGTGATTAAATTCCATTGGTTTTTCTTCTTCTTGCAGGATTTGAAAAAAAAAAGTTCGGTGGGCAAAATGAGAAACAAGCTACAAAATGAGAAGCTTACCTGTGGTCAGTATTTGATATGTGAAGTCCGCCAAAACAGAAAATTTAGATGCTTGTACTCTTAACTCAAGTAGTTGTATTTTTGCTGTAAAATGAGAAACAAGCTCCACAACAAGAAGCACACATGAGGTCAGTATCTAATATGTGAAGTTTGCCACGACAGATTCGTGTGACCTTTTGTAACGCCCCGACCCGACAAGGGTAAAGGAATCACAAATAATGGTGTCATATCAAAGCAAACATAAATATCCAAAAGAAGTCTTAACATAAATGCTGAAATAATTCAAGTCAACATGACTTCAATACATAGGTCTCAATGAAAAAAATAAACTCCAACAAAATATCTGAAATAATGAAGTCTTAAATGGCATCATAAGATCAAAACTAAATATCTCTAAGGTAAGTCCACTCAGCACTCATCCCAAAGCAAAACCCAGCTTCAATGCTTAGATACCTGCCGCGGAAGAAAAGAAATGCGGCTGAGCTTCAAAAGCTCAGTGAACAGATATAAAAGCAAAGCGAATATGAAACGATATCGAATACGAAATATAACGAACGAAAAATAGCAAAATCATAATCATTTTCAAAGTATAAATCAGAATTAACGAATAAAGTTTATAGTTAACTACCACGAGCCCAGAAACATATATCATATCATAATCATATTCACATAAGGCAACATTTGTAGGGAGACCTACCAGAGTTATGAAGGACGTGCATGCACGCAGCATCAATCATCGGATAACAGATAACATATTACGGATAACAGATAACAGATCTAGGATGCATCCATACGCCCTGAGACGATGATATTGGTCATATAACATAACTTGAGCTCATAACAGATGACAGATAAAGGACGTGGCGAACATCACTCTCTGCCCTAGAGTCATGTCGAGGTGCATCACGACACGGACATGGAACCCCCATGACTAGTGAAATATTTGGCTCATGTGTCAAACTATCTTAGGTCAAATCAGAATGTCAAAACTGACACATATCATACTTCATCATAAGGTTAATCATATTTTCAAAATCAGAGTTTTCATATCATATAGTTCAAAATCGATGTTTCATAATTCAAAAATCGAAGTTTCAAATAAGCAAACGCTCCAAACAAACGAATGGGGTTCATAGCAAAGGCTTAGGAAACCCTAATATAAAAGCTAACGAAAGAAAACGTTATAAGGAACCTTTACTAAAAAGGTCAAAATATCTGTACCTTATTCCAAAGCAAATGACCAAAAAGCGAAATACGGAAAGCAAAGGATTACTCCTTCTTCACAGAACCTATACACATTAACGTTCGTACATGTTATTTATGATTCCATAATTGTCAAAATGATCTTTTAATGTTTGGTGTTTATACTTAGAGTATTCAGTGATCTTAATAATTTAGAGATTTATGATTAAATGAGACTTAAGTGTTTTATAACCAATATTGTAGGTTATGGTTCATTATGTCATTTATTAAAGTTTAGGGTTAAGTGTGAAAATAGTTTAAAAGTCATAACTCACACAACTCATTAACTCTTGTTTATTTACTCAACACCTTCATGACTTTAACCATATGTTACTTATATACATATTATACGTCAACTTTTATACCCATGAACGTTTATGATTTCTTGTGACAACACAAGTTACTTATTATCCGGATTAGATACACATCGACACACACATGCACAATAGCTTCGAAAAGATATGGGCACGCATACGTTACATATCTACAAGCTCATTTGACTCACAACACACGCGCATGATACACGGTTCACAAATCAATTGGTTCGGTTCACACATCACTTAGGGTTTAGGTTTTGCATGTTCTTTACTCATTTAACTCACGTTCACAAACACTCACATGGTTCGGCTAATATATATGTTTCGGCTTCCATGTTTTACGTAAACCCTAACTCCTCTACGTACCTTACATATTTACGTTTGCATGTTATACCTTGGCCGATTTATTATATATGTGGTTCGGTTTATATATAGCTCGACATACTTAATACCGATTCACACAACACATATTACAATACATGCTCTCTAATATTTATAAGGTCCGATTCATATAAGTTGTTTCGGTTTCATATGGTTCGGAAAAACACAAGCTTCGATTAAAAACAAAACATGTTACAACATATAATAACGTTAGGTGTATCAAAGTGAGACGAGAAGAACGTAGTTATACCTTAGCTTGTCACGTTGGAACCAAAACTTCGACACCAAGGGGTGTTAGCATCGGCGAAAGAAAAGAAAAAGAAGAGGCAAAGAAAATACCAAACTTGCAAACTAGGGTTCCAATTTGTGTTAATGTATTTGTATTTATAGGTGGTACAAATCGGATTAGGCTTGAGGTGTGTGGGCTTCGGCTTGATCCAACCGAACAAAAGAAACACGGCCCAAATGGGCTCTCGGCTTGAGTCCAAACCAACAAAACGAATGGCCCAACTTGGTTCACAAATAAACGAAAGGCGAGACCCAACTATTTATGCGAGACGTTTAACTTTTCGTCATACAAATGTCGATTTCTTAAATATATCCGTTAGGTTTTAATTATAGATAAGTTAAGTTTTTAATTTCGTTAAATGAATATAAATGTCTTTTACGTATTTTATAAATTTCGATTCCAAGGGTATTTTAGTCTTTATTCATGTTTTAGATTTTCAGGTTTTACACCTTTACTCGAATATTTGCAGTTTTCCTGCAGATATCATATATTTTATGGCACTTTATCCAAAACATTTTGCTGTAATCTCTGATTCTGGACCATGATCTTGTATTTGCTTGCTTTTTCATGATTACATGTATATATAAAGTTGAATTGAAAGTTACCCTGCTTGTACCTTTAGAATATAGCACCTATGATGCACGGGGACGGCAATTATGTCAGAGTACCCGTTCCGAGTACTTGCTGGGGACGGAAATGCCTGGGAAACGCCATGGGGACATCTCGAATTCAGGGGACGGCGGCATGAAGTGTATGGGGACATTTCCACTGAGTATTGGGACGTTTCCAAGCCCATTTAGGGTTTTAACTCTTCAAATTCCATAACCGGCCCATTTAATCTCTATATAAATTCGATCATGTGTCATCTCATAAAATAAGATCAGTAGACTAACCCATCTCTCTATTCTCTATATCCACTTCATGGCTTCTCAAGAAGGATCATCAAATACATCAGTAGACGAACCTCCATTGTGGGGCTATGTGACGAATCGAAAAGCCCAGGAGCAACAGGAGGAACTTGGAAATCTAAGTGCAATCTTTGTGAGGAAATCAGACAAGGATCATATTCTAGGGTTAGAGCACATTTGCTTGGTATAAAAGGTAACAATTGTTTGATATTTCTTTGCATGAAAGTTGAATTCTTGTTTTTTATGAAAGTAGGGTGTAGGCTTTTGTGAATGGTAATAGTTGAACGGTTTTTTCTTTGAATGTAATATAATGATGATGCTACTGTTATTAGTATGACTAACTGGCTCAATTGATTGGGTCATATAATGATGTGCTTTGATGTTTAATGTTGTTATAATGATGTGCTTTGATACGTAATATAATGATGTGCTTTGATGTGCTTTGATACATAATATAATGATGACTAACTTTGATGTTTAATGTTGTACCAATATGAAAAGAAAGACTTATACACTATGAAGGAATTTATATTGCATAGTATGATACATGTCACAAAATTCAAATCACTTGACATTCTTATTTGGCGTGCATATATAGGTACTGGGATTTTTATTTGCAATAAAGCAACAACGGGTGACAAACTTGAAATGAAACGGTTAGAAGATGTGTATGAAAAGAAGAAATCCGAGTCAAAAGCGAATGAAGTCAAGTTGCCATGTGAAGCTGGTGTTGGATTTAAGAAAAGAAAAGGTATTTCATCACCTATTGAAAAAACTTTTGGTGTCAATATTAGGTACCAACTGGATCAAGAAATAGCAAGGATGTTTTATACCGGAGGTTCCCATTTAATCTTGCAAGAAATCCACACTATCTCAGGGCTTTTCCCAACAACAAAATTGATGGTTATGTACCTCATGGTTATAATAAGCTCAGAACAACCTTACTACAAAAAGAAAAAGATAATGTTCACAAGCTATTGGAACCACTTAGGTCTACATGGAAAGAAAAATGTGTGACTTGTCACAATTCTTAATTTTCGATCATTTCTCAAACTCCATATTCATCATTTCATATCAATTTATACATGGGTTTTGCATTTCACATTAAACGCGTAAATTTTATATTAAATAAACGTTATCGCGTAAGTTATTATTTTGAACATTTAATCCGCTACTTCCAAAAATGATCCCGATATATTTTTATACTTACATTTAGTTTATAAAAACTATATTTTGAGTTTACCTAGTGTTTTAAATTTATTTTGTATATAAATCGTTAAATTTATATTATTACGACGCTTTTCTTAAAACTACACGATAATTATTATATCACTCAAATTTTACAAGAAATGTATTTTTACAATATGATATCATTATACTCTACTTTGATCTATTAAAAGTTACTTTTACCTAAAACTACCTTAAATACACTAATGTATATAAAACCTTACAAGTTATTTTTACCTACACATTTTTCTTACACTTATTACAAATTATACACAAAATAAAAAAAAGATATTTTGGTAAATCCCTCCCCCCTTGGCCGACCAAGGGGGAGGTAGCATTTAATGTTGGTAATTTTTTTCTTCATTGATAGTATAGATTTATACTCCAATACCTCATTCATTTCACTCATTCATTCTCACTTATTCAAGTCAAGTAAAAATTGCTTTTTCTCTCTTTGTTTTCCTCTCAAGAACCGGCCTTCATAGGTGTTAGCAAGGAATTCATAAAATTTTACAAGCTCAAGTTTAAACAATCTAGATTACACTCTTATAAAGGTTTTGAAATAAAAACCTAGGGTGTTTAGGTTAATCCTTGTTCTAATCACCTCATCATAGTAGCTTGTTGCGGATAGAGATCGCACCTCACTTTAGTGTATCTACTTTTGTCACCATAATCATTGCATCAAAGGAGTTTCCCCACTTTTACTCGTTTAATTGTTTTATAAACTCTTCGAGGGAGATACATGCTCAACTACTTGCTTTTACTTTACACTTATATGAACTTAAATATCTTTTGTTTCACTCTATGTGCGCGTAAGTAGATTATGCCTGAACTAAATTGATCACTATGTTATGAACGCTATTATTTGAATCACTTTCCTTGATTTTGAACCCTTCGACATGTATATTTGAGCTCTTTTAAATTGATTCGGACCCTTTAACATATAAGGGAACACTTTGGACTTGATATGAACTTTTTGACATATAATTGAACTCTTTTAACCTGTAAAGAACCCTATTGATATATTTTAAACTTGTTTGATTTGATTTTGAACGCTTCGACTATCTTGAACCTTTTGATATTATTCGAGCTCTTTGACTGTTCTGAACTTTTGAACTCGACTTAAATCTTTGAACTTAATTACGAACTTTTGAACGGAACTCTTGAACTTAAATACAAACTTATGACTTGGTTGAACTTATTGAATCGTACGTATTATGACCTTGACCTAAAGTCTCCCATGTTCGGAGCATCACTATAAAGTCTCCTATGTTCGAAGCATCACTATAAAGTCTCCTATGTTCTGAAGCATCACTATAAAGTCTCCTATGTTCTGAGCATCACTATAAAGTCTCCTTTGTTCAGAGTATATCTTTGGGAAGAGGCACCCAGTATATCTTTGGGAAGAGGCACCCATTATATCTTTGGGAAGAGGCACCCGTATATCTTTGGGAAAGGCACCCAACATAACTTTGGGTAGTGGCACCCAAAGGCATAATTTGGTTTCATCAAAAGCATCATTACAAAGTCTCCCTTGTTGGAGCAGTGCAAAGTCTCCCATGTTTGGAGCATCCTTGAATTATTATATACGTAGTGCAATATTGTGAATTATTATGACCACTTATACTCGACTATTAGACACACTATATTTTGTGCAATGGGTTGTGAACACACAGGTTGCAAGTTTTGTATGGGCGGAACTGTCACACCCCCAAATTACCTGTTTTGCAGCGGAATGGAATTCCTGGGGATTGACTGTCATAGCATCACAATCACAGTTATGTTGAACGACCTAAAGTGTCGTTTGGAAAAATACATCGTTTGATTAAATAAAATAGTCAGAGTTTACAAAGTAGGTCCCAAATGTAAATCAACTTGTGCGGAAATAAGTTTGTTACAATACAAACGATGTTTTAAAGTAAGTAAAACCCAAGTGAGACGCGTCGTCATCACGACTCCATGATGTGTCCCAATGCGTGCCGTGAAGTGAATGCCTTAGATACCTGAGATTAAAACATGCTAAAAGTGTCAACACAAAGGTTGAGTGAGTTCATAGAGTTTGGTTTGAAATGTAAAGCCTTTCAAAATCGTTTATGCAGCAAAGGCATTGAAAATCCACTCAGTTCCAAGTTCCGCCCATACAAAACTTGCAACCTGTGTGTTCACAACCCATTGCCGAAATGTGTATAGTTTATGTTCCAAACATATGATGTCAAATGAATTTACAATAGTACCTAACTCGACGTAGAACGATAGCACTTAATCCATAAAACTAGACCTAATGTATCAGTAGTCAACTGATTTAGAACGTTATACGACGAAGAACCAAAGCACATAATCCATAGCACCTAACTCAATTTATCAGTAGTCAACTGATTTAGAACGTTATACGACGAAGTACCGTAGCACACAAACAAGAACAATTTATATAGTGTAACCTTTGATTTAGAAACAATGGTAATCATGATAGAGTTTAGCCTCGAAAATCTAAAGTACTCGTGAAAAATATTTAAGCATGCATCTCCCCCAAAACAGTTATGAAAACAAGTAAAAGCAGGGGAATACTACTTAAACTCACTTGGTAAACTGAGGCGATGACAAAAGTGAGTACACCGAGGTATAATGTAATGCGTTAACCGGGACCTATTATCAATGATATGATATGTCATGAGTTGCAATGTAATGTTATGCATGCATTTGATATGTTATTTATACCATTTACGAGTTTTGAAAATATTACTCGACGCCGAAAAATACTCTTTTGACGCCTTGACCAAACAAAAATCACTTTACATGTTTTACGTCAAAATGTCATCCTACAATGGTTTTATAATGATTTATGGTGAAATTACCACTTTTCGTCGCAAAACAATGTCGTCGGAAAAATCATGAAATTAACAAAAATGGCTTTGGAAAACTAGTCGTAAAAATGGTGTCGTCGATCGTTAGAGAACGAACACGACGGTTTTGGAAAGTTTGTATCGATATCTAAAAGTTTCAGTTCAGGAGTTTTCGTCCAAAAGGTCTCGAACATAAAGATAATAGGGTTAAAGATGGTGGTTTTGGCTAATTGTGTGGAGAAAATTAGTTACGGCAAGTTTATGAAAAAGTGCATATCTTTGTCGTTTCAAATCCGTTTCCTACGTTTTATATGTCCTTAGCTTGTGTCATCGAAGTAAACTAATATAATTTTGAGAAGTCGAAATAATTTGTGAAGCTTAAGGCTCGTTTTTGACTCGAAATAACTAAAAACATGTTGCTGAAAATTTCAGAAATAATATCGTTTCGTCGTCAAAATTCAAAAATCCATAACTTCTTCGTTATAAGTCCGTTTTATTCCGTTCAAGCGCCACTGATTCGTTTTAAAGTATATTTTCTAAATATCAAGGCCAAAGTTTTGTACCAAATGTCGGATTTTCCAGAAAATTGAAACAAGGACAGAACCTTAAAATATAGTTATCGAAAATAGTTTTTCTCGAACAAAACCTATTCTAATCCCTTCAAATCAACTCCAAACTAATCTAATCCTACCATACACCTTCTTAGGGTGTCATGGGTTCCTAATCACCATCAAGACCAAAGAATACCATGGGAGTAATTATAGGATGACCTTAGGTATATATATAACTTAAAAATCATGACATAAATGGTATAAATCACAATACTTGCATAAAAGCTCCAAAAATGATAAGAAACATATGAAATGAAAGAGGAAACATAAAATGATGAAAACATGCTTACAAGAGAAATGAAGAGGTGTAGGTAACAAGGATTAACTTAAATATCCTTGGTTTTTATTTCAAAACCATAAAAAGGATATGAACTAGGTTGATTATACACTTGATCTTGAAAATTTTGATCCCTTGTGTGCTTGATGCTTGGCCGGTTTTGGAGAGCCCCAAAGAAGAGAGAAATATTTTTGTTTAACTCTTGAAGAAATGAGATGAATGAATGAGAAAGATAAATGGAAGTAGACTTTTTATGTTGAGTAGAAATCTATATAATCAAGAACCATACACATTTAATTAACACCCTCCCCCCCCAACCGGTTTTTGGGGGATGTGTTTTCTAAATTTTCATTTTTTTTTTTTTTTTTATATATAATGTATATACTTGTAAAAAGGTATAAGTAATTGTGTTAATATTAATAACTTGTAAGGTAAAAGGTAGTCTTTAGGTACAAGTAAGTTTTTAGTAAATCAAAATAGATTGTATTGAGGTGATAAAAATTGTAAAAATACTTTCCTTGTAAAAATTGAGTGATAAAATAATTATCGAGTAGTTTTTAAGAAAACGACGTAATAATTAAACTTTAATGATTTAAGTACCAAATAAATTTGAAACACTAGGAAAACTAAAAATATAGTTTTATAAACTAAATGTAAGTATAAAAATACATCGGATCATTTTGAAAGTAACGGGTTAAATATTCAAAGTAATAACTCACTTGTGATAAAGATTATTAAAATATAAAAATTACGCGTAAAATATGAAATGAAATGTCGTGAATGAATTTATGAGATGCACATGATGTCAATGAAATGTAGACTAATCATAGTCCATATGAAATGCACGTGATGTCATGATCATGAATTCGCCGCTAAACCTCCAAGGTTACGCGAATTTGAAACAAGTAAACCAAGTTTACTAAAATGTTGAAATAATGAAACATGAATCGTGTCGAAATGACCGAAAGTACGGTTGTCACATTCGCCCATCCAAAAGGAATTCAGTCCCTGAATTCAATCGTTGTTAGGTCTAACGGGTTTAGGGTTTAATGTGACAAACTTTCCCATTCCCGAGCAAAACCCTCAAAAGACTTTTTGGTAACCGATTTTACTTAATCCCACAACTCATCAAACAAGAACTGTCATACGATTAGGCTAAATCGGTTTAGGTAACAACTTGTTTCTAGCTCGATCTTTGCAACTCATCAAACAAGAACTGCCAATGGATCAAACTGGAAACAAGTGGTTTGAAGAAAATCTTTTGAAAATTTGGCTCGATTACGAAATTGCTTGCACATATAAGCCTACTACTCCCTTCATTGCATGATTCTTCCTGAATTAGACATAGGTGATCGGGCTATGTATAATTTAGGAGTAACTATGCAATGCTTGGACTAATCGACTCATATGATGTTTGGTGTTGAGTCAACTGATGTAAAAAATTGTGATGAACATCGAGGAGAGAAGACATGGAGAAGTGCCGTTAAAATGATAGTTAAAGCAAAAGAATTAAAATCCTCGTAAATGATATCGAATCGAAAGGAAATAAAGTACGATAGATGAGAATATTTTACAACGGGTAGTTTAGCAAAAGTAGTACATCTTAGGTTATAAAGTTTCGAATACGATGAAAGACATAAACTTAGTACAACGTAATACAATAGGAGAACTAAGACTGCTAGTTTCCGAACTTCTTCATCTTCAAGCGTCGTTGATACCTTGACGAGTTCCTTCTATCATATATACATTCTCATGAGCACCTTCGACTTGTTGACCTTGTTTTTGAGGACATTGATTCCGATAGTGTCCTTGCTCTCCACATCCGAAGCATGTGACTACGGCTTTGCCCTTTCATCCTTAGCAAGGTGTCCTACTTTGATGACGCTAAAGCATATACCACATGGTCCATTATGATGTAGCGTGCATTGGTGGCATCGCGGTAAGTTTCTCGCATAAGCTCTTCCCCTTGTTGGTGCAAAGAACATAGACCCTGGCTACTTCTTGTCTTCTATTATGTTGTTGGTGATGGTTAGTGTTATGGTTTTGGTTGTCGTTATCATAACCTTCCCGGTCATTTTCCCATTTTCTTTTGTTGTTGTTGGTTTGGTTATTGTTGTAATTGGTGTAGTTGTTGGGGTTGTTGTTGTTTTGGTTGGTGTTGGTGTACTTGCCTCTCTTCACTACCCGGCCATGAGCTTTGAGTCAATCGAATAGCTTCCTCAATCGTTTGCGGTCAAGAAGTCACATCGCCTTGGATAATCTCGGAAGTCCGTCAATGAAAGCCTCTAGTAGCTTCTCATTATCCGAAACCATAGATGGGCATAACACGGCCAATTCTTGGAATCTCCGGATGTAAGTGTCGATATCATACCCAATAGTTTTTAGTTCATAGAACTCCGTCTCCAACTTTTTCACTTCCGTTCGAGGACAAAACTTCTTAGTCACCAAACCTTTAAATTGCTCCCAAGTGAGCTTGAAAGCATTCTCCATTCCAATCGGTTGAGCATAAGAATTCCACCAAGACAATGCTCCATCGAGTAATGTGCTCGTAGCAAACTTAACCTTACTGTCATCCGGACAGTTACAAAGCAAAACCACCGATTCCAATTTTTCAAACCATCGAACCATGGCTGTAGCTCCCTCGGTACCTCGAAACTTAGTGGGATCTCCACTCTTGAAATCCTTGTAAGAACAGCTCTTAACTCCGATCCTCCTGCATTTCAGCAAGTAGTAAAGAAGCCTAGCGGCCGGTTTCAAAGCATTGACCTCGGCCTCAGCAGCAGCTGAGCCAATTATGCTTCCCTTTCAATCCTTAATGCCTCGGCTACACTATCCCATACCAACTTTTGAATTTCCGCTTGAGTCATTCCAAGTGTAGCTTTCTTCGGTGCCATATCTTCTTCAAAACAAGAGGAAATGTGAGACGTAGCAAAATCCGATGTTAATAATAAGCGCTTCAAAGAAATGTGATAAGAAACGATAAGTTTAAGGTTATGTTTCAAAAATGATCGTCGGTTTCCGAAAAGATGGGTTATGAGGTGTTGTGAGTGCTTCAATGTATGATGGTTTAGAGACTTAATGTGTGAATAAAGTGTAACTTGACATGTTAGTGGTGAAACAAGGAGTGAGAGTGACTTAAGCCCTATATAAAGATTCATCTCGGCATTTGACGTTATCGGTGACGAATCAGCTGATATAAAAATTGTGATAGGGAATGACAAGGAATTCTCCACGTTAGAGTATGAGGAAAAGATAATGGGATAGGAATTTAAAGGCATCCATGTGACAATCGATGTGAAATGAAAGTGAATAACTCGAAAAATGTACGTAAAAACCGCATGTAAAGTGAACATGCACTTATGATGAAATGATGAGATGCTATGATGATGTAGTTATAGTCTAGGGTCAATGATGCAACCTAGTTCTCTATAACTCAAGCTCGATGCCAATCACACCCCCAAATTACCTGTTTTGCAGCGAATGGAATTCCCGGGATTGATCTGTCATAGCATCACAATCATTGTTATGTTGAACGACCTAAAGTGTCGTTTGGAAAAATACATCGTTTGATTAAATAAAATAGTCAGAGTTTACAAAGTAGGTCCCAAATGTAAATCAACTTGTGCGGAAATAAGTTTGTTACAATACAAACGATGTTTTAAAGTAAGTAAAACCCAAGTGAGATGTCGTCATCACGACTCCATGATGTGTCCCAATGCGTGCCGTGAAGTGAATGCCTTAGATACAGAGATTAAAACATGCTAACAGTGTCAACACAAAGGTTGAGTGAGTTCATAGAGTTTGGTTTGAAATGTAAAGCCTTTCAAAATCGCTTTATTCAAAGAAAGGCATTGAAAATTCACTCAGTTCCAAGTTCCGCCCATACAAAACTTGCAACCTGTGTGTTCACAACCCATTGCCAGATGTGTATAGTTTATGTTCCAAACATATGATGTCAAATGAATTTACAATAGTACCTAACTCGACGTAGAACGATAGCACTTAATCCATAAAACTAGACCTAATGTATCAGTAGTCAACTGATTTAGAACGTTATACGACGAAGAACCAAAGCACATAATCCATAGCACCTAACTCAATTTATCAGTAGTCAACTGATTTAGAACGTTATACCAATGGCACCGTAGCACTAAACAAGAACAATTTATATAGTGTAACCTTTGATTTAGAAACAATGGTAATCATGATAGAGTTTAGCCTCAAAAATCTAAAGTACTCGTGAAAAATATTTAAGCATGCATCTCCCCCAAAACAGTTATGAAAACAAGTAAAAGCAGGGGCTTACTACGAACTCACTTGGTAAACTGAGGCGATGACAAAAAGTGAGTACAATGAGGTATAATGTAATGCGTCAACCGGGACCTATTATCAATGATATGATATGTCATGAGTTGCAATGTAATGTTATGCATGCATTTGATATGTTATTTATACCATTTACGAGTTTTGAAAATATTACTCGACGCCGAAAAATACTCTTTTGACGCCTTGACCAAACAAAAATCACTTTACATGTTTTTACGTCAAAATGTCATCCTACAATGGTTTTATAATGATTTTTGGTGAAATTACCACTTTTCGTAGCAAAACAATGTCGTCGGAAAAATCATGAAATTAACAAAAATGGCTTTGGAAACTAGTCGTAAAATAGTGTACGTCGATCGTTAGAGAACGAACTCGACTGTTTTGGAAAGTTTGTATCGATATCTAAAAGTTTCAGTTCAGGTTGAGTTTTCATTCCAAAAGGTCTCGAACATAAAGATAATAAGGGTTAAAGATGGTGGTTTTGGCTAATTGTGTGCTGAAAATTAGTTACGGCAAGTTTATGAAAAAGTGCATATCTTTGTCGTTTCAAAATCCGTTTTCTCGTTTATATGTCCTTAGCCTTGTATCGAAGTAAACTAATATATTTTTGAGAAGTCGAAATAATTTGTGAAGCTTAAGGCTCGTTTTTGACTCGAAATAACTAAAAACATGTTGCTGAAAATTTCAGAAAATAATACGTTTCGTCGTCAAACTTCAAAAATCCATAACTTCTTCGTTATAAGTCCGTTTTATTCCGTTCAAGCGGCCACGGATTCGTTTTAAAGTATATTTTCTAAATATCAAGGCCAAAGTTTTGTACCAAATGTCGGATTTTCCAGAAAATTGAAACAAGGACAGAACCTTAAAATATAGTTATCGAAAATAGTTTTTCTCGGACAAAACCTATTCTAATCCCTTCAAATCAACTCCGAAACTAATCTAATCCTACCATACACCTTCTTAGGGTGTCATGGGTTCCTAATCACCATCAAGACCAAAGAATACCATGGGAGTAATTATAGGATGACCTTAGGTATATATATAACTTAAAAATCATGACATAAATGGTATAAATCACAATACTTGCATAAAAGCTCCAAAAATGATAAGAAACATATGAAATGAAAGAGGAAACATAAAATGATGAAAACATGCTTACAAGAGAAATGAAGAGGTGTAGGTAACAAGGATTAACTTAAATATCCTTGGTTTTTATTTCAAAACCATAAAAGGATATGAACTAGGTTGATTATACACTTGATCTTGAAAATTTTGATCCCTTGTGTGCTTGATGCTTGGCCGGTTTTGGAGAGCCCCAAAGAAGAGAGAAATATTTTTGTTTAACTCTTGAAGAAATGAGATGAATGAATGAGAAAGATAAATGGAAGTAGACTTTTTATGTTGAGTAGAAATCTATATAATCAAGAACCATACACATTTAATTAACACCCTCCCCCCCCAACCGGTTTTTGGGGGATGTGTTTTCTAAATTTTCATTTTTTTTTTATATATATAATGTATATACTTGTAAAAAGGTATAAGTAATTGTGTTAATATTAATAACTTGTAAGGTAAAAGGTAGTCTTTAGGTACAAGTAAGTTTTTAGTAAATCAAAATAGATTGTATTGAGGTGATAAAAATTGTAAAAATACTTTCCTTGTAAAAATTGAGTGATAAAATAATTATCGAGTAGTTTTTAAGAAAACGACGTAATAATTAAACTTTAATGATTTAAGTACCAAATAAATTTGAAACACTAGGAAAACTAAAAATATAGTTTTATAAACTAAATGTAAGTTTAAAAATACATCGGGATCATTTTTGAAAGTAACGGGTTAAATATTCAAAGTAATAACTCACGCGATAAAGATTATTAAATATAAAAATTACGCGTAAAATATGAAATGAAATGTCGTGAATGAATTTATGAGATGCACATGATGTCAATGAAATGTAGACTAATCATAGTCCATATGAAATGTACGTGATGTCATGATCATGAATTCGCCGCTAAACCTCCAAGGTTACGCGAATTTGAAACAAGTAAACCAAGTTTACTAAAAATGTTGAAATAATGAAACATGCAATGGGTTGAAATGACACGAAGTTGCGGTTTGTCATGGGGAACTTGGGCTGAGTGGATTTACAATGCATTTGCTTTGAGAACTCATTTAACCTCGTGTGCTTGAACATAAACTAGACATATTTTGGCAGTGGGTTGTGAACACACAGTTGCAAGTTTTGTATGGTGAACTTGGAGAGTGGATTTGCAATGCCTTTGCTTTTGTGGACTATTCTAAATGACCAAACTTTGCCTTTGTTGCATGAACGCTCTTTAAAAGCTTTACTTGTTAACCAAACTCTATGAACTCACTCAACCATTGTGTTGACACTTTTAGCATGTTTTATCTCAGGTATCTAAGGCATTCACTTCATGGCATGCATGTGGACTTATCATAGAGTCGCGGTGTCGGCGTCTCACCTACATTTTTTTGCACTTAACTATCGTTTGATTGTAACAAACTTATTTTGGTATCTTGGAAATCTATTGGGACCTATGTTTTGTAAACTCGATTATTTTCTTGAATCAAACGATATTTTCCAAACGACACTTTAGGTCGTTCAATATAACTGTGATTGTGATGTTATGACAGTCAATCCCCAGGAATTCCATTCCACTGCAAAACAGGTAATTTGGGGGTGTGAAAGATTGGTATCAGAGCTTCAGTTATAGAGAACTAGGTTGCATCATTGACCCTAGACTATAACTACATCATCATAGCATCTCATCATATCATTGTAAGTGCATACTCCTTATACATGCGAACTTATGACTCAACACTAAACATCATATGAGACGATTAGTTCAAGCATTGCATAGTTACTCCTAAATTATACATAGCCTGATCACCTATGTCTAATTCAGGAAGAATCATGCAATGAAGGGAGTAGTAGTCTCATATGTGTAAGCAATTCGTATCGAGCCAAATTTTCAAAGATTTTCTTCAAACCACTTGTTTCCAGGTTTGATCCGTGGTGATTCTTCTTGTTTGATGAGTCGCAAAGATCGAGCTAGAAACAAGTCGTTACCTAAACCGATTTAGCCTAATCGTATGACAGTTCTTGTTTGATGAGTTGTGGGATTAAGTAAAATCGGTTACCAAAAAGTCTTTTGAAAATTTTGCTCGAGAATGGGAAAGCTTGTCTCATCGAGCCTAATCATAAGAGAGCATGTATTTAGGACGGGGAATGGTCACGATAGCATGAGACCGTATCTAGTTGAACGAGGAACCCATATGCATGAGCATTGACATAATCATTTAAACCATACACAAGCATAAACTTTTAGAACTCTTGTCGAGATTCCAACTATTGTATCATTAATCGAATCACGAGGACGTGATTCCGCTGACATGGGAAGAATGTCACAATTCTTAATTTTCGGTCATTTCTCAAACTCCATATTCATCATTTCATATCAATTTATACATGGGTTTTGCATTTCACATTAAACGCGTAAATTTTATATTAAATAAACGTTATCGCGTAAGTTATTATTTTGAACATTTAATCCGCTACTTCCAAAAATGATCCCGATATATTTTTATACTTACATTTAGTTTATAAAAACTATATTTTGAGTTTACCTAGTGTTTTAAATTTATTTTGTATATAAATCGTTAAATTTATATTATTACGACGTTTTTCTTAAAAACTACACGATAATTATTATATCACTCAAATTTTACAAGGAATGTATTTTTACAATTTTTATGATCTCATTATACTCTACTTTGATCTATTAAAAGTTACTTTTACCTAAAACTACCTTAAATACACTAATGTATATAAAACCTTACAAGTTATTTTTACCTACACATTTTTCTTACACTTATTACAAATTATACACATTATAAAAAAAATATATATTTTGGTAAATCCCTCCCCCCTTGGCCGACCAAGGGGGAGGTAGCATTTAATGTTGGTAATTTTTTTCTTCATTGATAGTATAGATTTATACTCCAATACCTCATTCATTTCACTCATTCATTCTCACTTATTCAAGTCAAGTAAAAATTGCTTTTTCTCTCTTTGTTTTCCTCTCAAGAACCGGCCTTCATAGGTGTTAGCAAGGAATTCATAAAATTTTACAAGCTCAAGTTTAAACAATCTAGATTACACTCTTATTAAAGGTTTTGAAATAAAAACCTAGGGTGTTTAGGTTAATCCTTGTTCTAATCACCTCATCATAGTAGCTTGTTGCGGATAGAGATCGCACCTCACTTTAGTGTATCTACTTTTGTCACCATAATCATTGCATCAGGTGAGTTCGTAGCCCCACTTTTACTCGTTTAATTGTTTTACAAACTCTTCGGGGGAGATACATGCTCAACTACTTGCTTTTACTTTACACTTATATGAACTTAAATATCTTTTGTTTCACTCTATGTGCGCGTAAGTAGATTATGCCTGAACTAAATTGATCACTATGTTATGAACGCTATTATTTGAATCACTTTCCTTGATTTTGAACCCTTCGACATGTATATTTGAGCTCTTTTAAATTGATTCGGACCCTTTAACATATAAGGGAACACTTTGGACTTGATATGAACTTTTTGACATATAATTGAACTCTTTTAACCTGTAAAGAACCCTATTGATATATTTTAAACTTGTTTGATTTGATTTTGAACGCTTCGACTATCTTGAACCTTTTGATATTATTCGAGCTCTTTGACTGTTCTGAACTTTTGAACTCGACTTAAATCTTTGAACTTAATTACGAACTTTTGAACGGAACTCTTGAACTTAAATACAAACTTATGACTTGGTTGAACTTATTGAACCGTACGTATTATGACCTTGACCTAAAGTCTCCCATGTTCGGAGCATCACTATAAAGTCTCCTATGTTCGGAGCATCACTATAAAGTCTCCTATGTTCTGAGCATCACTATAAAGTCTCCTATGTTCGGAGCATCACTATAAAGTCTCCTTTGTTCGGAGTATATCTTTGGGAAGAGGCACCCAGTATATCTTTGGGAAGAGGCACCCATTATATCTTTGGGAAGAGGCACCCAATATATCTTTGGGAAGAGGCACCCAACATAACTTTGGGTAGTGGCACCCAGCATAATTTGGTTTCATCAGAAGCATCATTACAAAGTCTCCCTTGTTGGAGCAGTGCAAAGTCTCCCATGTTTGGAGCATCCTTGAATTATTATATAATGTAGTGCAATATTGTGAATTATTATGACCACTTATACTCGACTATTAGACACACTATATTTTGTGCAATGGGTTGTGAACACACAGGTTGCAAGTTTTGTATGGGCGGAACTTGGAACCGAGTGGATTTACAATGCCTTTGCTTTGAGAACTCATTTAACCTCGTGTGCTTGAACATAAACTAGACATATTTTGGCAGTGGGTTGTGAACACACAGGTTGCAAGTTTTGTATGGGCGGAACTTGGAACTGAGTGGATTTGCAATGCCTTTGCTTTTGTGGACTATTCTAAATGACCAAACTTTGCCTTTGTTGCATGAACGCTCTTTAAAAGCTTTACTTGTTAACCAAACTCTATGAACTCACTCAACCATTGTGTTGACACTTTTAGCATGTTTTATCTCAGGTATCTAAGGCATTCACTTCATGGCATGCATGTGGACTTATCATAGAGTCGCGGTGTCGACGCGTCTCACCTACATTTTTTTTGCACTTAACTATCGTTTGATTGTAACAAACTTATTTTGGTATCTTGGAAATCTATTGGGACCTATGTTTTGTAAACTCTGATTATTTCTTGAATCAAACGATATTTTCCAAACGACACTTTAGGTCGTTCAATATAACTGTGATTGTGATGCTATGACAGTCAATCCCCAGGAATTCCATTCCGCTGCAAAACAGGTAATTTGGGGGTGTGACATGACTATTGTGAGTGATGGTTGTGATCCTACAAGAAAGCCTCTAATCAATTTCATGGCTGCTTCAAGTAATAATGGTCCTATGTTTCTAAAGGCAGGAAATTGTTTTGGAGAAGTAAAAGATAGATTTTTTATTGTTGATTTGATGAAAGAAGTCATAAACGAAATTGGTCATCAACATGTTGTGCAAATCATTACTGACAATGCTGCAAATTGTAAGGCTGCTGGAGAGATTATAGAGTGTCGGTCATCTATTGGAAACCGACTCTCTATAATCTCTCCGGCCGCCTTACAATTTGCGGCATTATCAGTAATGATTTGCACAACATGTTGATGACCAATTTCATTTATGACTTCTTTCATCAAATCATCAATAAAAAATCTATCTTTTACTTCCCCAAAACAATTCAATGCCTTTAGAAACATAGGACCATTATTACTTGAAGTAGCCATGAAAGTGATTAGAGGCTTTCTTGTAGGATCACTCCAACCATCACTCACAATAGTCACACCTTTTTCTTTCCATGTAGACCTAAGTGGTTCCAATAGCTTGTGAACATTATCTTTTTCGTTTTGTCATAAGGTTGTTCTGAGCTTATTATAATCAGGAGGTACATAACCATCAATTTTGTTGTTGCGAGTGAATTGAGCCATTCACAAAAGCCTGCGCCCTACTTTCATAAAAAAACAAGAATTCAACTTTCACGCAAAGAAATATATCAAACAATTATTACCTTTTATACCAAGCAAATGAGCTCTAACCCTAGAATATGATCATTGTTTGATTTCCTCACAAAGATTGCACTTAAATTTCCAAGTTCCTCATGTTGCTCCTGGCTTTTCGATTTTCGTCACATAGCCCTACAATGGAGGTTCGTCTACTAATGTATTTGATGATCCTTCTTGAGAAGCCATGAAGTGGATATAGAGAATAGAGAGATGTGTTAGTCTACTGATTGTATTTTATTTAGAGATGAGACATGATCGAATTTTATATAGAGATCAGATGGGCCGGTTATGGAATTTGAAGAGTTAAAACCCTAAATAGGCTTGGAAACGTCCCCATACTCAGTGGAAACGTCCCCATACACTTCATGCCGCCGTCCCTATGAATTCGAGACGTCCCCATGGCGTTTCCCAAGCATTTCCGTCCCCAGCAAGTACCCGGAACGGGTACTCTGACATAATTGCCGTCCCCGTGCATCATAGGTTAAAAACATTCAGAACTAGTTCAAGGAGAATGAAGAGGAACTCATAAGAACCTAATGCTTTTTTGATTTGATAGCAAACTGTTAAAAGTTGGAGCTCCTATAATCAAATGACGGATGGAAGAGGAGGCTTTTTGTTATGTTACACTATAAGTTGAAGATACGTGCTAAGCTTGCGGTTTAAGACACATCAGACTTATAACTTACAAGTAATGATTGGTCTTGATTAACTGTCCTTGTTTGATTAGATATGATTCTGATGGAGTCTTCTCTTTCAGTCTCAGTCTCGGTCTCAAGGTGTGAGCTGTAGTTATCACACGGTTTATCATGGCACCTATTGTGCCCAAATGGGATGTCTTTATATGCAACTATGCAAGTACTGCATAAAAAGATTCACAAATTTGATACTTAAGACTGCTTTGAGAGTTAGGTGATGATGGAAATATAAAAGCATGGTTTTAATGTGTTTGGGTAAGAATGCACTGAATGTCTGGATGTTCCTTTTCCTTTCGGAACCTTTATATCCAAAGGAAGTGGCAGATTGGAGGCTATAAAAAAATGTTTCAGGTTGACCCAAAACACTATTTGCCCGGTTGTTGAAACTTATTTGTTCTACATACAAATATTTGTAAATTTTAATTACAAAGACTTCATTATTAGTGTAGGTGCCTTTCGACCCGTGCGGCCCTTTTCTTTAGTGGCTATTTACCATTATGACCATTTATCAAATATGGATTCAGTCTACCATCAGTACCATATTATCTCTCAATGAGATATGAAAAAGGTTTAAAGCTGAAGTGTGAGTAGCATATGATTATTGCTTCTCTTTAGTTCCCACATATTTAGATACTTAGAACCAGTTTAGTCATCATGTTTTTGAAAGCAGCAACATGGTGAAATGTGGTATGTGTCATGTACATGAATCCAGCATCAACTTGAATACACCGAAAGTAGAGGTGTCAGGATGCGGGTTTTTAGGACCATCTGTCTAATTTTTCATAGTTAAGGACGGAATACATAGTTTTGTAAAAACCACAATGACCAATACCATTAGAGCAATAATTAACCAAAAAAAAACTTTCAATATTGGATTGGTACTATTATCATTTTTGTAACAAAACACGTGCATTTTTTGCTTGTGCCATTTTGAAATTCTGTATTTCTGTACATTTAATGCCATACAATCATTTTTATTAGAATTGATTATGTACGAAGATAGTAGAAGCAACTTGCATCCATGTGATCCCCGTGTGTTACGCCATGTCATTATGACTTGCAATTTAATGTGATTCTGTTTTTCATTTTTTGAAATAAACAAAAGGACATAAGGATATTCAAAATTCATAGTTTTATCTTTTCAATTCGATCAATAATACACATTGAGCGCCATTGAAGGCTGCTGAAAAACTTTTGAACCTATTTCAACATGCTTTGATACTCTATCGGCATAAGATTTGATTTCAGCATATAGTTTAAATGTGAACACTTTGACTTGAACTTAAACCATTTGAGACTTTTGATGACCTCGAGCTAGCTCGTTCGCTGAGTCATACGCAGCGGCGGACAAAAAACCAAGAGTCATCAGGTTCATTTATGAAAAATATCGAAAATCGTAACCCAAAAATTAAGGACCGGTTCATTTTAGAAAAATCGATATATTTGACATAATTACACAACGCAAAAAAAAATTCATGTGGTCCCCCCCGCGCGTCATACGTGCCTTGACCTTGAACCGATCTAAGACTTGACTTCTATTGAACTTGAACCTATTTGACACCTGCACACCTGAATGTGATGATAGTTATTACGGGATTTGAAAAGCTCCAACAAGAGCTACTGGAACCCTTGAAATCATTAACCACAAAATTAATCCTCTCTGTATTTAAAAGCATGTCATGGCTTAGATGTAGAGTGGGTAGAGTAACTTGAATGAAATACTTGAATACGGAAACTAAGGTGTTTCTTTAAGCTTATATGTGGGCTTATGAGCTTATATGATTCCAGCTTATATTTCGTAAGCCTCAATTTTCCGGCTTACTTTGAAATTTATGAGGTTATATAAGCGTATTATAATATACTTGTATAAGCCCATAAGTCTTAAAATAAGCCACAAAATTGAGGCTTGTGAAATATAAGCCGAAATCAAATAAGCTCATAACCCCACATAAAAGTTTAAACAAACACCCTAAAGTCGACACTAACTTTCTGAAAAATAACCGAACATGAAACATGAATGAACCAACTTACAAAAACCCTTCAACTCTAGGTCTCTAGTGACATGAATCTTTGACCATGGAAAAAGGGCAAAACCCTGAAAGTAATTTTGATACACCACCTGATACAACAAAACTACTTGACCTTCTAGCGACATGCCCGTGAACAATTGAAATCATTGGAGTCGCCACAGATTCGGACCTTGAGGCAAACTTGAAATTTGAAAAGTGAAGTAAAAATGTCCACATGGGTGGTTAAAGTCGAGAATCAATGTACAAAAGTTGTTGAAAAACAGTAAGAAACCATCAGCGCCATTAAACCAAAGTACGTTAAACACAAAAGTTTAAGCGAATAAAGTAATCAGCTTCCTCCTGCTAATTAACCAGCAACCGAGGCTTTCATATTTGAATCGAGGACACAGTAAAACCAAACATAGCATAAGTAATTCATCACTAATTAGTAATAACTAATCATCATATATGTATTTATACATCTTTAATCCAAAATCTAAACTACTAAAACCAAAAACATAACAAAATAAAACAACCTAAACTAAACTAATCTCAACTAACCTAAACTAACAAAACATAATAAAACACTACTACTAATTAGCTCTTCCAGCATTGGGAAACATCTTAAACAAGGACTCGATATCAGGCGAAGTAAAAAACTCCATATTCCCATCATGACACGTCGAAACGGGTCTTCTCTTTCTCGGCGGAGGCGGACACGGAAACACTTTCGGTATCCTCGAATGATTCGAGGTCGGAGTTGTCGAACCAGATTTCGACAGCTTCTCATCATCATCTTCTTTCTCATTCTTGTTCTTCTTTGTCGATATCGGCTTTAACTTAATACCAATCCATTTGTTTCCTTCTTTTGATTCTAAATTTGTTGCATTCGATTGATTCTTTTTGAAAAACTTCATTTTTATTTTCTAGAGGAAATGAAATTTTTGTGTGTGTTTTTTTGAGGGTTTGAATGATGGCGGTAAAATAAATGGGGAGAATAATTTGGGGGAATTTATAAAGAATATTTGCATTGGATTCTTTTTTTTTTGTATCATTGATAGGGGAATATTGGGCTGCCCGTAATATGTCGGTCAGACGGTCAGTGAAATTCGAGTTAAATTTTGGGGGTTTGGCGCTAGTTTTTGTTAACGGCTTGTTTTCCCGCGCTTAAGGTTTTGGACTTTTTAGGTAATACTTTCACACCAATTTAAGTTAGTTGGGCTGGGCCAGTGAAAACTATGAAAAAGATATTAGGCTTTGGGTACAATTATCTGTTTCAGTGTTTGATATTGTTAAGGTGGTGTTTGTTTTTTAAGAGGCTCTGGATCTGAATCTGAACCGCACATCTGAATCTGAATCTGAGGCGTAAATGTCTGAATCTGACCGCATCTGAACGGGAAAAAAAAACTCATGTTTGAACCGCACATTTGCTTGCTCATACTAATTTTTTTTTTGGTTATTTTTGTGTTAACAAGAGGCAACAAGAGGCATTCAGACACCCCTCTCAAGTCTAGACCATTAAGATCTTACTGCCTCTGACTGCGTCTGAACGGGAAAAAAAAAACAAACGGTCTGAATGGCCAAAATGTCTGACCGCGTCTGAACGGTTCAGATTCAGATGCTGTTAAGAGGTTTTTTTGGAAAAACAAACACAACCTAAGTGTTAACTCAAATAAAAACATTATAAGTCAAAGTTATAAAATAGCGTGAGACGTGCGTGATAGCATGGTTAAGCCTCACGTCTTAAATGCTATGGCGAAGCCACATTATTTGTTAAAGCGTAATTTAAAGCAACACAAAATATGAAAACATTTATAGATTTATATATTTGTATCATATTTAATATATATTGAGTTCGCAAAAAGTGTTATACATAAAGTATAAAGGCAAGAAAACAATCCATGCATATAATCTTTTTCATTTCTTTAAAAAAAACTTTTTTATCGGAGTTGAATTCTAAAATGGCGGCACGCCTTAGCGTGTCTTTTCACGCTTCATCTTACGTCACGTTTAAAGCAGACGCATTAGTTTATGTTGTAACGTAGAGGTCACGCCTCATATTTTAGCGGCATCATGACACGCCTTTTAAAACCTGTATAAAGTTATAAACATCCAAAACATCCGCTTAGTACGGTATGGAAGATGTGTTGAGAGTTTCATGATTTGTAATACGAGCGACAGATCATTTCATTCATTCATTGTATCATGACTGTATCTATTTTTTTATTTTATTTTATTTTTTTGTCTTATTCGGTGTGTACAAAACATCACATGTACAGTACCAAGAAATAATAAGTGAAATTACGACCAAGAAATAGTTCTAGCTAATACAACTAATTTTTTTTCTTTCTAGTACTAGAGAACCAAGCAAAAAAATAATTTAAATCGACCTATAACAAAATCGAAATACAATAAACAAAAGAATCATTGCTTACCCTTTACTAAATATAGTTATACAGATGTGTCAAAAACTCAAAATGACTGAGTCGGACAATTGAGTAATTGTTCAAAACGCACTATGACCAAACCACAAGTCATATAGGCATGGTTCGACTAACTATGTTTTTTTATTGTCTATATTTGTAGTGTTTCTAAATATTTCATTCATATAATCAATATATTTACGATTTTGTGTACATAATATTTTATTTGCCTTGTTTTTTATTGCATGTATAACTTTTTAAGAGATAAAGTGTAACATCAACCGACTCATTCATGATTTTAAATTGGTTTAGCATTTTCTCATGTTTATTTTGAATATGATCACTAATGTTAAAATTGTTGCGAGTGAATATTCGATTTTAAACGAATAAAGGTCCCATAATAATGATCTACTTTTTCTTTTTCTGTCACAATAAACTTAACATGATTCATCATGTAAACATTAAAAGATTTTAATCATTTTACATTAGCTGAACTCAAATTGCCGAATCTCATACGCTTCTTTTCTATTAAACATTGTATTTTTTTAAAATCAATAGTTGTCATGTCATTATAGTCCGATTAGAAATACTCTCTTTAAATATAACTAGATGAGTACCCATGTATAATAACGAAATTTTATTGCGACATATCGTTTAGTGATAAAAATAGGTTTATGGGTTATAAACGAAAAATAATAAAAGTTTGAAGATTTGGAGATTAAACATAATGTTTTGAAACCCGGTTCGACCCGAGTGGTTCAACCGATTGAACCGTTCAGGTCAAAAAACGGGTCGATTTAAACCGAGTCAACCCGACGGCTTAGGTCGAAACGGGTCAAATTAAACCGGATTAACCCGCTGGGCTTGAAATGTCCCGGGTGAACCCAATTTTCGATGTGTATTAATAGTTTTCTTTTGAAATATATTTTTTCAACATTTCTTTTTTTAGTTTCAATTTTTCACTTTTCACTTTTTGGTTTTTCCTTTATATATAGTATATAGTATATAGCAGAGTATCCGGGCGTTGAACCAGTTGGTCCGGTCCAGTTTTCAAAACTATATTATATTTATATTATATATTATATTTCATATATATTGAGTTTACAAAAAGTGTTATACATAAGGTATAAAGTCAAGAAAACAATCCATGCATGTAATCTTTTTCATTTCTTTAAAAAAAAACTTCTTCAACAAAGTTGAATTTTAAAATGGTGGCACGTCTTAGCGCGCCTTTTTACGTTTCATCTTACGCCACGTTTAAAGCAGACGCGTTGGCTTATTTCGTAATGTAGAGGTCATGCCTCTTATTTTAGCGGCACCATGACACGCCTTTTAAAACGTGTATAAAGTTATAAAGATCCCAAACATCCCGCTTAGTACGGTATGGAAGATGTGTTAGAGAGTTCCATGATTTGTAATACGAGTGACAGATCATTTCATTGTACCACTGTATCTATTTCTTTATTTTTTGTCTTATTCGGTGTGTACAAAAACATCACATGTATAATACAAATAAATAATAAGTGAAATTACGACCAAGAAATAGTTCTAGCTAATACAACTAATTTTATTTTTTCTAGTACTAGAGAAACAAACAAAAAAATAATTTAAATTGACCTATAATAAAATCGAAATACAATAAACAAATGAATCATTGCTTACCCTTTAATTTACTAGCATACAATATAGTTATACGATTTTTGTGTAGGTAGTATTTTATTTGCTTGTTTTTTATTGCATGTATAACGCTTTAAGAGATAAAGTGTAATATCAAGTGACTCATTCATGATTTTACATTGGATTAGTATTCTCTCATGTTTATTTTTTTTGAACGGCGGGATTTTATTAAAAACTAGCAAAAGCTAAGAACAATTACATAGAAGCAATACAAGCTAAAGGATTTTGAACCCAACCTACCCAACTAAACTTAAACTTAGGATTTCTATATGAAATCCAAAAAAACGATTGAGAAACAATGAAATCCCATAGAACCGCCTTCTTAGGAGGAGGAATCGAGAAGATCAACCAATTTCGAAAACTCCAAATAGACCATAAAAGAGTTCCCCCAACCCCTTCCAAAAAGTTCTTCGCCTTATTTGGTAAATGCGAGAAATTAAGCCACGCAACCCACTCCGAAAGATTGTCACAAACAGGAATGTCAAGCTCCCACCATCTAGCCAACAAAGCCCACAAATCTTTAGCCATCTCACAAGAGAAGAAGATATGATTTGCAGATTCAACATCTTCGCAACAAATGGGACACAAGATTGAGCCAACATTTACCTTTTCTATCCAAATTAACTCTTGTAGGAAGCTTATTAAGCATTAATCTCCACAAGAAGACATTGACTTTAATAGGAATACTACAGTTCCAACGAGTAGCATTAGAGTCCATGTCTACGGAATTGACATCAATCAAAGAACGAACGGATGCAACATAAAAACCGGAAGAATAATCCAATGACCATAACCAAGAATCATTATGATCTGATATCGAAACAACCCCAACAGCAGATAACAAGGCAGTGAATTGACTCGATTCTTCACATCCTCTAGGAAGCCGCCTGAGAACAAAGGACCAATCACTAACCTGAAGCCGGTTCGCAACATTGCAACCTCTATCATTATCAAGCATATAAATACGTGGATATTGAAATTTAAGAGGGCGATATCCACACCAAATGTCCTCCCCAAAACGAGTGGAAACACCATTCCCTATCTTCCTGACACATAAAGAAATTAAGTCCAAACCTTTATGTTTAAGCCGCTTGACGGATGACAAAATAGCACCCCAAGTGCTATGGTTAGAGGAATGAGCAAACTCCTCGTCAATACCTCCATTTAGCCTATAAATATTTTTAATAACTCTACCCCAAAGATCAGTAGGATGATATAAGAACCTCCATAACCACTTGAACAAAAGCCCAACATTTAAAGCGAAGATACTACCAACTCCAAGACCTCCCAGCTTCTTGCTTGCTAAACATTTCTTCCATCTTACCCACCTTATCTTTTTCTCACTCTCATCTCCACCGATAAAGAAATTATTACAGACTTAATCAAAGATAAACGCCCACCAACCGATAGTAAGATTCCCAAGCACAGACTTAATCAAAGATAAACGCCCACATATAATATGTAGGAAGATTCCCAAGCACAGACTTAATCAAAGATAAACGCCCACCAACCGATAGTAAGCGAGCTTTCCATTGAGATAATTTAGATGAAAATTTATGAATAATGGCATTCCAGTTAGAACATCTGCTCATATTACATCCAACAGGAACACCAAGATATTTTAATGGAAGATTAGCAGCCCCACAACCAATATGCTTAGCCATATCCGAAACATCCTCATTAGAAACACAAACACCTAAAATTTTACTTTTTTGAACGTTTATTTTAAGCCCGGATACCAAGTAAAAACAAGGAAGCATAAAAAGCAAATTATGAACATTAGACTGAGACCATTATCCAATGAATATAACATCGTCGGCATACATAAGATGCGAAAATTTCATATTACCTTGCCCAATTGAAGCACCTCTAAAAAATGCCCATATCCATAGATTTGTACGTGATCGCATGAAGACCTTCCATAGCTAGAATAAAGAGAAAAGGGGATAGAGGATCTCCTTGTCTTAGGCCCCTAAAAAGCTCAAACTCGGAAGTAGGACACCCATTAATAAGAACTGAAGAACGAGCGTTATGAAGGCAACCATGAATCCAAGATCGCCACTTTAGACCAAAGCCAAGCTTTTCAATAACCAAATCAAGAAAGTCCCATCGAATAGAGTCGAATGCTTTCTCAAAATCAACTTTAAAAACCATAAGCTCTTTTTTACGTTTACGATACCACGCAATAACTTCATTCAAGATGAGAGGGCCATCAAGGATATTCCTACCCTTTATAAATGTTGTCTGTTCCGAGCTAACACAACTTCCAATCATTGTACTTAGTTTATTAGCTAAAAGTTTTCCAATTATTTTGTACTGACACCCTATAAGACTAATAGGGCGAAAATCAGAAACAATTTAGCATTAGGAACCTTAGAAATCAATGCTATAAATGACGAATTACATCCTTTTGGGAAGATCCCTGAAAGAAAAAATTCATGCATGAAGCGAGCCACATCATCTTCTAAAAGGTCCCAAAATGATGTAATGAATTTGAAAGTAACCCGTCGGGACCAAGAGCACGATCACCACCACAATCCCAAACAACTCGTTTAATCTCTTCACGAGAACAAGGATGTTCCAAGTACTGACGTTGAGAAGAAGATAGCTGGTTAGGCATTTCAGCGTCAAACGAGGTAGGAGACCCATTTAAAAGTTGAAACGGATTACGAAAGTTGCCTAGAAACTCATATTTAACTCTGTTAGCATCTTAAATCCATTCACCATTATTTAGAATACCAGTGATTGCAAGTTGTCTTCGCTTCTTTTTTAACGAACCATGAAAGAAACTAGAGTTTTCGTCACCTTCTAGAGCCCACTTAATCTTTGCTTTTTGGGCTAAGTCACTAGCTTCTCGACGATCAATATCTCCCAAGATCTTCAAGGATTCTCTACGATTGAAGAAGTCGTCATCAGTGGTACAACCTTGATCAACCTTAACATCAATGGAGAAAAGACGCGATTGGTGATCTTTCTTAAGCTTATTTGATTCTAATCTTTTAGAAACAATCCATTGGCGAATGACTTGTTTAAGATTGTGAAGCTTTTTCTTAAATGGAACCAACCCATTGGACTCAACAATGCCATCATGTTTCCACGTATCTATCACAAGGTTATGAAAGCCATCCATCTCCAACCAAGAGTGAAAGAAGCGAAACAGAGTAGGTCCGTAATCAACCTCAAACTCTTTGAGAAAAATCGGATGATGATCAGGGCTCCCTTTTTCCAAAACAACACCTGTAGCATGAGGAAAAACACCTAGAAAACCTTCTGAAACCAAGAACCTATCCAACTTACTCATCTTGGATCCCCGCTTATCCGTCCAAGTGAAGTTAAACCCACCCATCAAAATATCAATAAGAGATGAATTAGAGATGAATGCATTGAATAAATCAGCCTATCTCTCATTGAAAATGGAACCAAATCTCTCTCCGGCGTCTCTAACTTCATTGAAATCTCCCATGACTACTAAGTTATCGTTCCAATTTACAATAATATTTGCCAAAGAAGACCATAACGCTATCTTTCTTGACAAATTCTGGGGAGCATAAACCACTATCCACATAATCCGAACATCTTTAGGAATCCATAAACCTTCTACAACCACATAATTTTCCTTACAAAGAATTCTAGACTTTTGAAAAACATTCCATATACAAATAATTCCACCCGATTTCCCCCTAGCAGAGGCAGAAGCAAAATCAAAATGGGAGTTACCCCACACCTGACGAAGCGACCACATATCAGCATGTAACAATTTACTCTCCTGTAAAGCTAGAAAATTAACCTGATGTCGGTTACACAAATCTTTGACTCATCTCCTTTTGCTAAGGTCTCCAAAACCTTGAACATTTATAGACAATAAATTCATTTATTCACTATTATATCTCCATTTTCTGCAATTAGAGAGGCAAGCGTATTCTCACAACCCTCCATATTAAAACCCAAAGCCAACCCTCCATATTAACACCTGACGAAGCGACCACTTATCAGCATGTAACAATTTAGTCTCATGTTTATTTTGAATATGATAAGTAATGTTAACACTGTGTTCTCAAGTTGAGTAAAAGGTGGAAAGAAAATGAAAGTGATAAAAGTTGTGTTCTCAAGTCTTTTTCAAAAAGTAAAGTGAGTGAAAGTTTGTGAAAGTGACAATAGTTATAAAACTTTCACCCCACTTTTGAGGTGAAACACACTTTACTTCCTCTTTCTTCCACTTTCTCTCTTTTATTCTTTTTAAGAACACAACATAAAATTGTTGCGAGTGAATATTTGATTTTAAACAAACAAAGGCCTCATAATGATGACCAACTTTTTCTTTTTTCTGTCACAATAAACTCAACATGATTCATCATGTTCAAAGTAAACATTAAAAGATTTTAATCATTTTACATTAGTTGAACTCAAATTGACGAATCTCATATGCTTCTTTTCTATTAAACATTGTATTTTAAAATCAATGGTTGTCATGTCATTATAGTCCGATCAGAAATACTCCCTTTATATATAATTATTACTATATATATAATTTGTGGACACAAAACGGCGACCATCGACGTCGTTTAAGGCTCCTGGGGTTACGGCCCAGTCTTTTTGCGTTTTTCTTGAGCCCTAAAAATAGTTCTTGCCCTGTAATGTCGGCCTCATCCACAAAGATGTTGCCGCCTTTCTCTTATGATAACGACGGAGTCTCAGGATACGTGTCATCCTCTGTTTCTTTCTCAGCCGGCGACAGTCTTTGTAATAGGTAATTCATGTCTTTGGCTAATTAGTGGATGTCACAACAAGGTGGCTTGATGGTTGGTTACGGCGTGGCTCGGTGGATGATGATTGAACCCTAATTGGTCTCTTCGTGGTTGGTCGAAGGTACCGTCGTATGTTTAAGGTGATGTTTCTTTGTTGAACACTACGTGTTTTCGTTATTTCAATCCGGCACTGTTTTTTGTGGGTTAACTTTTATTTGTTGTGAAATAAGCTAAAGCAACGTCGGTTAACGATATGTTTGGTGGTTCTACTTTAAATATGTCGCTGTTATATAAGCCGGCTATAACGACGACATGTTTAACTGAAATATTTTTGCTTATATATTTAATTGGTTGGCAAGTAAAAAAAAGCAAAAGAAATTATTGATCTCATGCTATTCGGGTAACGATATGGTTTCCTGTGTGTATGATTGGTGGTTTTTTGGCTACGCTACCACTGTCTTTGGTGGTTGCAGCCATAGACCATCTTTGGTGATGGTATTTGTTGCTTACAGAGTGTTGCTATAGTAAAGAAAAAAAAATTTAATTCCTTTGCTGAAATCGACAATGTTTCGGATATGTGTACAACCAAGGTTGCAACTGTCCGACATCATTTTTTTATCAAATCAAAAGACTCGCCTTCAGAAGTGTATGCTTTGTGTTATTACAAACGATGATATTTTTTGTCGATTTGATACTGGGATATATGAGGGGATGATGAGTCTAGGGGTGGAGACGACTAAGGATGAGGTTGTCCGGATCTTGGCACGGCAACTTATTAAAGTTGCGGCCATGGCGGGCGTATTCTGTTGACCTCATCGTTTCGCTCTACTGATTTGACTAAAGTGGTGAACATCCACAACTTGGAGGGGCAAACCACTGGATTTGCAGCCGTTGCGGATGTTTTAGCTTTTTATTATTCCCACCCTATCTGACCCTTATAGACATTTTTGTCTGAATTTG
The DNA here is from genome assembly GCA_910596185.1 of Chrysanthemum makinoi. Classification (NCBI taxonomy): domain Eukaryota; kingdom Viridiplantae; phylum Streptophyta; class Magnoliopsida; order Asterales; family Asteraceae; genus Chrysanthemum; species Chrysanthemum makinoi. Next base: position 164,846,776 of record OU343220.1, read on the forward strand.
TATCCCAGTATCATTTTCGTACACCTTCCTCTATATGGCATAAATTCGCCAACGGGCGCAGAGCCTTTTTACTGGATGCGTATGATTCTGGCTTCAAATCGTGGAAATGTCATGGAACTTGGTTATTTCAGTAACATATGCAATGTTTGTGGTTGCAGCAATCACAGTTTGTTGGTATTGGAAAGTGATTTCATACGATGGTATAACCTGTGGTAATACATATGTTAAAAAAATGTGGTCAGAAGCTGTATATAAGATGTGATCATAGTCACTGATTTTACATTTTCTTGATTTCCAGCCGTGCCAGGTTTGGAATCCCTTTTATCTGGTGCTATGTTACGTGTGTTTGAATCATGATCATGTTAATTATAAATTTTTTTTCTCACTGTCTTGGCGGGGTAACCGGGTACGGCCTAGCGGTTGCAGCCAAGGATGGTGTTTTACACCATTTTGGCGGGGTAGCCGGGTTATACCTTTTGGTTGCAGCCAACAGTGGTTTTTTTCGTTTGAGACTCGGGTTGTATCTACGGTGTCGCATAATAATGATGATGTTACTGTTGGTAAGGCAAACCTTAAAGTAGATACAGATTATGCCGCACGTGACAGAGCCACGTCTATTAGTCGTTCAACCCATGGTTAGTTTTAAAGGTTTTCCTTCCACTCACGATGTCTGTGATTTGATACATGCTACTACAAAGTTTGTTTAATGTTAACGGTAACTGTTGTCTGTTGCTTTTTTGATAGGCTACGCATCAGCTCCAAAACCATGGAGCTTCAGCCTTGGTACTGTTGGTAAGGGAACAGCTAAAGTAGATTTGGGTTTAAGTTCAGAGGCTGCCACGACTTGGAATTTCGGAACATCAGACGTTGGTCAGGTTATATGGGATGGTAGTTTTGGTGAATGTCTTGGTACCCCATGTGATTCTTCTACGTCTGTAGACGATACCTCTGTATCAGATGATTAATTTCATCGCTCTACGACAGCCGTGTTGACCAACTCTCTACTATGCAAAAGCCGTGATGCAACTTGCTGTCATAAAGATTACCGTTGTTTAAAATTCGAATTCAGAAGTAAATGTGTTATTAAAATGACATCCTTACGCAGGTTTTCACAGGAACTAGGTCAGTACTATAAGGTTCGTGCAAAAAAACTTCGAAGAGGACCTTTATGTTTATTGCTTGCTGCTTACCCTATCCTCACATCCCTTTAGCTAGAAAGGTTAGTATCTCTTTATAGGTCAGGCACCAATAGTTTTTTTCTTCTTTGTTAATGTAGTTAGGTTACAAGTTTAACAGGTCGGATGAAAGTTCATTGGCGGAATGATATTGATCTTTGCAGGGACATCTGTAGCCACAGTGAACAAAAAAACGACAGGGTCCGAACGTTGACTGCAATGTCAGTTACATGTGCTTTAATAGTCCAACGGTCATGACGGTAACACTAACTCAAATCATATTGTTTTAGACCAGCGTCGAGGCCGTTGCACTATTAAAGCCCGTGCGACTGTAATAGCAGAATTAAGTCGGTAGAGCAGTGCAGTGGTATTTAGTAACTGTGTCGAAGCTAAAAAATAGTTTTCAGCAAAAGCAACGACTCTACAAGCTCACAGGTTACTGGTATATATAAAATGTGGACACAAAACGGCAGCCACTGCCGTCGTTTAGGGCTAAAGGGTTTCTGGGCCGGGTTTCCTTGCGTTTTTCTTCAGCCCGTTATGCTGTTTCAGTAGCCTTTTTCCAAACCGTCATCACCGTTGTTACTTATCTTAGTATACGTGTCCTTTCTTTTGTATACGTGTCTTCAGCCTGTATTATCTCCGTCTAAATCTGCTGTGCCGACCTTCATCTCCAGCTATCTTTTCCAGCCTCAGTTTCTCTCCGGCGTAGGTAATTAGTGCTTCAATTATTGGCTATTGTTGTTGGGTTTTTTTTGGTATGTGTTTGCGTAGATTTTTTAGTTTTTGTTGCTTGCTTTCGTTTTGTTTGTTGCCCGCCATTGTTGGGGTGTCTAGGAGATTGTCCTTTTTTTTATCTAAACGTGGCCTGTGGAGAGTATCTGTGAGATTGCTGTTTTATTGGCTTAAGCTGGGCTGTACGATATGAAAATTAAGAGTAGGGTCGTGCGTAGGAATAGTAGTGGTTATAGGTTGCAGGAAGATGAACCAGTTAGCACTAACTCTGCTGTCGGTAGCGGTTCCTTAGTTAGGTCTGACCCGGATGATTTGGATGTTGGTCATTCTTTTTTGGTGGGTTCCGGTTCCGTGTCGAATTGTGTTGTTAATGAAGGAGATCAGTATGGGGATTTTATGGATGTGGATGATGGTTTGGTTCTTCATCATGGTTGGGATAGTCTTGGGCCAGCGCCTATGAGGATGACGGCTGGGGTGGTCATTAACGAACCGGGGTCTTCTTGCGAGGCAGGTGTTAACCGTTCTCAGCGATTGCCGGAAGCGAGTCATTATGTTGGAAAGGGTAAGGGAAAAGTGGATGATGTGCCGCCATTGCCTTCTCATGGTTAGTTGCTTTTGTGTTTGCCATTTTTACGTTTATGGTTTTCCGACGTTTGTGACGTTTCTATTGAACCGTGCGTCTGCAGTTTCGTATAGTCTTGCCGGGGTGGCGGTTGGCCGTTTTTTGGATGGTTACCGTGTTTCTACCATGCCTCCGTCCGTTTCAAATGAATGTACGAGTGTTGTTGTATATGCACCTTTGTTTTTATATGTTGATATGTTGCTCTTTTATGGTATTAATTTTTTTTCGGATGTTCTTCTCTGTAGCTGCTGTCGGAATGTCGCCTGTTTATTGCAACGCTGGTCCTTCTGCGCAAGGTCAGTTTCCCTAAGTTTGTGTTGGCTTTTTCTGTTGCTTTCACCTATTCTATTGGTTTTTAGTACTACTCATATTTAGCTGCAGCCTTTGCCATCGCAGGTAGCGTGGCTTCAGATGCTCATGTTTCTTTTGACGTTATCGCTCCGCATCATGAGGGATGCCCTGTGTGAGATTATCCTTTTACTATGCCTGCGGGTGTGCCATCGGCTGACGGGGCTTCCTCCAGCTGCTGCCCCTCTTTTGTAGCGGCGAACGTGTCTTTGAATTCAGGTTCGTTGACTGTTGATGCTTGGTCTTTGTGTTTTCTCTTGCTTTTTCCGGTTTCAGAAGCTGGCGTCTGTTTTGTTATCTGACTATAGCTTTTGGCCTTTTCATCGTAGGCATGCCTACGATGAAAAGGGAAAGGGAGCAGAGGTGGATCACCCCAGTCCGTGGTGCGAGTGCCTCATCAGTTGTGCCTCGGCGGCCACATAGAACCTCAGCTTTCATTTTTAACTGCCGTACATGCAAATCACTTATACAGACAATCGGTTTCACAACTATAGTCACGGATATCGAACACATAGGTTATTTTTTTGTCTGCTAATAGTTTAACATGATCCATGTGTTGTCATTTAGTTTCTCCCAATCCGTCTTGCTAGTCCATTGATTCAGCAAACGAAGACAACAACCACACTGAATTGCCTGTGCGAGGTTGGTGTCGTGCTTTTATATTTACTTCTTCGGTTGTTGTTTTTTGCATACTAAATTTTTTCAACTCTATGTGTATGCCTTGCATATTAGCTTTCATGTTTTTGTGGTACAAATGTCACATTATCCAATGAATATTAAAAAGGCTGTGACGAGTCTAAATGGGTTCGGTAAAAGCTGAGATTGTCCGCATCTTGGCAGTGCAACCTATTAAGTTTGCAGCCACATGAAATTAGTTGTAATAATAACAGTCCATTAACTTTTAAAAGGTTCATATCAGGTTCATTTTTTAACATATAGCCTCTAAGGAAACAGGTATGGGTCAAAAGTCGGCCATGGTGTATTGTCGCTGTCGTTTTTGTGGAAAATTAATTAACGTCTAGGGTCTATTCAATTTATGTAGTAAGATAATTAAAATGTGGCTCTTTTTTGTTGAATTGAGATATCAGTGATATTGGGTTTTGCAATTTAGACAGAAAGTTTATTTAAAACTGTTATTTCTATAGCTAAGTAAAGTATGAAGGAATAACATTGTTAATTTGATGGTATTGCAGGCTAGAGGATTGAAGAAACATATGAAGAGGATCAATGCTCCTAAGCATTGGATGCTTGATAAAACTACTGGTGTTTTTGTAAGTATATTTTATACTATAAAATAAAATGAATTTTCAAAACGTTTGGTTTATTTTTTCTAATGTGTAGTCTTTTATTTGTTGTGTGTTTTAGGCTGCGAACCCATCAGCTAGACCCCATAAAGCAAGCGAGTGTTTGCCTTTGGTTCTTATAGTAAGCCATCAGCTGGATCTCATTTCATATGAGTGAAACATATCGCCTATGATAGATAATGTATTATAATACTCTTTGAGGTATTGTCTATGTTACAACAAACAAAATGTGTGTTATTTGTACACTTGATTCTTAAACCCAACGGCCCGATTAAGGTTGTTTCTGCAGAGCATCTGGAATTGCGAAATGAGATACCAGCTTTAGTTTAAAATCAAAGTCAATGTTGACCCTTAAGAAATTTGCTTCTTTCTATTTAAAGCTCATAATGCTCTGTACACAATTCTATGACAAGCGTACGGTCACACCCATGATATAGCAATAAAATGGTTTAATGGCTTAGTAAATAAAGATACATCACTGGCGAGATAGTACCGTTGGCTTTGAACATCAAGTAAGTTTCCTGTAATAAAACTTTCCTTAGTTTTCTATAACAAAAGTATCCTTCATCAGTTACACCTAAAGTGGTTTGTGATAGGTACATCACGTGCTCTGCAGCCACCACTTGCTATTGTATCTATAATTACTATGGTTATTGTTTGGTTAGGAGATGCTGCCTACTGAAAGGTACATCTTGCTGCAATGACCACTAAAGGTGAGTTAATTTTAATTTTTCGGCCTTATAAGTCACAAAGCTAGCCACTTTATATGTAGCTAATGTTGGTATAATTAAATGTACAGAACAAGAACAACCCATTGGAAGTTAATGCTATCAACAGCATTCTTGCGACAGCAACCAAGTTGAAGAGGAATGGTATTGCTTGAAAGATGAGATACCCCAAAGATTCACTTGGGAGTCATACGATCCTAGATCCAACGAGATATCGGACTGGTGAAGGTATTTTATTTTCTTATATTTTTAATGTTTATGTATTGTTTCAAATTCAGACGTTATTATTCTAAACAACCAAACTGATTATGTAGCTACATTTGATATCATTTTTGATTCAAAGTTTTGGGTTTCACTAAGTTACGGGGATCGACTTGAAACAGTGTTTAGATGCTTAGTCATAGTTACAATAGAACAGCCCATGGTGATAGAAAGATCTACTTCAGTGTCTAACAATCATGCTTATTGTCAATTTAAGATATTTGTTAATTTGTCATCCATTTAATTGGTTGGTGTTTCATGTGTTATATGTTGAAGGTCACTGAAACGAAATATGCAAAATTCTACTGACATTGAATTACCACTTGCAAATAATTGGGTTAGATATCTAATTATGTTGTTAAAATTTTAAGTTGCTTGGTTTCTGGCAAGGTTATAAACTTTCATTAGAAAAAGGTTTGTTGTAGCATTTTGATGTAAACATGAGTGACACACCAACCACATTTGATAACTGAGATTACCTCTTTCTTTTTGATGTGAAGATAGAAATTTATTGACTTTTGTTGAGGTTGTAGGTTTAAACTAGGTGCAACAGACCTTCAAACAAATCATTGGTTTTACTTCATGGATACTGACTTTGAATAAGATATATCGATAATTATCAACTGCCCCGCCGCAACGCGGCGGTTTCGGGGCAATCCTTGTTACATTAATTTCCAGGTAAACTTGGTTTCAAATGTGGGCCTATGAGTCAATGTGACTATGCCAATTGACCGAATGAGGAACATATAACGTGTAAGTTGGTTCAATTGTCTAAACCAAAAAGCATGGACACCCCGTGGGATGTTAGTCTCCAAACTGGTAGCATGTGTGTTAAAAACATGCATAAGCTGCCTACGTACACATACCACTCACATGCATTGTTTTGTCCTTTAACACAAAGATTTTACTTAATCACACGTAAACTTTTCGTCACTCATTTAGGCACTATTTATTTTAATTGGCTTAGAACATCAAATATTGTAATTCGAACTTATAACTGTTATCATCATTCTAGATGCTTGAAAGTTAAACATAGTTGAATTTTTGGGTTTGCCATATTTGTCGATGACATGTTCTTTACTTTTAATCGGAGTTGTGCAACATCAAAGATTGTTTTGATGTTTTTTGATTTTGGTATTGGGGTGCAAAGGATCGTGATGCCCCTATACCACGAAATGAGATGTGGGGCATGATCCGGAAGAAAACCATCCAACATGACATTTCATAAGCAATAAAATTTTGATTTTTGTGTTCATTTTGGGATGCAAAGTTTGATATCTATAAAGTTGTTTTTGATTAACGGGTTTTCTTCATTTTGATTTAGTGAACACTTCGCTTTATTTATTTATATATAATAAATAAATAAATCTTAGAATTACTAAATACTCAAATGATATAACAGTATAAAAAAATGTGAGCAATTTATCGTTACTTTTATCAGCAGTAGAAAAAAAAAGGAAATTTTTAGGGACCGTTTGCTTTGAGATTTAGTTTGGGATTTGACTTCAAGATATCAAATAAGGTGTTTGTACTTGAGCTTCTAAACACTTTGACAAACATAAGCAGCTTATCAAGCTTATTTAGTTTCTAGTGAGATCGGATGATATATACTTACCAATGAAAAGCAATATTCTAACTAGAGATCCATTGCTACTTGTCAAAACTGCATTTGCTGTTGTTAGTGGTGAAGAATCTTAAAGGAAACATTCACTTGCTGGCAGTCATTACTCCAAACCAAGTGCAATTGTGTTTGCATCAAAAGTATTTGATAAAAAAGGTAACAATAATTACGAAGGATCTAATTCAAGCTTCGTTAATAGGGGCCTAACCCTTGTCTTAGTTGCACCAATTACAATAAGATTGGTCCTAATGTTGATAGATGTTTTGAAATTTTTGGATACCCTCCAAATTATAGGAGACTTGGTCAGAACAATACCAAATCTATGTCCAACAATAATGTTGTCTAGCAATAATGCAGTGTCTGTTGGGATTTTAGATCTAGTTAACCAGTAACCTCTACGAGTACGCAGCGGATAATGGATCTAGTTAATACAATTATGTTAACACGTAATTAATAAACACATAATTTAATACAATATTAAATAATTAAAAGGGAATAAAGAAGGCTAACATTGCTTGGCAATTGAACTCTAGTAACGGAACAAGAAACCCTACGAAACCTTTAAGTGTCTAAAATAAACACCTCGAAGAGTATCACACACAAACCCGATTCACGTATACGTTCGATTAACGCTAGTCGAGAACGTAATATATATAAACCAAGTCAAAACCTTTGACCACTTGAATAATACAAATCAGAAAAGTCCAAGACCTTGCTTGTCTTCCTCCCGAGAACAAAAGAAACCAGAACAGCTTTTGTAACTTCACCCGTATCGGATATACAGATCCGGTAACCAACCTCCTGTCCGAGATAAAATACCACGAGCAGGAGCAGTTACTCCTTTGATTCTGCTGCTATGTGTCGACTAGGAAACAAGAAGCAGGTACCAATCGAACTATCTAAACACTTGTTTATAATTGCAAGTTTAGAAACCAAAACAAATACCTTCTTGTCGAATTGTTTTACCAATCGACCAAGAAGAATAAAGCAGGGAATTGGTGATCGATTTAGGGTTAAGAAGCTGAGATTATGCGTGTCATTATGAGGATCCAGGGATGTGTTTATATAGCCTTGTAAGTTGAACCCAAGTAGGAAACCTAGCTTGGTCGACAAGCTAAAAACCCATGCCCTTACCCACCCAATCGGTTTGGATCACACAAGCCCAAGGCTTTACCCAAACGACCCATATGATGAGCTGAAAACAGCCCACGGGTCATAATATGTGATCGGGTCATAATAATGCATATCGGGTAAATAGTAATTCAAGTATTAGTTACGTTCAACACGTATACTCGTGTTTATCGCGTGTGCCCCCATCGGCTCACACACATCTAGTTGCTTTGTCGTGTTTAAGAACTCCCACAAACCAACAGTGTCTGACAACAAAACTAATCCTTCAGCTGTCCTTCTCACTTGTGAGCAAATGCTTAAGTGATAGTCTCGTTCAAAATGTTCATGCCAATATGGCAAGTACCCTTTTCAATGAAACTATCAAGTACAACTTAAACTTCAAACTTTTTTCAATGCAAACATCAACTCCTCAATTGGCAATATAAGTGTAGGATGGGTTGTAGACTTGTAGACTCTGATGCAAATTAACACATGACTGTGTCTACAATTTTTTTTAATTAGTATTGTTGATATTTATTGTTGGACAATTACGACAACAAACCCGAAGTTCGATCGCGGAATGCTCGAGTTGTATCGAGCACAAGTAGCAACCTTCACTCGTAACTTGTTGAAGAACGAAGAAACCGAAGAACAAGAATACTACAAGTTTAACCGAACGTATATGCACACGAGGTACCCCTAAAAGAATCCTTTCTTAAAGCCAATAAAGCTTTACTATCATCTCTATCTATAGAGATGGGGTAGAAACCATGTTTGAGTCGGCTTAGAAAACTCCCAACCAACCCTCCATGAACCTTAGCTTGCCTTGCACTCCAAGCTAACTAATCCTAGTTCTAGTCTACTCATAATCAATATTACAAAGTACACTTAAGTCTCTAATCTATATTTAAGTTTACTACTAATTTCCTACAATTTTCACCTTAAGAGTAACCACTTAAACATAACCGATACTCAACACCTTTTTTTGGTGTTGGAATCTCGAATTGGGAACCACCTTGTAGACCAGGCATTGTACTTCAGTAATTTCCAAGATTAGCTCCTGTAGACTCATTCACTTTCTTTTTTCAGCAACATTACCCTCTGTACCCTCTTGACCAGGTACTCCGGTTACTCATTATGTCTGCCCCACCTTTATACCAAGGTGTACCTTTTCCTGCTCCTTTACCAAGCAGTTCGTGTTTGTCTTTTCTTCAAGTTGTTTAACCTCCAAATTTCTGTGAGCCACTTCAGCATGATCGTTAATCTCCTGAATTACCTCAACTTTACAATTTTTCTGAGCTCCCTGCAGTTCCACCTCAAACCAAACACGATTAGAAACTTGTACTCCATGGACTCCTGTTTTAACACCAGGACCAAGTTGTTTGAACCCAATTTGTTTATGACCAATTTGTTTGAACCCAACTTGTTTATGACTAAGTTGCTTGACTCCAACTTGTTTTGAACCTCCATACTTATGTACACCAAAAGTCATCACTTTTGCTTCAAGAGTATACATACAGTTCTTTTCCCTTATCCCAATCATCATAACCCAACAACCTTTGATCACCTTGACTCTACCCATATGCATCTTCACAGTAACCCTCTTTTCAAAATTACCCAATGAAATCAAGCTTCTTCTTAACACTGGAACATACCAGACATCTTCCAGTATAAAGCTTGAACCATCATGCAATTGTATCTTTACTTTTCTTGTCCCTTTGATAGTGCATGTCATGTTATCACCTAACTGAACCGAACCACCATCAACATCCTTGAAGTCATACAAGAAATCCCTCCTAGGTGTCATATGGTAAGACCCACCTGAATCCATTACCAATTCAATCATCTCATCATTCCCGAATACCACTGAGGCTTCTCTAAAGTAGGCGCTAACGTCATTATCATAAGAATCAGAATCCTGATCATGCTTACTCTTCTTGACGAATCCACTTGAATTCTTCATAGGACAATCTCTCTTCAGATGACCTTCTGAATGACATATGAAGAACATGAGTTTACCAGTTCCACCCCTTGACTTAAACCGCAAACTTCCACCAGAATGAGCTTTCCTTGAATGATCTGACCCTCCCCTTACATATAACCCGTCACCAATTTCGTCCTTTGTGCCTTCAGTTCTTTTCTTCAACTATCTTGAATTAACAGTTGCCACAACATCTTCCATTGTCATGGATTCCCTCCCATACAACAATGTCTCCACAAATTTTTCATAAGACGTTGACAACGACGTAAGTAACATAAGTACTTGATCCTCATCCTCAATCTCGATATCAATATTCACCATATCAAGTATCAAGTTATTAAACTCATCTATGTGATCACTCAGTTTCATACATGGACTCATATAGTACGTGTATAACTTCTTCTTCAGATACAGTCTGTTTGCTAAGGACTTAGTCATATACAGACTAGTCAACTTCGTCGAAATTCTTGTAGCAGTTGTTTCCTTGGTAACTTCCTATAAAACCCGGTCTCCCAAGCATAGAATCAAGCAACTGTATGCCTTCTTCATAAAAGCAACCTTTTCACCTGCTTCCATGTCCACGGGTAATGTCTCTAATCCATCATCACAACCTTGTTGTACCATTAAAGCATGTATCTTTATTTTCCATAACCCAAAGTCATTCTTCCCATCAAATTTTTCGATGTCAAATCTAGTTACAGAATTAGCCATTCTTCTTATACCTTGATAAAAACCTTGCAAGTTGTTTCTTAACCAACTTTACCGACAAGCCTCACAAGCCGTGTGAAATATACCCGTTGTTGCTAAAAAACTATTCTTGCAAATATAATTATTAGAATAACCCTAAACCCTCAATTTTGAACAAGTAAACCCAATCGTAAACTTGAACCCCAAGCAAACCACGATCGAAACTTGAACCACAAGAAAAAACCCGGAACAAGTAAGTCTTCTAGCTAATAGAGTTATTTATTTATTCATTTTTTAAATTTATTTTATAAATAAAATATAATAAAACCTTAACCTAAAGTTGATTTATTATAACTCATAAACCAAAATCCTTTGATCTTTTATAAGCCCACAAAAATCCAAATCTCCCTTACCAACTTTGTAGCAAATATTGATCACGTGCAATAGAAAAAAAAAACCAATCAGTGGCCACCTTTTCTTTCGTTTCTTTTTCTTTTTCACGTGATTTTTATAACTGGCACTCGTTTTCTTCCTCTTGACAAATATACAACTCCAAGAAACGATTTGAAACGCGAAATCATTTTCTTTCCTCTAACCTCGAAACCACGACCTATCACTCAAACTTCAAGACCACAATCACCGTAGATCTTGATACCACTTGTTGGACAATTACGACAACAAACCCGAAGTTCAATCGCGGAACGCCAGATCGCTAGTTGTATTGAGTACAAGTAGTAACCTTCAAACGTAACTCGTTGAAGAACGAAGAAACCGACAAACCAGAATGCTACAAGTTTAACTGAACGTATATGCACACGAGATACCCCTCAACGAATCCTTTATTAAAAACAATAAAGATTTTACAATGAGAAGGAAGAATGAATAACTAGCACCCCCTCATCTCTATTTTTAGACATGGGGGGGGGGGGTAGAAACCATGTTTGAGTCGGTTTAGGAAACTCCCAACCGACCCTTCATGAACCTTAGCTTGCCTTGCACTCCAAGCTAACTAATTCTAGTTCTAGTCTACTCCTAATCAATATTACAAAGTACAAAGTACACTTAAGTCTCTAATATATATTTAAGTTTACTACTATTTTCCTACATTTATAATCTTGGCTTAACTGTTGGTCTTTCAAATGGCACTCAAGCCTTAGTTACTAAAATTGATGATTTGAAAATTAATGATACCATTACTCTCTATGATATGCTTGTTGTACCAGAGTATACTGTCAGCTTGTTGTCTGTTCATATACTTGCTAGGGATAGTAAACTATATGTAGGATTGATGAAAATAAGTGCTATATCAGGACTAAAAGGAAAAGAAGACTGTGGGGGACCGTTAATGAGAGTTATGGCATGTATATGTTTGATGTTGATAATGCATACAAGGTGACTGCTAATAATTGTATTATTGATTGTCATGCGTATAAGTCCTTATGGCACCAAAGGCTTGGCCATCCTACAAACAAGTCCTACTTGTTATAAAGTATCAACTTAATCAAGAAAATACGACTATATTACTCTACGATAATCTCCACAAAGGTAAACAAACCCGAGAACCAATTCCTCTAAGTGATCACAAACTACTAAAATTGGAGAAATTGTTCGCCTTGATGTATGGGGTCCTTATAAAGTGTCTAGTATGGGTTTGGCTGTGTGGCTCTATCTTCTGAAACATAAATATGAGGTCTTTGATAGTATTGCAAACTTTGTTCAGTTAATTCAAACTCAATTTGAAATTAATGTGAAAACTGGTAGCAGTGATAATGAAACTGAATTTACCAATAACACACTTCAAAAACTCTTTTGTAACAAAGGGATCTTACATCAAACATCATTACCTACACTACACAACAAAATAGAATTGCTGAAAGAAAACACGAACTAATTTTAAATCTTGTTAAGGCTTTAATGTTTCAAGGGGAGATTCCTCTATATCTTTGGCTGATTGCATTCTAACTCCTACTTACTTTATTATCAGGATTCCTTCATCTTTGCTGTCTAGAAAATCTCTTTCCCTCTTGTGTATGGACATGACCCATCACACTCTCACATTATAGTTTCTTGTTGTCTTTGTTATGCCGCCATTTTAAATAATCATGACAAATTTAGCAGTAGATAAAAAACTGCATTTTTATAGGCTATTCAAATGAAAAAAAAAGCCGTATAAACTTTTCAGTCTTGAGTCAAAAAATGGTCTTCTCTAAAGATGTTAAATACTATGAAACTGTTTTCCCTTTAAAAATGGAAAAAAAAATTATAAAAACTGAAGTCCTAAAAGATTTAAACCATCATTTTTTGGATTCAAACAACCAAATCTCTAGAAGTCCCAATGATGCAGGGAGAGTGTCTTTGTGACAAATGGCAATTTAGGGAGTTTATTTTAGGTAACCGCCAGGGGCGGAGCCATATGGAAACTAGTGGGGGGATGTGCCCCCAACAAAGCTTGTATAGACATACTATATTAATAGGAAAAAATGTCAAATTTGAAGAAAAAAGCTCCATTGCCCTCACATCTTCACCGAGCTCTTGATGACAATGATTTAATCGCTTTACTGAAAAGTAAATAACAAGAATGAGGAAGATGGTTTTTTTAACTATGGGTAATTGGGTATGCGGTGTTGTTATAATCTGTGAGTAATAGAAAGAAGAATAAGGAGTAAGATGAACTTTTGATACTTTCAATGAAAAGTAAATTATTTTACGGCCACATGATATTTATATACACTTTTTTCCTAATTAAATTAAAGATAAAATATATGATAGTTTTACTGATTTGCTACCTACAACTCCTACAAGCTACAACCTAGTTATTTTATTTAAGTAGACTTTAACATTTTGTTTCTAACTACTCCGTATTATTTGTGTGGTATAATAATGTTTGAGAACCAAGAAGTTTATAGTTTTGTTTGTGATTGTAAGATTTTTGATACAATGAAACGAATTAAAAAAAACTGGCACGTTAACTGGAGATTTAACCCATATAACATGACCCGATCCGGCTCATTACCTTTAATGCATATAACACGACCCGACCCGACTCGTTACGCTAAAAAATTATCTTAACATGTTATTGACTAGAATTGCTTTCGCCCCCTATACTTGTATTTCCTGGCTCCGCCACTGGTAACCGCATTACGTTAAACTAAACCGAGCTTTTGCCTTTATCACTATTTTCATCGGCCATGGCTTGATTTGATATCGTTTATTGGTTTTTATGACTTATTTTACTATTGGATGAGTTATCTTGTGATTTTTAACTCTTTTTTATGGGCACTATTCGATTCGGCACTATAAAAGCCTAAAACGAGAAATAATGTAACTTTTAAACCGTAACTCGAAACTTGACAAATAAATAGTCAAAACTCGTGGAAAAACATAAAGAAACATAATAGAAAGTCGAATGAACATCGTGGGACACTCGTAGGACAATATATGATCTCGGGAGTGGGTAAGCGGGATAGTTACGAAAAATTACGGCTCCGACCCCTCACCTTTCCCCATGGCCGGCGCCCCCTCCCTCATTTTTATTTATTTTTGAGTCCCTTGTCCAAGTATTTAAGCTTCCATCCCATCCCATTTCACTACTTCTACTTTCTCTCACTAAAAACACACACACTAACCTACTTTCTCTCTCTACTCTCTTTCTTCCACCTAAACAAACCCTAACCCTAAAACCACCCATAGCCGCCACCTTTCCGGCCAAATTCCGGCCAACTTCCGGCGATTGACATTACACTTCCACCACCATTTTTTAGATCTCTCTTTCCTCTTTCCATCCATATATAAATCTCTCACAAAAGCCTACATTAATACCTCCAAATTTTACAAATACGATTCGTGATTCTAGGGTTTTCATTAAATCTTGTAGATCGGGTTGTAAAAAGGTAAATGGAACATGGGTCAAGCTTGTTTAAGCTTTGACAAGCCACGTATGGGTTATAAATGGCTCGTACATGGGACGAATTTTAGGGATTTTGGTTTAAACATGGGATTAAAACTAATTTACACTTAAATAAACATGTAGCTAGTGATTTGGTATCATGTGGTGTATCATATTGTTGGGTTTTTGCATTTTAGGTCATGTTTCATGTTTTTGATTAGGATTAGTTGATGGGTTTGATGTTTGGATAATGATTGGAGGTTGATTGATTGTGTTTGGTTGTGGTAGAAGCCATTTGGTAGTGTTTGGAGGTGAGTGTTGAGGCGTACGAGCCACTTGGGACTCGTACGTGGCTCATGGGTGGCGTACGAGACCCACTTGGACCTAGGGTCTGGGTCGGGTTGTCGTGGTAGCTTGTTGGTTGATATTGTTGGTGTTTAGATAAGACGCGTGGAGCCGAAAAGCTTCTAGATCTTGTTTGGTTCACGTGGTCTTAACCGTGACCGTGTCATGACCACTAGGGTCATAACATTGGTTTTGGGTATATTTGGTTGGTTGATTGGTTGGCGAGATTGATTTGGGTTGATTTGAGATTGAATTGCAGCTATTATGACTTTTATTTGGACTTATATATAAATTGTCAACTTTGAGCAACGTCGGTGTTACTTTGAATTTTTAGTCAGTAGTTGACCCCGACAACGCCGTAACATGGACTTTAGTAAAGTTTGGACTATTGATTGATTAAAAGCCGAGAAGTCATGACTCGTGCTTGTGGACTCAAAACGAATAACGATATGAAACTAATATTGAAATTGACGATATATATATATATATATATATATATATATATATATATATATATATATATATATATATATATATATATATATATATAATCCGGATCGATTGAGAAGGTTTTTATTTTGAGAAGATTGAGAAGGTTTTCAAAAACGATAGATTTGTAACTTTGATTCATGTTTTTCAAGCGTAAAACTCATTTTAATGTGATTCAAATTAAAAATGTGTAAAAAAAATTTGAATCAATGTTAAAAATCTCTCGATTTTGCGATATATGTAGAATACTGAATCATCTGTACAAATTTAAGGAATCATCATCATTACTCGATTTTAACAATGATTTGTGAATCAAATTTGTGATTTATATATTCGATTCACCATAAAATGATGTTTACTTATGAATCAAATAAAAAACATGAATCAATTTGCTCAAACGAAGATTTCTCAATATTCTCAAAATAAAAACCTTCTCAACGGAACCGGAGCCTATATATATATATATATATATATATATATATATATATATATATATATATATATATATATATATATATATATATATATATATATATATATATATATATATATATATATATATATATATATATATATATATATATATATATATATATATATATATATGTATATATATATATATATGTATATATATATATATATATATATATATATATATATATATATATATATATATATATATATATATATATATATATATATATATATATATATATATATATATATATATATATATATATATATATATATATATATATATATATATATATATATATATATATATATATATATATATATATATATATATATATATATATATATATATATATATATATATATATATATATATATATATATATATATATATATATATATATATATATATATATATATATATATATATATATATATACATATATATATATATATATATATATATATATATATATATATATATATATATATATATATATATATATATATATATATATATATATATATATATATATATATATACATATATATATATATATATATATATATATATACATATATATATATATACATATATATATATATATACATATATATATATATATATATATATATATATATATATATATATATATATATATATATATATATATATATATATATATATATATATATATATATATATATATATATATATATATATATATATATGAAAATGCTAATAAACTATGAAACATAAATAATAAAAAGGCTTTTATACTAAAAATATCGATAACAAGACTAGTCTTGTTATTTACTATTTTAAATGGAAACTAACGATTAAAAATGAAAAGGTTTTCTAATTAATAAGTGTTTAATGTTCCGAGTGCACGTTTATCGAAATATGCCAATTATGGGCATTTAATACTATCTTCAAGTATTTATTTACTTACGTTGTGTGCATGGGTTACGGATGACCTAACATTAATAGCGTCGATCCACGTGAGTAGCGGACTTATTAGGTTGACGAATCTAATAAGAGACCGCTAGGTACGTAGGATAACGTTATTAATGGGTGAATTATCCTTATGACTCGTTAGGATGTGACCGGTTTATGGGATAATAAGCGACACGAATAAATAACTGAGTTTATCGAGTTGACGAATTCGATAAGGTCTACTATTTATTCCAAAACTTATTGGACTATGGAGCTTATCGCTTAGATGTTTCATTGTGTTGTATTGAGTCACATATTGGTTGTTTGAGTGCATTCATGATATCATATTGATTCGATACACCCACATGAGGATACCAAACGCTAGGACTAAACGGTGAAACAAGACATTTTTGGAGCTAACGAAAAGGAATACATTGGGGTAGATAACGTTGATTTTGGGAAATATATATTAAAATTGGTTTACATTAATAGGTTGGTCGAGTCGATAGTTGCTGTGCCGTGATTATTTGTTATCTTCTGCTAGTTTTTATTTGTGTATTGCTTGCTTGAGGTGAGTTTATAGCCCCACTTTTATCTATGTTTTTAACTAAATTGGGATGAGAATCATGCTACTATTTTTGGACCTTATAAACTATTTTGATTTGCTTATGTGCTTGACTGATTAGATAGATATGTGGTACCTGTTGCCTTAGTCTAGGGTAGCAATCCTAATTGCTATAACACTTGCCTAGCTAAGTATAGACATCTACCTCGACCTAGTCCAGGGTTAGCAATCGTTCTAGACTTTGCTATGACTTTGATGGCTAGTGTCGCTAGGGGACCGTTATGATATCCGATATGATATTTGTTTGTGATTGATGTATATCTATCTTAGGTCTCGCATATCAAATTAACTCCTACAGGTCCACTACTTTTTACTTGAATTTAAACCTATGAACTCACCAGCGTTAACTGACCTTTTAGCATGTTTTCTCAGGTAATTAAGTGATGTTTGGAGTACGTGTTCTGTGGAAGCTTGGCAACGAGGCATGGTTCAAGGATCATAATCGAGTCTGATAATTTATGGGGACCTATTTTATTAAATCATGTTTGGGCCTAATATTTACATTTTGGGATTAATGTTTTGAATATTTAAATTTGGGATTGGTTTTAAATGATAAATGACTATCTTGTTTGCTATACTTGTGTGAGATACCAATCCAATTGTAACACTTCAAAAACTTAATTAAGTCTTCCGCTGTACCGAGATTTGGGGGTGTTACAAATTGGTATCAGAGCCCAAGGTTATAGAGAAGTAGGTATTTAATAAAACCTAAACTATAACCACTTTTTAAGAAAATTGATCCTCGACCGACACATGCCTGCCTGCCAAGCCGAAGGTTCTTATTTGATTATGGTATGAACTGCGATTTGATTTATGAAATATTATGAATTGTGAATTGTTTATTGAGATGTTATGTTTTGAGATATGATTATTGATTTTGGGTAAATGTGATTCGATTGTCGAGATATTATGGATTTGATTTGGATTATTGATATGTTATGATTTTGGGATTTTGAGCGTGAATATATGATTGATTTGATTTGGGATTATATGATGCGTGGATTATGTGATAGAACAACACTTACGTGTTTTATTTAAAGGCATATTTTGAGTAATGCGGTACCTCTATTTTACAGCTTTCATTTTGTGATATATGTTTCGGTTGAGTTGATGCGCTTATTAGAACTAGTTGTTTTCGAACACTTATACCTACCCTATGCCATCACTAGCTTGTGATTTGTCTGAGGATGTCCTTGCTGCTGCTAGTTCCCCAGCATTGACTCTCATGACTGTTGCGCAAGGTGATCCCTATGTGATTGCTCGTCACTCTAGTTCATCATCATCATCAGATCGCCCCAACTCATCTAGGCAGCTCACTTTGCATCAGGTCTTAGCACGAGACCAGACTCCTAGACTTACTCGTTGTACTGCCCGCATGTCCGTGCGACCACCATCATCACCTATTCACCTAGCAGCTCACTCTCTTCTGTCATCACCACCAGCATTACCATGTCTTAGAAGACCTAGATCCCCTACTGTACCACCACATGTCACCCGCACAGAGACTCCGACTCATGGACTCTCCCTCTGAAGATGAGGGCGAGGAGGAGCATGAGATCGAGGAGGAGCATGAGATTGAGCAGGAGTATGTAGATGAGGATGAGGATCCTCAGGAGGTAGATGATGAGGATATCCCTGATGGGGGTATTTCTCCATTGCAGAGTCCTGCGCATTCTACGCATTCTCCAGGACCAGGCTCTCTTTTACCTTTGCCTGAGTCTGATTCTCCTGGGCAGCCTTTTGATTTTGGTTCACCTCCACACTCACCTGAGATAGGTAGCCCACTAGGTTCAAAGATACCATCGGAGATTGCTTCAGAGCCCGAGGAGTATGGGGAGACGGGTATGATTTGGGAGAGGAGTATATCCCAGAACATTAGCCTTAGTCGGTTGTCAGATCGATTAGATGGAGTGTCGAGGACTGGTGTAGAGGATTTGAGGATAGACATGACTAAGATGGAGAAGAAGTCAATGGCCTTGAGAGAGGGTATGTCGGAACTCTATGAGCAGGTAGGGAACCGACAAGCAGAGTATTCGATAGCCCAGGAGGCAGACCAAGCGCTTCAGCGCAAGGTCGATGAGTTGGAGGAGGAAGTCGTGAATCTTAAGAAAGATCGCGACTCTTAGCGTCTGGGGATTTTGTCACTATGGAGAGTGATAGACGATGTTTGGAGATCATTTAGGAGTGCTCGTAGTCGTGGCTAGATTGTGTTAGATTCATGGCTTTGTACCATCTTGAAACTGAGTAGTCTATAATTCGAGATGTAGATCTATCCTAGTTATCTTATTATTATTGTTGTTAGGATCGTTTTTGATTTCTCCGTATCCTTTCATGTATTCCACTTTGGAACCTATGAGTTATGATTATTGGAACGTGCATCCTTTAGTTATGATTCGGTCTCTGGTTGTTTTGTTTATGGTATAACGTTATCCTTGTTGACATTGATTATGTATTCGAGCGTTATTTGGTGATCCTTGGAACCCAACTCGGTCTTTTAGAGCGTGAATTGTGAACTTATGAAACTGTTATTCTTGCCTTCAGAATGATGGCACCAAGATGAAACCCGCCTAGGACTAACCGAGCAGCCCCTGCTGTGTGGTTGCCCCTGTCCGTCGAGGTCGTTTTCCGACCCCGACCACTCCACCTGTTGAGAACCTGAACACTGATAACCCAGCTGTAGAGAACCCGAATGTGAACGACCATGCTGAGAATGGTCATGTTCCACCTAACCAGCAACATTTGAACCCAACCCATATCGACCAACTTGTAACGCAGTGTGTAGCTGAATTTCTAGCTGAGTCTAATCTCTCTAACACCTCTGGTGGAACCCCACTGCTTAATTGGACTCGAGGTTGTACCTATAAAGAGTTCCGATTCTGTGGTCCCATCGAGTTCGGAGGAGCCGAGGGAGTGGTTTACCTAACTAGGTGGATGGAGAAAACTGAGTCTGTGTTTAGCGTTAGCAACTGTGAAGAAGATTGTAAGGTTAAGTATGCAATGTTTACCTTGAAGGACGAAGCGTTGACCTGGTGGAACAACTATCACAGATCCGTAGGGAGTGATGTAGCTTATAGCATGACTTGGACCCAGTTTAAGGCTCTCTTGATCAAGGCTTACTGTCCTAGAAATGAAGTTAAGAAGCTAGAGATTGAGTTCTGAAACCATAAGGTTAAGGGTACCGACATGACGACTTACAATCGTCGTTTCCAAGAGTTGTCGTTGCTTTGCCCTGATATGGTTCGCACTGAAGCCCTTAAGATTGAGAGGTATACTGATGGATTGCCTTTAGCTACTCGAAATGATGTCATCGCTGCGAAGCCAGTTAATTTGCATGAGGCAATTACTGTGGCTCAGCGTTTGATGGACTATGTAATGGAAGTAGGAGACAAGGATAAGAGTGATAAGAAGAAGAGGAATGAAGTTGTTAAAGGGAATGGCAACAAACGGCAAGAGACAACCAGGGTGTTCGCCATAAGAAATGGAGAGAATAAGGGTTATGAAGGTAGCAAGCCCTTGTGTTGTCGTTGCAATCGACACCACCATGGACCGTGCTCAATTGTGTGTAGGAATTGCTCTAAGGTAGGACACATGGCCAAATACTGTAGGTCCCGTCCACTTGTTGCTGCTCAAACTACACAAGGAGCGGACTGGAAGACCACTGTTACCTGTTTTGGATGTGGAAAGAAAGGGCACTACAAGAATGAGTGCTGAGATCCGTGGATGAAAGGAAACCCCGGTAATGGAGAAGGATTTGTTAACCGAGGTGTGGGAGGTAATGGCTTAAACCCTGTGAAGCGTGAGGTTGTGGAGAATCAGGGAAATCAGAGTGCTAGGAATCAGCAGAGAGACATGGGAACAACGCGTGTGTATGCTATTAGGAAGGAAGCTAGTGAGGACCCTAATGTGGTTACGGGTATATTCCTTCTCAAAAATCGCTATGCTTCCATACTGTTTGATACTGGTGCCGATATGAGTTTCGTATCCACCACCTTTATGCCATTACTAGGAATTTCCCAAACACCTCTAGGGTTCAGTTACGATGTGGAATTAGCTAATGGGAATAGGGAGAAGATAGACACCGTAGTCCAAGGTTGTACCTTAAGTTTCCTAGACCACCCGTTTAGCATAGACCTATTGCCAGTTACCTTGGGAAGTTTTGACGTCATCATCGGAATGGATTGGTTGTCGAAGAATGGTGCACACATCATCTGCGATGAGAAGATCCTGCGTGTATCGTATGGCGGAAACGTTCTGAGCATACAAGGAGATCGGAGCGACTGTGGGAGTCCTTCCTGGTTGAGCATCATCTCTTGTATTAAGGCCCAGAAGTACATCGATAGAGGAGGTTGTCTTTTCTTGGTTCGAATTTCTGAAAAGAAAAGCGAGGAGAAGAGTGAAAGACACCTTAATGATGTACTCGTCATTAGAGAGTTTCCAGATGTGTTTCCCGATGATTTTCCAGGGATTCCACCTGTCCGACAAGTGGAATTCCAAATCGAGTTGATACCTGGTGCTGCACCCGTAGCCCGGGCACCCTATCGATTTGCTTCAAGAGAATTGGAGGAACTGTCTAAACAGTTGACAGAATTTTCAGAGAAGGGATTCATTTGACCAAGTTCGTTACCATGGGGAGCACCAGTGTTGTTTGTGAAGAAGAAGGATGGATCTTTTCGGATGTGTATTGACTATAGGGAGTTGAATAAGTTGACGGTGAAGAATCGATATCCGTTACCTAGAATAGATGACCTATTTGATCAACTCCAAAGAGCTAGTGTCTTTTCCAAGATCGACTTACGATCTGGTTATCACCATTTTAGAGTTCGAGAGGAGGATATCCCTAAGACGGCGTTTAGGACTCGTTATGGGCCCTATGAATTCCAAGTGATGTCATTTGGCTTGACCAACGTGCCAGCGGTATTCATGGATCTCATGAACCGAGTATGTAAACCCTACCTGGATAAGTTTGTGATAGTATTCATAGACGACATCTTGATATACTCCAAGAGTAGAGAGGAGCACGAAGAGCATTTGAGGCTCATTTTAGAATTGTTGCGAGAAGAAAAGCTGTATGCCAAATTCTCTAAGTGTGAATTTTGGATTCCGTCCGTGCAATTCTTAGGTCACATGATAGATAGTCGAGGAGTTCACGTCAACCCAGCTAAGATTGAGCCCATTAAGGAATGGGCAGCCCCTAAGAACCCATCAGAAGTCCGCCGGTTTCTAGGTTTAGCAGGCTATTACCGGATGTTCATTGAGGGATTTTCCAAAATAGCTAAGTCGCTGACCAAACTGACGCAGAAGGACGTTAAGTATGAATGGGGAGAAAAGGAATAAGAAGCATTCCAATTTCTGAAGGAGAAGTTGTGTAGTGCGCCCATCCTAGCTTTGCCTGAAGGAAACGAAGACTTTGTCGTGTACTGTGACGCTTTGCATAAAGGCTTAGGTGCTGTTTTGATGCAACGGGAGAAGGTGATAGCTTACGCCCCCAGACAACTTAAGAAGCATGAGAAAAACTACACCACCCATGATCTTGAGTTAGGCGCTGTAGTGTTTGCTCTTAGAATCTGGAGACATTATCTGTATGGAACCAAGTGTGTAGTGTTTACCGACCATAAAAGCTTGAAGCATATCTTAGATCAGAAGGAGCTGAATATGAGACAACGTCGTTTGTTAGAGTTGCTCAGTGATTATGACTGTGAGATTCGTTATCATCCTGGTAAGGCTAATGTTGTTGCTGATGCACTTAGTCGCAAGGAGAACATTCCACCATTAATCATTCGATCCTTAGGAATGACTATTAGTTCACCTCTACCATCTCAAATCTTAACCGCCCAAGCTGTGACATTGACGGAAGAGAACCGTCCTTATGAGAATCTGCATGGAATGGTAGAAAGTGAAAACGGCTTCTTGAAGCGTTCCGACAGAACCTTATGCTTCAAAGACAGAAGTTGGATACCATTTCATGGTGGAATTCGTGAGTTGATTATGCACGAGTCGCATAAGTCAAAATACTCTATTCATCCCGGAGCTGATAAGATGTGTCAGGATTTGAAGAAACTCTAGTGGTGGCCTAACATGAAAGCCGACATAGCTCAGTATGTCAGTTGGTGCTTGACTTGTTCTAAGGTAAAGGCCGAACACCAGAAACCCTCAGGACTTTTAGTTCAACCCGAACTCCCGGAATGGAAATGGGAGCGAATCACCATGGACTTTATCACTAAATTACCGAGAACAGCTAGCGTCAATGACGCTATCTGGGTAATCGTAGATCGTTTGACTAAGTCTGATTACTTCTTAGCCATTAGCGAGGTCGATAGTCTCGACAAGCTCGCTCGGCTGTACATTAAGGAGATAGTATCGCGTCATGGAGTACCAGTATCTATCATTTCCGATCGAGATAGCCGTTTTACATCCCACTTCTGGAGATCCTTACAGTCAGCCTTAGGAACAAACTTGGATATGAGCACTGCATATCATCCTCAAATCGACGGTCAAAGCGAGAGAACCATTCAGACCTTAAAGGATATGCTTAGAGCTTGTGTCATTGATTTCATCAAAGGCTAGGAGAGACATCTCCCTTTGGCCGAATTCTCCTACAACAACAGTTATCATGCTAGCATTAAGGCCGCTCCATTTGAAGCACTGTATGGCCGAAAATGTCGATCTCCTGTTTGTTGGGCTGAAGTTGGCGAGAGTCAACTTATCGGTCCCAAACTTGTTCTAGAAACCACTGAAAAGATCGTTCAGATTCGTAACCGTTTACAAACCGCTCGAGATAGACAAAAGAGTTATGCCGATAGAAAACGTAAACCTTTAGAATTTCAGGTTGGAGATCGTGTTATGTTAAAGGTTTCTCCTTGGAAAGGAGTGATTCGTTTTGGAAAGCGTGGAAAACTCAATCCCCGATATATTGGTCCCTTTCCAATCCAGGAAAGAATCGGACCAGTAGCTTACCACGTTGAGCTACCAACGAAATTGAGCATTGTACACAATGTCTTTCATGTTAGTAATCTTAAGAAGTGTCTTTTGGAGGAAAACCTAGTTTTGCCTTTAAGAGATATCCGAATTGATGAGAAATTGAATTTCGTTGAGGAACCGATTGAGATCATGGATCGTGAGCTTAAATGGCTGAAGCATAGCCGTATTCCGATAATCAAAGTTCGTTGGAACTCCCGACATGGACCGGAGTTCACTTGGGAACGTGAGGACGTATTCCGTAAGAAGTATCCTAAACTCTTCATGACATCAAGCAACTCGGAGTGAAACCCGGGATGGGTTTCTTCTGAGGCTGGGAGGCTGTGACAACTAGCAATTTAGGGAGTCTATTTTAGATAACCGCATTACGTTAAACTAAACCGAGCTTTTGCCTTTATCACTACTTTCATCAATCATGGCTTGATTTGATATCGTTTATTGGTTTTTATGATTTATTTTACTATTGGATGAGTTATCGTGTGAGTTTTTACTCTTTTTGATGGGCACTATTCGATTCGGCACTATAAAAGCCTAAAACGAGAAATAACGTAACTTTTAAACCATAACTCGAAACTTGACAAATAAATAGTCAAAACTCGTGGAAAACATAAATAAATATAATAGAAAGTCGAATGAACGTTGTGGGACACTCGTAGGACAATATATGAGCTCGGGAATGGGTAAACGGGATAGTTAAGAAAAATTACGGCTCCGACCCCTCACCTTTCCCCATGGCCGGCGCCCCCTCCCTCATTTTTATTTATTTTTGAGTCCCTTTTCCAAGTATTTAAGTTTCCATCCCATCCCATTTCACTACTTCTACTTTCTCTCACTAAAAACACTCACACTAACCTACTTTCTCTCTTTACTCTCTCTCTCTTCCACCTAAACAAACCCTAACCCTAAAACCACCCATAGCCGCCACCATTCCGGCCAAATTCCGACCAACTTACGACGAGTAACATTACACCTCCACCACCATTTTGTAGATCTCTCTTTCCTCTTTCCATCCATATATAAATCTCTCACAAAAGACTACATTAACACCTCCAAATCTTACAAATACGATTCGTGATTCTAGGGTTTCCATTAAATCTTGTAGATCGGGTTGTAAAAAGGTAAACGGAACATGGGTCAAGCTTGTTTAAGCTTTGAAATGACACGTATGGGTCATAAATGGCTCGTACATGGGACGAATTTTAGGGCTTTTGGTTTAAACATGGGATTAAAACTAATTTACACTTAATTAAACATGTAGCTAGTGATTTGGTATCATGTGGTGTATCATATTATTGGGTTTTTTAGTTTTAGGTCATGTTTCATGTTTTTGATTAGGATTAGTTGATGGGTTTGATGTTTGGATAATGATTGGAGGTTGATTAATTGTGTTTGGTTGTGGTAGAAGCCATTTGGTAGTGTTTGGATGTGAGTGTTGAGGCGTACGAGCCACTAGGGACTCGTACGTGGCTCATGGGTGGTGTACGAGACCCACTTGGACCAAGGGTCCGGGTCGGGTTGTCGTGGTAGCTTGTTGGTTGATATTGTTGGTGTTTGGATGAGACGCGTAGAGCCGAAAAGCTTCTAGATCTTGTTTGGTTCACGTGGTCTTAATCGTGACCGTGTCATGACCACTAGGGTCATAACATTGGTTTCGGGTATATTTGGTTGGTTGATTGGTTGGCGAGATTGATTTGGGTTGATTTGAGATTGAATTGCGCTATTATGACTTTTATTTGGACTTATATATAAATTGTCAACTTTGAGCAACGTCGGTGTTACTTTGACTTTTTAGTCAATAGTTGACCCCGACAACGCCGTAACATGGACTTTAGTATAGTTTGGACTATTGATTGATTAAAAGCCGAGAAGTCATGACTCGTGCTTGTGGACTCGAAACGAATAACGATATGAAACTAATATTGAAATTGACGATATATATATATATATATATATATATATATATATATGTATATATATATATATATATATATATATATATATATATATATATAGGGAAGGGTTAATGTGAGATCAAACTTAAAGTTGTAAAAATAAGATCAAGTCTAAAAAACCACTAAAACATTTATAAATAGCAATTTTAGCTATAATACACAAAAATATAATATTTTAATACAAATTAACATTTTAGAAACTAATAATCAAATGATACATGAGTTTGAATTAGTGATACACCTGATACACATTACACTAATAAATATTCCAAAATCGATACACATACAAAAACCTGATACACATTACACTTCTAATCAAAGTGTATCACCTAGGTTTCGTAAATTTTAAAAGAAATCTATCGAAACTTTAACATTTTTAGTTGTAGCTAATAAAAAAATTATTTTTGTTGTAAGGAGAGTGTCACTTGTCAAATTTTAGATTGATCTCATTTTAACAACTTTAAGGTTGATCTTATTTGATCTAGATTATATATATATATATATATATATATATATATATATATATATATATATATATATATATATGAAAATGCTAATAAACTATGAAACATAAATAATAAAAAGGCTTTTATACTAAAAATATCGATAACAAGACTTGTCTTGTTATTTACTGATGCAGGTTTTACTGACCAGGTCTTAATATTTATAGTGTCTCGCTATACCTATGGTCTACCCTAATGCACTAACGGGCAGTGTACTCGGTCGTGTGTAGTGTAGTAAATGGTAAAGCCGAGGTCGTCCCAAGAGCTATGTGTGTCGGATTATTACTAAGTCTAATTGTCACAGAATTATAAAGGTTTTGATAGGTATTTAATTAATTAAACTACTAATACAGAATATAAAATAACAGCAATTTAATGGTAAAGGGAAATCAATAGAGGAATAGTGGTGCTAACCTAGTCAATCCTCCTAGCTAGTTATGTCTATGTCTACCTACTTTCAATTACTTCAGGTGGGGTCAAATTCGAGAGGACAACATTTGGTCAATTCGCCCTAACCTATCAGCAAAGATGCCACCACAGGAGAAATCAGGCACACCGTCATAAGTCTTGTTGTTCCTGGTCCCCTAAGCCGAGTCATTAAGTACCGCTACATGCTAGATTCTAAATAGTGAGTGCCCGTCCGTTAGGAAGTTAGACACTACACCCCCTAATTCTTAAGTTCATCCAAACGATAGGTGATCAGTTGGTCAAATCGCACAAGTAGAAAGGGTCGTCAGTTGGTCATATCTTACCCTTCCCGTCTCAGTCCGCTCACCTAGGGTCAGTTGGTCATATCTGCTAGGCAATTGGCCTCTATCGTCATTCAAAACTACCGAACCAAGGGTGACTAACAAAGAACTATGCATGCATACACTTAGAAATAATTGTACGGAAGTAAAGGTAAACGCAAACAAAACAATTAAGGAATCATAACTAGGCTAGCACCAAAGGGTGCTTAGCCACTCATATTAATCATGCACATCAATTCAATATTCAAAGATAAGAAATACATGAATTGAAAGTAAAATAAATAATAAACGCTAAAGCTTATCGTAACGGTGTGACTTCTCCCTTGGAAACAGCTCCGTATGCTTCCCAAGACCTGCCTTGAGCTTTTTCCCACGTTCTCAGAGTGTTGTGTGTGCAATGGGATGCTTTGAAATGCTGGAATTTGTGGGGTATTTATAGGCCAGGTCTGGGTTACAGCGTAACCAATAGATGTGTTACGCCGTAACCTTCTATTTCTCCGTAAATGCACTAGATCTGCTAGTTACGGCGTAACCTAAGAAGTGGTTACGCTATAGTCTTCAATAAACACGGTTACGTCGTAAGTGTTGCAGTAGTTACGACGTAAGTATCAACGGCGTGGAACCTCTTTTGACCTAATGGAGTTACGTCATAACCTTTGGGAAGAGTTACGCCGTAACCTCTTGATAAGTTGGACTTCTGGGTCACGCAATAGTTACGGCGTAATGTGAGAGATGAGTTACGCCGTAACTTCTTCAAAATAAGCATATTGTGATAAATCTTTAGTAATGTTTCCATTTCCGCGTCTCTTTAGCTCCAATGCTCGTAATTTACCTAAAAGTGTAAAACAATGGAAAACAAGCGTAATACATATAAATGATATAAATAACGAGCATTAACGGGGGAAATTGACACTTAATATTTAGGACTATTTGATGTTATCAAATATCCCCCCCACTTGAACTCTACTTGCCCTCAAGTAGACCTTATTAGATAGATTCCTAAAAAGATATCTCCCAAAACCTGGAAAATATGAGTTTACAAATTCCTTATGCTAGCATAAAACAAAGCCGAACACCTCACGAAAGGGGAACAAACACTCAAATCTCTCAACTATTCTAAGTGTCAATTTCGGGGTGATCACTCAATCGCACAGTCATAGCATGTATTCTATCATGAGCTTGGCGGTTACACAAATCTCCACCACTAGAGTTAAGGGCTAAACAATTCTCAAAGGCAATATGGGTAGACACGACAAAGGTTAAGGGGTGACTCGTCATTACTAACATGTCACGGCGAAGTGGACAAAATCAATGATACATGACCAAATGCATGGCTAAGACACCAAAGATTGCTCGCTGCATCACCTAGACACGCTTCATGACTAAAGGGTAGGATAAGACATGGGATATATAATTGGTGTAAAATGAAAAACAAGGTGTAGTCTATATCTATAACTCAGTCATCACCACTTACCGTCCGCCCAAAGTTCAAGCTTAGAAGTATAGAGACCGGATCATGAAATGCAAGGTAGATATGTCATTAGAGGACGTTGTGATGGGCACACTACCTTTTCTTCTTCAGTTGGTATAACTCCAACTCCAATCTTCCAATGTGACAGAGGTGGCCTCCTCGATACTAAACAATAAAGCTCATACTATAGTACTTATAACATCGCACTTTACAAAATCATAACTCACTCAACTTTTTTTTTGAACATAACATGATAACATAACATCCCCCCACTTGAGATGAACAATGGGAATTCGGGGGGTCTTCAATGATCTTCATAATTGTTGTCAATGAAAGCGTGATTTCCAAACCTTTCCACTCGAACCTTGAACTTAGGAAAATGATGACTTCCCAATTACAAATAAAGACTACAGGATAGGCTAAGGTGTAAGGGTGTAACGAAACAATATATTGGGGTGACAAAATGAAAGGAATGGATCAGAAGGGTGTATCTAGGGGTATCTTGCACTAAAGGGGAGTGCAACAAAAGGGTTTCACATGGGGGTCGAAAAGTCGACGTGACTAATTGATAGACTCACAATGGTAGGCTGTTTGGGTGATAATCCTATAATACTGCCTTCTAAAACTGAAAAGTCCAAATACATCGAGCTAACTCAACATACCTCGTCTATGGTCTCGAAATGATGCAAAGGCCAAGTTCTAAAGTTTACAAGCTACCGACACACTTATAATTTGGTGGATTTGGGGTAAAATATTGGAAACGGATAAGGCTAATCTCACCATGTAATATCAAGGGTTGTATGTGCTCGGCTAAGGTCTAATCTAGTTAGGTTCGGAGAAACATGTCAAAATTTTAAAAATGGCATAATTTTTCAAAATAAACTAGAAAAATGAGGGCGAAATAAAGTTCAAGAGATAATTCTACTCCCGTCCCCCCTCTTGAATTGTACAAAGTCCCTTTGGTACTAGGCATTAAAATAAAAGGTGAAGAGAAAGGTAGAATTAGAGCAAGAACTTCCCTGAAATTTGCTCCAAAAAGAAGAAGGCCCACGAGAAAGAACCGTGCCTTCGTTTAAGCGTCATGAACAAACTTCCATCCCTGAAATCACAATACCGACAAGCATAATTCTAAAAAGAAAAATAAAATAAAAACAAACCTAACTCACTTTCGTAGGAATCACGGTTGCATTTAGCGAATGCAACAAGCCTTTTAAACCACTTGGTGTCCCAAGTGGACGAGTGAAGTCTCGTGAGGGTTTACAGGAACATACCCACGAAGTTCATTTAAAAACTAATACAAGGTACTGTGTTTTAAAATGAAAGAATTAAAGCAGAGGAGAGTTACGCCGTAACTCCTATTAGGAGTTACGTAATCGGCAAAACCTGGTATGACCTGTGAAGCGAGTAGTTACGGCGTAACCACAGAGATGGAATTACGCCGTAATTGGTAATGCGTCAAGAATTCTGCTGCTAAAATGTTGGTTACGGCGTAATCACCAAGATGAGTTACGCCGTAACTCTGTGCAGAATCGCAGCTAATTACTTCTTTGTCTCCTGCAAAATGGTTAGAAAACACAAAACCCAACAGAAAGGAAATAAAAACAAAAGAAAGGGATAATTCGGGTTATCTCCCGAAAGAGCACTTTTCTTTATTAATGAGTCTTTAAGTTAGACTTAGAGCCGCGGGGCTCCTATGGGGGCCTTTGATCATGCCCTACTTCTTCAATATCCTTCATCAAATTATGTCTCATCCATGCGACATTTGAGGCAGTTCGGAGGTATTCAATGGTTTTGATTTTTCGGACTTTACAAAATTTCTCTTCCGGACCTAGGTGGTAGCGAGTGAATTCATATTTTTCGACTATAATTGGGGGTGGTCTTTTGTAAGGAATTCCCAGGAGCTTGCACCTCCTTTGTTCGTAAGCCTCGTCATCGGGATCAGTGAACTCCTCATCTCCTTGAAATTCAAGGTAATCAAGGATCCCTTCAATATCATCGTCATCAGAAGCTGTGTCCTTGAACCATTCTTCATCGAGTAGATTTTCCACCAGAACGCGCTTGCATTCTTCTTTATCATTACAACCCAACTCTTTTTCATTGTCAACAGTTGTTTCATTCGTGTAGTCGAGATTTTTGTTGCATGAGTTTTCTTGATTCATGAATTCCTTCCAAATTTTCTCTTTGGTTAATGTGTCCACATATCCATACTTAATTTTTACCCAACTATCGAATCCTAAATTGTCCAGCCAAGGTAAACTTGTTCTCTCCTCATCATTGGTTGAGGACCAAAAGAATTCATCTTTTCCTAATCTTTCAGAGTTGCTTCCCCCATTACACAGATCGTCGTACGGATTGCATGACGCCTAGAAAATTTCCCCAGGAGATTTTTCTTTTTCGCACCAGTGACTACGTAGTTTCTTGATGTCAATTTCCCTTAAGTCTTCATCCGTGCAGAGTGTATCTCTATTAGTCTCATCCTTTTTCTGAAGGTGTTCTACGTAATCAATTTTTAGCTTCCTAAGAAGATTGGGATTGATCTTGGCATCCCCGAATTGAGTTGCGTACCAATCTTTAAAGGCCAAATTACCGAATTTGATACTATGTCTTTCATGCTCATGAGGGCACGTCCATTCTTCCTTTTTTTCATTGTTTCCTCCATTGCAATACTCGTGGAAGGGACTGCATGTAGGCCATGCCCTTGTGGTTTCTTCATTAGTGATGACGACTGGAGTACACCAGTGAGTGATAAGTGGTTCTTCTTCATCTTCAAGGGAGAGTCCCTCGAGTTTTTCTGACTCGTCTATGTCTAGGAATTTTTCTGCCCATGTATCCCAGTTACGCCGTAACTGAGATTCTTGGTTACGGCGTAATTCATTAGAGTCACTTTCCTCAGTATTTTTCATAACCCCATTGTCGCTGTCAAACACAAGGTTACGCCGTAACTCATTAGGTATGTTACGGCGTAACTCATATCTGTTGACGAATTTTTCCCCTGAATTAGTTTCATTGACCTGAACCTTTGAGTTATCATCAGAAAAGATTACCTCGCATTCCATAGCTGGTTTAGATCCTTCAGGTTTATCGTTATTTCTCCTTACATTCTCACTGAGCCTAATCACCATGGATTCAAGGTTTTTCAAAGTTGAGTCGTGTTTGGAAATGTTTCACGCCGTGTTTTCCGGAATTCCTTTAACCACTGATCCTGCTCCTTTTGCCTTTGGGCTGAATTTTCCAGAAATTTATTAATTGTTTCTTCAAGACTGGGCTTTCTTTCTCCATAAGGCCCACGGTTGTAATTTCCACGATACCCATTATTATTTCAATTATCACCGTAAAATGGACGATTTTCTCCATACTTAGCTTCTTCAATATCCTCTTTGTCCATATGAGGACAATTCTTCGTTAGATGTCCTCCTCCACAGCTTTCACAACCCACTTGGATGGCATGAACGGTTTCTCTGACCTTTAGCATATCTTGACTGAGACTTTCAATTTTACTAGCGATTGCTGCAATTCCGTTTAAGCTTCCACCTTGGTTTCTTTTACTTCCACCGTCGTGCCATTTTTGAGAATGGTCCGCCATTTTTTGAATGGCTTCAATTGCAGTAGTAGGAGTCATGTTCGGGATAGGTCCTTGATAGTCCAACATCTGTCTTGTAGTTACGTTTATTCCTTTGTAGAAAATATTGACCTTCTGTTGGTTATTAAGATCATTGGTAGGACACTTATAAAGAAGATCGTTGTATTTGTCCCAAGCTTGATACAGAGTTTCGTCGTCTTCTTGTTTGAAGTTATGGATCTCCAAAAGCTGATGAGAAATCTTCGATGGTGGGCGATATTTTTGAATAAAGTGTTTCTTCATTAGTGCCCAAGTGTTAACTGCCCCGGCGGGCAGTCTTTCGATCCATCTTCTAGCTGTTCCAGTGAGGGTCATAGGGAAGACCCTGAGCATAATAGCATCATGAGACACGCCCGAAATGTTGAAAAGGCTAGCGATGTATAGAACATTTTCAACGTGCTCATATGCGTCTTCGTCCCTGTTTCCTGAAAAAGGGTTAGCGCGAAGCTCCCTCATAAATTGGTCTTTAATCTCGAAACGAACATCCGCTCCGATTGCCGGTCTTACGAGACCCGGCCCTTGATCTGCTCTAGTCAACGCCAAGTATTCCTCGAGAGTGAGGTCATCGATCTTAATAACTTTCATGGTACCTGAAAACTTGAAATATGATCGTGAGAAAAGTTTAAAAACGAAATGAAAGACTTAATATCAATCCTAATATAACTCCCCGGCAACGGCTCCAAAAACTTGATGCAGGTTTTACTGACCAGGTCTTAATATTTATAGTGTCTCGCTATACCTATGGTCTACCCTAATGCACTAACGGGCAGTGTACCCGGTCGTGTGTAGTGTAGTAAATGGTAAAGCCGAGGTCGTCCCAAGAGCTATGTGTTTCGGATTATTACTAAGTCTAATTGTCACAGAATTATAAAGGTTTTGATAGGTATTTAATTAATTAAACTACTAATGCAGAATAGGGGTGTGCACGGTCGGAAAACCGGACCGGACCGGCCAAGACCGGACCGGACCGAAAACCGAGTTCGGCAAAAAGCCAAGACCGAGACCGGACCGAATGTGGTCGGTCCGGTCTCGGTCCGTGTCGGTCCGGTCGGTCCTTCGGTCCCGGTCCAACAAGGCCAAATTCGTTGGTTTTGGTCCGACGGACCGGACCGAGTTCCAATTTGCCCAAAAGCTGAGACCGCGGACCAGACCGAATGTGGTCGGTCCGTGTCGGTCCGGTCGGTCCGGTCCAATCGGGTCATATGCTCACCCCTAATGCAGAATATAAAATAACAGCAATTAAATGGTAAAGGGAAATCAATAGAGGAATAATGGTGCTAACCTAGTCAATCCTCCTAGCTAGTTATGTCTATGTCTACCTACTTTCAATTACTTCAGGTGGGGTCAAATTCGAGAGGACAGTATTTGGTCAATTCTCCCTAACCTATCAGCAAAGATGCCACCACAGAGAAATCAGCACCGTCATAAGTCTTGTTGTTCCTGGTCCCCTAAGCCTAGTCATTAAGTACCGCTACATGCTAGATTCTAAATAGTGAGTGCCCGGCCGTTAGGAACTTGGACACTACACCCCCCCAATTCTTAAGTTCATCCAAACGATAGATGATCAGTTGGTCAAATCGCACAAGTAGAAAGGGTCATCAGTTGGTCATATCTTACCCTTCCCGTCTCAGTCCGCTCACCTAGGGTTAGTTGGTCATATCTCCTAGGCAATTGGCCTCTATCGTCATTCAAAACTACCGAACCAAGGGTGACTACCAAAGAACTATGCATGCATACACTTGGAAATAATTGTACGGAAGTAAAGGTAAACGCAAACAAAACAATTAAGGAATCATAACTAGGCTAGCACCAAAGGGTGCTTAGCCGCTCATATTAATCATGCACATCAATTCAATATTCAAAGATACGAAATACATTAATTGAAAGTAAAATAAATAATAAACGCTAAAGCTTATCGTAATGGTGTGATTCTCCCATGGAAACAGCTCCGTATGCTTCCCAAGACATGCCTTGAGCTTTTTCCCACGTTCTCAGAGTGTTGTGTGTGGATTGGGATGCTTTGAAATGCTGGAATTCGTGGGGTATTTATAGGCTAGGTCTGGGTTACGGCGTAACCAATAGATGAGTTACGCCGTAACCTTCTATTTCTCCGTAAATGCACTAGATCTGCTAGTTACGGCGTAACCTAAGAAGTGGTTACGCCGTAGTCTTCAATAAACACGGTTACGTCGTAAGTGTTGCAGTAGTTACGGCGTAAGTATCAACGGCGTGGAACCTCTTTTGACCTAATGGAGTTACGTCGTAACCTTTGAGAAGAGTTACGCCGTAACCTCTTGATAAGTTGGACTTCTGGGTCACGCAATAGTTACGGCGTAATGTGAGAGATGAGTTACGCCGTAACTTCTTCAAAATAAGCATATTGTGATCAATCTATAGTAATGTTTCCATTTCCGCGTCTCTTTAGCTCCAATGCTCGTAATTTACCTGAAAGTGTAAATCAATGGAAAACAAGCGTAAATCCATATAAATGATATAAATAACGAGCATTAACGGGGGAAATTGACACTTAGTATTCAGGACTATTTGATGTTATCATTTACTATTTTAAATGGAAACTAACGACTAAAAATGGAAAGGTTTTCTAATTAATAAGTGTTTAATGTTTCGAGTGCACGTTTATCGAAATATGCCAATTATGGGCATTTAATACTATTTTCAAGTATTTATTTACTTACGTTGTGTGCATGAATTACGGATGACCTAACATTAATATCGTCGATCCACGTGAGTAGCGGACTTATTAGGTTGACGAATCTAATAAGAGACCGCTAGGTACGTAGGATAACGTTATTAATGGGTGAATTATCCTTATGACTCGTTAGCATGCGACCGGTTTATGGGAAAATAAGCGACACGAATAAATAACTAAGTTTATCGAGTTGACGAATTCGACAAGGTCTACTATTTATTCCGAAACTTATTGGACTATGGAGCTTATCGCTTAGATGTTTCATTGTGTTGCATTGCATTCATGATATCATATTGAGTCGATACACCCACATGAGGATACCAAACACTAGGACTAAACGGTGAAACAAGACATTTTTGGAGATAATGAAAAGGAATACATTGGGGTTGATAACGTTGATTTTGGGAAATATATACTAAAATTGGTTTACATTAATAGGTTGTGCCGAGTTGATAGTTGTTGTGCCGTGATTAGCTGTTATCTTCTGCAAGTGTTTATTTGTGCATTGCTTGCTTGAGGTGAGTTTCATATCCCCACTTTTATCTATGTTTTTAACTAAATTGGGGTGAGAATCATGCTACTATTTTTGGACCTTCTAAACTATTTTGATTTGCTTATGTGCTTGACCGATTAGATAGATATGTGGTAGCTGTTGCCTTAGTTTAGGGTAGCAATCCTAATTGCTATAACACTTGCCTAGCTAAGTATAGACCTCTACCTCAACCTAGTCCAGGGTTAGCAATCGTTCTAGACTTTGCTACGACTGTGCTGGCTAGTATCGCTAGGGGCCCATAATGATATCGGATATGATATTTGTTTGTGATTGATGTGTATCTATCTTAGGTCTCGCATAGCAAATTAACTCCTACAGGTCCACTACTTTTTACTTGAATTTAAACCTATGAACTCACCAGCGTTAGCTGACCTTTTAGCATGTTTTCTCAGGTAATTAAGTGATGTTTGGAGTATGTGTTCTGTGGAAGCTTGGCAAGGAGGCATGGTTCAAGGATCATAATCGAGTCTGATAATTTATGGGGACCTATTTTATTAAATCATGTTTGGGCCTAATATTTACATTTTGGGATTAATGTTTTGAATATTTAAATTTGGGATTGGTTTTGAATTGTAAATGACTATCTTGTTTGCTATACTTGTGTGAGATACCAATCCAATTGTAACGCCCCGAAAACTTGATTAAGTCTTCCGCTGTACCGAGATTTGGGGGTGTTACAGTCTTCCACTAATGATGGAACGAAGTCCCTTTTTTCATACACCGAGGAAAGTGACTTTGATGAAACTTTTATGGAAGAGGAAACACACATTGAGGGCATATATTCCTTTAATCAAAATGATGATGACTACATGAATGGTTCTGACACTGACTCCAACTCAGACACAAAATACATTCCTATCTCATTAGATTTTCCCGCACAGAACCTTAGAAGGTTTTCTAGTACCCATAAGTTACCTGCAAACCTAAATGAATATGTTGTTGAAAGCAAAGTCAAATATGGTCTTGAAAGTGAGGTCAACTACTCTAATATTAACTCTAAGAGTTTATATTTTGTGTCTGCCTTAATAAAAGTTCTGAACCTAATACTTATAAAGATGCTAATCCTAAATGACAATTGGGTTAATGCTATGAACAAAAAAATTGAGAACTTAATCAAAAACCACACTTGGGACATCACTGAACTACCTATTGGTTGGAAAGCCATTGGTTGCAAATGGATACACAAATCAAATATAAGGCCACCGGTGAAATTGAGAGGTATAAGGCCATACTTGTTGCTAAGGTTTTAACGAAAGTGAGGGTATTGAATATGGTGACACTTTTTTCCCTGTAGTTAAAATGGTCACTGCTAGATGCCTTATTGCCCTTGCTATCCAAAATAAATAGCCTTTATACCAGCTTGATGTTAGCAATGCTTTTTGGTATAGTGACTT
Source organism: Chrysanthemum makinoi (assembly GCA_910596185.1). NCBI lineage: Eukaryota > Viridiplantae > Streptophyta > Magnoliopsida > Asterales > Asteraceae > Chrysanthemum > Chrysanthemum makinoi. The sequence continues at coordinate 164,884,030 of OU343220.1, forward strand.
GAAAAAAGATGTTTATATGACTATTCCTTAAGGTATTAAGAAAATAGAAACTTAAAATATGGTATGCAAGCTGAACATATCTTTATATGGCCTTAAACAAGTCGTAAGAAAATGAAATGAAAAATTGGTTTGCATTTTAAAAGAAATGGCTTTTCAGAGTTGCAATGATTATTCCTTATTTACCAAAACCGTTGATAACTCTTTGCTGCTCTACTTGTCTATGTTGGTGATATTGTGAATAATGCTAGTGATGAAAATGAAATAAAAAAATCTAAACAATTTCTTAGCTCAAAATTTCAAATTAAAGATCTTGTTTGTTAAAATATTTTCTAGGAATTGAGGTCCTTAAACAGGGGGATGTTATTTATCTATTTCAAAGAAAATATTGTTTGAAACTCTTACATGAGTTTGGACTACTTGCCTGTAAGCGTTTCTCAATTGCTATCGAAGCTAACTTTGTTCTTCTATCTAAACCAAGCATGATGATCCACAATTAGATAACATTACTGGTTGTCAGACACTTGTTGGTAAACTTATATATACCACTCACACAAGACCTGATATATCATGTACTGTTCATTGCTTATCCCAACATATGCACTCTTCTCTAGTGTCTCATCTGCATAGTGCCTTGAATGTCCTTAGATACCTAAAAGGAAGGTTTGAAATGTACTCGTAATGTAACAACTGGTAAAATTTCACCTTGTGTTAAATCAATACAATTTTCTAAATAAAGAATACTTATCCATTTTCTATGTATAATTTGTTTTCTACGTTATCAGTTTATTTGATCACAACGACTAGAAAATGTGATGTAACTCACATTCTCAATAAACATGCTCACACGCGGACCAACACCAACATGCCTTATGTTTATTTCACATAAACATCCCTATATGTCAAGGTTAAAAGTTTTCAACATTTATTTACCACTTTACGTCATTTCGTTAACGTACGATTATCAAACGTTCAAGCTAATCGTTTGCCAATCATTTGAGTTCTCGCGAAACCTTAATTTCCTATAACTATGAATTTATGTAATAAAATCATAAACCCTAAAGTACAACACTCCTGAAGCTAATGTACAAGCTTTTAAAGCACGGAACCCTAACTTTACGTTATTTTCCGTAATAAGCCCTAATCTACAACTCTATAATTTTATGTAAATAAAATCACAAAGTCTAATTAAAATGTACATGATACTTTTATAAAATACTAATATACAAGTCTTTCAGGCACATGTACAAGTCTTTAATGCATAAAAGCTTAATATTTACTTAAAATCATATTATAAACCTCAGTGTACCTACTTTAAAGCACATGGTACAAATCTATAATGCACAAGCCCTTAAAATTGATTTTCTTATAACTTTTAAACCTAATGTACTAGTTCCTAAAGCATGTGATACAAGTATCTTATGCATGATGGTTAAATATGTAATTTACCTAAATTATACTTAACTAAAAACTAACTAAGGGTCCGTTTGCTTGAAGGGTGTGGAATAAATGAATGAAATTATTCATGTGTAATATTGTTTGGTTATATATGAGCCCACTACAATGGAATGAAAATGTATTTTGATACCCTTAGAACCATAGGAGGCAAAAATGGTGACTTTTGTTATTTTGTTTTGTCTTTTACTCTTTTTAGTGGGTCCAAACTTATTATTATGTATTTTTTCTATATTCTAAAACTAATATCTTCAATTTTAATATGCATTTTATTTAATTAAATACATATTTTATTTATTTTAGTTTTCTTTCCCTCTCCTACATCAAATCCAACTTCCGACGATTGACATTACACCTCCACCACCATTTTGTAGATCTCTCTTTCCTCTTTCCATCTATATATAAATCTCTCACAAAAGCCTACATTAACACCTCCAAATCTTACAAATACGATTCGTGATTCTAGGGTTTCCATTAAATCTTGTAGATCGGGTTGTAAAAAGGTAAATAGAACATGGGTCAAGCTTGTTTAAGCTTTGACAAGCCACGTATGGGTCATAAATGGCTCGTACATGGGACGAATTTTAGTGCTTTTGGTTTAAACATGGGATTAAAACTAATTTACACTTAATTAAACATGTAGCTAGTGATTTGGTATCATGTGATGTATCATATTATTGGGTTTTTTAATTTTAGGTCATGTTTCATGTTTTTGATTAGGATTAGTTGATGGGTTTGATGTTTGGATAATGATTGGAAGTTGATTGATTGTGTTTGGTTGTGGTAGAAGCCATTTGGTAGTGTTTGGATGTGAGTGTTGAGGCGTACGAGCCACTAGGGTCTCGTACGTGGCTCATGGGTGGCGTACGAGACCCACTTGGACCAAGGGTCCGGGTCGGGTTGTCGTGGTAGCTTGTTGTTTGATATTGTTGGTGTTTGGATGAGACGCGTGGAGCCGAAAAGCTTCTAGATCTTGTTTGGTTCACGTGGTCTTAACCGTGACCGTGTCATGACCACTAGGGACATAAAATTGGTTTCGGGTATATTTGGTTGGTGAGATTGATTTGGGTTGATTTGAGATTGAATTGCGCTATTATGACTTTTATTTGGACTTATATATAAATTGTCAACTTTGAGCAACGTCGGTGTTACTTTGACTTTTTAGTCAATAGTTGACCCCGACAACGCCGTAACAAGGACTTTAGTAAAGTTTGGACTATTGATTGATTAAAAGCCGAGAAGTCATGACTCGTGCTTGTGGACTCGAAACGAATAACGATATAAAACTAATATTGAAATTGACGAAATATATATATATATATATATATATATATATATATATATATATATATATATATATATATATATAGAATGGGGTTCATGTAAAATAGTGTTTAAAATGAGATAGTATAAGAAGCCAATATAAATGTGACATGTGGAAATTAGTCCTTTAATACAAAAGAATATTGTTAATTAATTTAAAGGGCATTTAAGGTATTTTAATTTCTCTTTGATAACCATAATGCTCATTCTCAGTCATTCATCAAAAACAAAAACGTTTCTTCACCTCCTATTCTTTTTCACGATAGCAAATTAGCAACCGTCTTCGTCATCCTTTTCTGACGATTAGTCACTTGTCGGCACGGCCTGACGCTTTTTTCTTTCAGTTATTTCCCTTTGCACATCCGAATCGATTCCTACTGTTATTTCGAAGAGTTCCTATTCTCAATCTCCTCCATCCGGTGACTGTTCCATCTCCAGTGTAACCACCTGAAAAATCGACTGCATGAACGATTAGATCAAACCTATGTTTTTGTGTATCAAAAGAATTATGATATCCAATTAGCGAACGGGTTTCTTGTATCGATTGCGTAGTATGTATATTAATAAGCCTCTCTGAATGTATTCATATTTCTAAAATAAAATGAAGTGCATTGTATCAATTTCCCTTGAACCAATTAGAATGTATCAATCGAATATTAGTTTTAAGCAACGAGTGATAATTAATTATTTGAAGTGTATAACTTATTAACTTGGTATCAATTTAATCGACTTATTAGTGTAGTGTATGAGTGTATGACGTTTAATGTAGTTTATCAATTGTAAATGTTCTCTTTCGTATCGTGTATCCTGTATCGATATCATCAAAAAACGTTCGTGTATCAATGCTTTAAATATGCATTCGGTGCTTCGTATTCTTGCGTATCACAAAAAGTGTATATGTAGTGGTTCATTTACGAAAAGGAAATAAAATGTGAGCGTGATTTCTTGTAGTTTATAACCAAAGTATTATAAAGAATTTAAATTCAAACAAAAACTTAATAGAGAAAAAAAGAAACAATAAATCTGGAAGGTGGTGCGTAAATATAGTTAACTCAGTCAATTAATTGGGTTTCAACTTATGCCATCTATTTCGAGTTATCTACGAAAATGCCATTGAATTAATTTTGATCTTGGAACATAATTATTGATACATCTAACGGTTCATATTGCTTCCTATTCTTCCTATTTTAACAACTAACTTACGATAACCTCCCTCTATATATATATATATATATATATATATATATATATATATACATATATATGTACAGTAGAAACTCTATAATATAATATACTTGAGACCACCAAAATTTATAAATTAAAAGACTTACTAATTAATCGATAAATTAATAATTATTAATTTATATATTAATTAATATTTTGTTAATTTATAGTAGACTTCGAACAACAGATAACATGACTTTTGAGAACTCAGATGAAGGTGGTGAAAGCACTCAAGAACTCCAGAACCGTTATTGGAATTAATAAAGATGATATCGATGAAGAAGATGATGAAAGTTCTATAATGGAGCCCCCTTCGCGAAACGAAGCTATTAAAGCGGCAATCACATTGAACAATTTCTTGTTGAGCTATGAGAAAACAACACCAGAAGTTCTTACCATGCTAAGGAAAATTAGAGACGAGATTCAAGGGGAAATTGCTATATATAAGGAATTATTAATTTATATTTTATATGGGGTCTAAAGAAATTATCAAAAATGTATTATCTTATAATTTTAGCGAATTATTAATTTAGCACCCTATCCCCGAGTCGGGACCGGCAAAAAATATTATCTTAGAGAGTTTATTAAATAATCGAGTATTAATTTATCGAGTTTCTACTGTATATATATATATATATATATATATATATATATATATATATATATATATATATATATATATATATATATATATATATATATATATATATATATATATATATATATATATATATATATATATATATATATATATGTATATGAAAATGCTAATAAACTATGAAGCCTAAATAATAAAAAGGCTCTTATACTAAAAATATCGATAACAAGACTTGTCTTGTTATTTACTATTTTAAATGGAAACTAACGACTAAAAATGGAAATGTTTTCTAATTAATAAGTATTTAATGTTTCGAGTGCACGTTTATCGAAATATGCCAATTATGGGCATTTAATACTATTTTCAAGTATTTATTTACTTACGTTATGTGCATGGATTACGGATGACCAAACATTAATATCGTCGATCCACGTGAGTAGCGGACTTATTAGGTTGACGAATCTAATAAGAGACCGCTAGGTACGTAGGATAACGTTATTAATGGGTGAATTATCCTTATGACTCGTTAGGATGCGACCGGTTTATGGGATAATAAACGACACGAATAAATAATTGAGTTTATCGAGTTGACGAATTCGATAAGGTCTACTATTTATTCCGAAACTTATTGGACTATGGAGCTTATCGCTTAGATGTTTCATTGTGTTGCATTGCATTCATGATATGATATTGAGTCGATACACCCAGAGACGGAGCCAGGAAATTGTGTTAAGGGGGGCCGTAAATAATTTGTATAGTAACATAAAACTCATAGACCAATTACTTTACCGGTTCGATGGTTCAACCAACCCGATCGATTTAAGACACAAATGAAATTACGTCTAGGTATTTGAATTACTGTGTATGATCTTAAAACATCAACAAAATACTAACGTGATGTCAATTAACACGTATCAAGCTTTTACTAATTTTACATACATTATCTAAAGAGCAAAAAGAAAACATCGAAACTAAAATAAAGAATGAATGAGTAGAAACAAACAATAAATAACGATTCCCTTTTCCCAAAGCAATCTTACAAAAAGCAGTGAGAATACTATTACTCACACAAATCATGCTTTAATATAATATTTTCAATCTTCCTTCTTATCTCAACCACTCTACCACACTTGCAGTTGCATCTATGTAGTCACTGTATCCTTTCAAACGAAAAAAACCTGATTGAAATCATTTTCAAACACTCAAATATTTTCTAAATTCTGTAAAATGATAAAACAGAGTGTTCCACAAATATTTGAAACCATTGAAAACCATACTCGACAAGTTGATACTATGAAGAAAACAAGCAAACGGATGGCTTAAAGCAGCTTGAAGACTCCAGATATGAAGACAACATAAAATGACTGCCGGAAACTAGCTAAAAGTTGGGGTTGTTTAGCCGGTTGGGGGGGGCCGAGCACCCGCCAGCCCCCCTACTGGCTCCGTCTCTGGATACACCCACATGAGGATACCAAAACACTAGGACTAAACGGTGAGACAAGACATTTTTGGAGATAACGAAAAGGAATACATTGGGGTAGATAACGTTGATTTTGGGAAATATATACTAAAATTGGTTTACATTAATAGGTTGTGCCGAGTCGATAGTTGTTGTGCCGTGATTAGCTGTTATCTTCTGCTAGTGTTTATTTGTGCGTTGCTTGCTTGAGGTGAGTTTCATAGCCCCACTTTTATCTATGTTTTTAACTAAATTGGGGTGAGAATCATGCTACTATTTTTGGACCTTCTAAACTATTTTGATTTACTTATGTGCTTGACTGATTAGATAGATATGTGGTAGCTTTTGCCTTAGTCTAGGGTAGCAATCCTAATTGCTATAACACTTGCCTAACTAAGTATAGACCTCTACCTCGACCTAGTCCAGGGTTAGCAATCGTTCTAGACTTTGCTACGACTGTGCTGGCTAGTGTCGCTAGGGGCCCATTATGATATCGGATATGATATTTGTTTATGATTGATGTGTATCTATCTTAGGTCTCGCATAGCAAATTAACTCCTACAGGTCCACTACTTTTTACTTGAATTTAAACCTATGAACTCACCAACGTTAGCTGACCTTTTAGCATGTTTTCTCAGGTAATTAAGTGATGTTTGGAGTACGTGTTCTGTGGAAGCTTGGCAAGGAGGCATGGTTCAAGGATCATAATCGACTCTGATAATTTATGGGGACCTATTTTATTAAATCATGTTTGGGCCTAATATTTACATTTTGGGATTAATGTTTTGAATATTTAAATTTGGGATTGGTTTTGAATGATAAATGACTATCTTGTTTGCTATACTTGTGTGAGATACCAATCCAATTGTAACGCCCCGAAAACTTGATTAAGTCTTCCATTGTACCAAGATTTGGGGGTGTTACAGTCTTCCACTAATGATGGAACGAAGTCCCTTTTTTCATACACCGAGGAAAATGACTTTGATGAAACTTTTATGGAAGAGGAAACACACATTGAGGGCATATATTCCTTTAATCAAAATGATGATGACTACATGAATAGTTCTGACACTGACTCCAACTCAGACACAAAATACATTCCTATCTCATTAGATTTTCCCGCACAGAACCTTAGAAGGTTTTCTAGTACCCATAAGTTACCTGCAAACCTAAATGAATATGTTGTTGAAAGCAAAGTCAAATATGGTCTTGAAAGTGTGGTCAACTACTCTAATATTAACTCTAAGAGTTTATATTTTGTGTCTGACTTAATAAAAGTTCTGAACCTAATAATTATAAAGATGCTATCCTAAATGACAATTGGGTTAATGCTATGAACAAAAAAATTGAGAACTTAATCAAAAACCACACTTGGGGACATCACTGAACTACCTATTGGTTGGAAACCCATTGGTTGCAAATGGATATACAAATCAAATTTAAGGCCACCGGTGAAATTGAGAGGTATAAGGCCATACTTGTTGCTAAGGTTTTAACCAAAGTGAGGGTATTGAATATGGTGACACTTTTTTCCCTATAGTTAAAATGGTCACTGCTAGATGCCTTATTGTCCTTGCTATCCAAAATAAATAGCCTTTATACCAGCTTGATGTTAGCAATGCTTTTTGGTATAGTGACTTGAAAAAAGATGTTTATATGACTATTCCTCAAGGTATAAAGAAAATAGAAACTAAAAATATGGTATGCAAGCTGAACATATCTTTATATGGCCTTAAACAAGTCGTAAGAAAATGAAATGAAAAATTGGTTTGCATTTTAAAAGAAATGGATTTTCAGAGTTGCAATGATTATTCCTTATTTACCAAAACCGTTGATAACTCTTTGCTGCTCTACTTGTCTATGTTGGTGATATTGTGAATAATGCTAGTGATGAAAATGAAATAAAAAAATCTAAACAATTTCTTAGCTCAAAATTTCAAATTAAAGATATTGTTTGTTAAAATATTTTCTAGGAATTGAGGTCCTTAAATAGGGGGATGTTTTATCTATTTCAAAGAAAATATTGTTTGAAACTCTTACATGAGTTTGGACTACTTGCTTGTAAGCGTTTCTCAATTGCTATGGAAGCTAACTTTGTTCTCTTTCTAAACCAAGCATGATGATCCACAATTAGATAACATTACTGGTTGTCAGACACTTGTTGGGAAACTTATATATACCACTCACACCAGACCTGATATATCATGTACTGTTCATTGCTTATCCCAACATATGCACTCTTCTCTAGTGTCTCATCTGCATAGTGTCTTGAATGTCCTTAGATACCTAAAAGGAAAGTTTGAAATGTACTCGTAATGTAACAACTGGTAAAATTTCACATTGTGTTAAATCAATACAATTTTCTAAATAAAGAATACTTATCCATTTTCTATGTATAATTTGTTTTCTACGTTATCAGTTTATTTGATCACAACGACTAGAAAATGTGACGTAACTCACATTCTCAATAAACATGCTCACACATGGACCAACACCAACATGCCTTATGTTTATTTCACATAAACATCCCTATATGTCAAGGTTAAAAGTTTTCAACATTCATTTACCACTTTATGTCATTCGTTAACGTACGATTATCAAACGTTCAAGCTAATCGTTTGCCAATCATTTGAGTTCTCGCGAAACCTTAATTTCCTATAACTATGAATTTATGTAATAAAAGCATAAACCCTAAAGTACAACACTCCTGAAGCTAATGTACAAGCTTTTAAAGCACGGAACCCTAACTTTACGTTATTTTCCGTAATAAGCCCTAATCTACAACTCTATGATTTTATGTAAATAAAATCACAAAGTCTAATTAAAATGTACATGATACTTTTATAAAATACTAATATACAAGTCTTTCAGGCACATGTACAAGTCTTTAATGCATAAAAGCTTAATATTTACTTAAAATCATATTATAAACCTCAGTGTACCTACTTTAAAGCACATGGTACAAATCTATAATGCACAAGCCCTTAAAATTGATTTTCTTATAACTTTTAAACCTAATGTACTAGTTCCTAAAGCATGTGATACAAGTATCTTATGCATGATGGTTAAATATGTAATTTACCTAAATTATACTTAACTAAAAACTAACTAAGGGTCCATTTGCTTGAAGGGTGTGGAATAAATGAATGAAATGATTCATGTGTAATGTTGTTTAGTTATATATGAGCCCACTACTATGAAATGAAAAGGTATTTTGATACCCTTAGAACCATAGGAGGCAAAAATGGTGACTTTTGTTATTTTTTTTTGTCTTTTACTCTTTTTAGTGGGTCCAAACTTATTATTATGTATTTATTCTATATTTTAAAACAAATATCTTCAATTTTAATATGCATTTTATTTAACTAAATACATATTTTATTTATTTTAGTTTTCTTTCTCTCTCCTACATCAAATCCAATTCCAAATCTAAATCATAATCCGAATCTAAATCCAAATCTAAATCCTAAACCAACCTGTAAACCAAACGGGCCCTAAATACTTAAACTATGTTCACACAAGGTCCTAACTATATTTACTACCCAACATAGCCTATGTACTAGTACTTGAAGCCACAACATCACCTTTTTCTTTCCCTAGTCGACCTAGAACCAAAACCAAACTAAACAAACCCTAAATTAGTTTGAAACTAACTAAATCTTACAAGCTACGCTTAGACATAAAATTACACCTCACCTTATCTCTTCCAACCTTGTCTTCAAGATCTTCAACACATTGGTCAAATCTCTTAAGCTTGCACATGGTTTTCTTCTAAAACCATTCGACACCTCAACAAAGATCACATGGAAATAACTAAATCCTAAGTTATCACTTCCTTGTGTCCCTTATCATCTTGACAACCCCATCCAAGTGGCCTAGTTCATTAAATCCAACCCTAACCCCTTGCCCTATAAATAGCGAGCCCCATTCCACCATTTCTTCTCATCCCTCATTTGATAACCTACAACACACACTCACACTCTCGCTCACTGATATTCAAGCCTAAGAGAGAAGGAAAGAATCTTTGTTCGAAGCCTTGAAGCCTTATTCTAGTCTAGAAGTCATTTTGGGCATTATTCTTCTAGGTCAAGTTCTATAGAATTGGTAAGTTCCTAAGCCCTTTTGATCTCCTTTATACTTTTAATAACCTTTATATGATAATAAACATGTCCCAATTGATAATCAAGGCCAAAAACATTTCCTTTTTTTTTTTTTTTTTTTTTTTTTTTACCGAGCACAAAACAAACACCCCTATATATTTTTTTTTCTTGTGTTTTGTTATTTTTGAAAACCTAAGCTCTAAGCTACATAATAGATACTCTAAATAAGCTAATAAACATGTCACAAAGTCACAAGAACTAGCCCATAAGTCTTTATAGTCAAAAACCCGTTTTACTTTTCTTTTTCTTTTTGCTGCGACAGCCCAAACGACCCTTTTTACGGATTTATTTATACTTAACCACAAGGCTATAAAATAAATGGTTTATGCCATCTTAGAGAGGGCATATCCAAGTTTCTAAAACAACAAGAACGTTCTTCAAGACCCTCGTGGCCTCGCTTTTATTTAGTCTTGAATATGGTAATTTAAAGACCATACGCACCCTTATGTGCACTTTTGAACCCATAAGCTAATTTAAAAGCTAATAAGCTATCAAAAACTTATTTTCAAACTTATAATAACTTATATTAATAAGCCATAACTAGTCACGCCTTTTTCTAAGCTAGAAACAACATCGTTTTGTAAAAAGGACTATCTTTGCCATAGACATAAAGCGTAAAGGATCAAAACTGTCAAAACTCTAGGACTTGTAATAAATATATAAAATGCTTTAAGGTCCTGTTTTGCCAAAACTCTAATTCTTTTTATAACAAGGACTAAAATTGTAGTTGACTTATAGTTGGGGGTATAAAGTGTCACTTTTGAAACTAAGGGTAGAAATTGTTATTTCACCAAAGTTGAGGGGTAAAAGTTGTCATTTTATGAAAGTTGAAGGGTATACAATGTTATTTTATGAAAGTCTAGGGATATAAATTGTCATTTTATAAAATTTTAAAGGTAAAAACTGTCAATTCTTGAATCTCTAAGGGTATAAAATGCAACATTTTATATGTAACTACAAAAATATACTTTAACACATATCGACTCGGTTTTTGACAAAGATTTTATATTCGAAATGTATCTATTTTCACTAGTGATCGATCGAAACTTAAAAATGAAATATAATTAGCAAAGATACACTAACTTTTGAAGAGACTTTAAAATTTATAAAACTTATTATTTGTACCTTCCTCGTTCAAACGTACGCAATATACTGATGTTACTCGAAAGTTTCTTATATAATTATCACCAATATAAGTGTTGTACTATTACTAAAAAAATTACGTAATAATAAAGTTTTGAACGACAACAAAACATACTGCCAGGTCGCGTGTTGGAGCAGTTTATTCACAAAATTTGATTAACCAGAGTAATGTATCACCAAGGTGAGTTCATGGTCCCAGTTTTACATGTTTTTCAAACTCGTGGGGATATAAATGCTACAAACCCGAACACAAGTATTTTATGTATGCTATCCTGATTGATATTGCCTAAGTACACACTTTTGCCACTGAAAGTCCCTCATATCATGAACCATTAATCACTGCGAGTGAACGCGAATATAGTGAATAGATCTATTGGTAGTTGACGCCCCATCTGTGTTAGCCAAAAAGGTAACCAGATGCACTTTATTTGAGAATAAATAGGAGAATCGCAAGCTCCTACACGAGGGCACTGCTACTTACATCATTATGATGTCTGTTATATATATCATTTTTATGATATCACCCATGTTAACGTTTGCGTGTCATGAGTCTTAGGGCAATATATTGTACTGCAATATTACTGTTTTACTACTATACAACTTGTGTTCAACTGATTATTATACAAACACTATGGATTCATTCAATCTTTGTGTTGACTTTTTAGCATGTTTTATCTCAGGTAACTAAAGCACGACTTGGCACGAAGTAGCTATGGACTTTCTTATAAAAAGGGCGTCTATTCTATGGACTTTCTTATAAAAAGGGTGTCCATTTCGTTATCATTCATAAAATAAATATGTATTCCAATAATTTCCGCTAGGGCCTCTTTTTATGTAAACTCTGATTAAATAAATGAATGATAACTATTTTATTTAAACGTCTCTTTTTGTGTCATTTTCTATTACTACCTCCGTCCCATAATAATTGTCCACTTTGACTTTTCTAAGTCTTTTTTATTAAACTTTGATTATAAATATTTTTATTTGTATACTATAATACTTGATGAAAAATATATGAATAGATTGGGTTTTAAATGTATTTTCATTTGGTATAATTTTCATCAAATATTATATAACACAAATAAAAATATTAGTGGTCAAAGTTGAACAAAAAAGACTCAAAAAAGTCAAACTGGACAATTATTATGGGACGGATGGAGTATTATGACTATGATCCATGAAGTAATACCCCAAACTTATTCCGCTGCGTTTATCAAAATATGGGGGTGTTACACGTAATATTTGACAGTTTGAAAAAAATATGCAGACTCTGATTGGGCTAAATGCCTAAAGGCTAGAAAATCTATTTTAGGGTATTATGTTTTTATAATGCGAATCTTATTTCTTGGAAAAGCAAGAAACATGCACTTGTTTCCAAATCCTCCTTTGAAGCTGAGTACAGATCCTCGGGGTCTGCATCTTGTGAAATCATATGGATTCTAGAAATTGTGAAGGATTTGAAAATCAAATTTATTAAGCATGTTTCTTTATTTTATATTAATAATAAGAAAAAACTCCAAAGTACATCCCTGTGGTTTACCTCGATTCGCACTATACATCCCTCTCGTAAGAGTTTCAACAGATACATCACTCCATTAATAAAAGTTAACCTATATACATCCCTCCGTTAAAATAAGGACAAACAACGCTAATTATTTCTCCGTTATCTCCTAACGAGATAGAAAAATTTACACCATTAGCCCTCTGGATTAACTGTATTTGCACCATTATTCTTTTTTTTTACGTTTTTATTCGTTTTTAAAGTTTTCGTCTGTTTTTTTAACTTTTCTTCCATTTTTTTTACGTTTTCATCTGATTTTTTAAGTTTTCGTCCATTTTTTACGTTTTCGTCCGCTTTTTTACGTTTTCATTCGTTTTTTTTTACGTTTTCGTCCTTTTTTACGTGTTCATCTTTTTTTTTTCTTCGTTTTTGTCCGTTTTATTTTCGTCTTCGTCCATTTTTTTTACGTTTTCGTACTTTTTTTACATTTTCGTCTAATTTTTTTACGTTTTCGTCCATTTTTTTTACATTTTCATATGCTTTTTTACGTTTTGAGATACTAACTTTAGATCTTTTTTAATCTTGTCTCACTCTTATGTTGTATTAACTTGTTTTAGCAAGTTATATTTAAAGATTAGGCAAATATGAAGCCTTTTTAGTCGAAGGATATATCGAGGCCTTTTTTACCTTTTAGAGGTTTTATGACTCCAAAAAACTAATATTTGTGATGAGATCTAGTTTTATTTCAAAATGAGATGAGAATAGTCAAAATCAGAACTTCTTTTGTTAGTTAAAGTAGTACAACAATATTTCATAGACCAAACTATATATAAAAATGCAAAATTTCTTTGTAAGGTTTTAGTTAAATATTGTTATCTTTGACAACTATTAGTCATTTACTACCTCCTGTTAATTACATATGATCATTTTATTTTAGGGGCAATTTCATATTTACCCAACTTAAACATGATAATGTCATATTTACCCAAAACATGCTTTAAATGTATTGTACATCATGCATTTAAAAATTGTATTTTGGGTATATATGACATTTTCATATTTAGATTGGGTAAATATAAAATTCTCCCTTTATTTTAAACTCTCTTTGAGCAGCAATATACGATAACAAAACTAGCAAGACGATATAAGATACAATTATTCAAACAACAAACATTTACAAAGATGTTCGCCGATTATATTATAAACTCTTTTATGTAACTATCTATCTAGTTTTATGTTATATTGTTTAAAAAAATCATTACATAAAAGGATACTATACTTTTCTCTCAGAAAGTTCTTTCATTTGATTTCACACATGTAAAAAAACGTAAAAGATGGACGGAAACTGAAAAAAGGACAAAAACGTAAAAAACGTAAAAAAACGTAAAAAAGCGGATGAAAACGTAAAAAAACGGACTAAAACGTTAATAAGCGGACGAAAACGTAAAAAACGGACGAAAACGAAAAAAAATGACAAAAATGTAAAAAACGAATGAAAACGTAAAAAAACGGACGAAAACGTAAAAAAGCGGATGAAAACGTAAAAAACGGACGAAAACGTAAAAAAGCGGACGAAAACGTAAAAAACGGACGAAAACTCAAAAAACAAACGAAAACGTAAAAAACGGACGAATATGTAAGAAAGCGGATGAAAACGTAAAAAAATAGACGAAAACGTAAAAAAATGATGAAAACTTAAAAAAACGAACGGAAACGTAAAAAAGGACTAACGATACTAATACAGTTAACCCAGAGGACTAACAGTGTAAATTTTTTCTATATCGTTAGGAGATAACAGAGAAATAATTTGAGCCGTTTGTCCTTATTTTAACGGAGGGATGTATATAGGTTAATTTTTACTAACGGAGTGATGTATATGTTGAAACTTTTGCAAAATGGATGTTTAGTGCGAATCGAGGTAAACCACATGGATGTATTTTCTAGTTTACTCTAATAATAAAGATGCCTTGGAGCTTGATGTCTACCCAAACTTTCATGAAGGTCCAACCACTTTGAATTAAATGTACATTTTGTATGAGAAAAAATTGCAAAAGGGAACATAAGTGCCAAAGAAATTAGCACTTTAGACCAAACCGCATACATTCGTACAAAACAACTTGCTATTTCTCAGCACGATCTAATGATAAATAAACTTGAGATCTTTGACTTGTTTACTCATCAGATTAAGGGGTGGTGTTGAAATAAGCTACCGTTAATCTGTCGCATGAACAAGTGCTTATTATCCTTTTGCTTATTATATGATTTAGTCCCTTTCAGGTTTTATCTAGCAGTCTCTGCATTGTTGAGGAGCCAAAAGTGTCTATAAAAGTTCAAGCTTCCTTTGGATATTTCTTGGAAGATGGAGGGCCAAAGTAGAAATAATGAGGCTGTTTATAGCCTTATTTTCTCCCTCTGCGGTAATCACAATTCACAACACACACACAAACCCTAATTTGGTCGTTTGTATCTCCTCTATGCAATCATCATCTTGTTCTTTAATCATTCTTGTATTCGTTTGGCTATCAGTACTTGACATTAGTCGAGATTGTGGAATTATTTGTGTCTGGTTTGGATATTAATCATGCTGCCTACTTTGATATTGAATAATTGTGCCTTTACTCCTTTAGTATTGTTTCTAGGTGATTCATGTATTTGTCACATATATGTTCAATCACAATCTAGCAAGGATAACAATGTTGATACGTCAAGTTTAGGATTAAAGTCATATACCACAACTCTCTTATTGGATATAATTGGTCGTATGTGTAATGCTTAAAACATCAATTTATAGGAAAAAAGACAAATAGTTCATTCTCATCCCGACCCATCAATTGGAAAAAACTTCTAAGGTTGGTCCAAATCCACTAAAGGATCTCAAAGTTTATACACGTTTAAATTTACAAAGATTAGGAAACAATTATATTGTTTGTTCCTAAAAAAGATATTAAAAGTTAGGATACAACTTTCATCACTCATTGACACCTTTAACAATTTAGTTAGCATGCCAAAAAACCTTACCTAAAATCAGTGACAAATCCATGATTTCCCACTAAGCTATATATGCACCAACCATATATTAAAACAAATTTTCTATATCACAAATGCATTGATTTATACAAATTTAATGAATCGTATAGTCTGACCCCTACTGCCCTACATAAAATGGTAAATGTCCTTAAGAGTATTAACTGAGACAATGGAGTTGAAACTATAATTTGATGACATGGGACCTAAAAGAACCATCCAACATCCATCCAGCTCAGCTCAGCTGTGCTTTTCATTTTGTCAAGATTCATAAATACAGAAAGGTACGTGGCTGTGAGGTGGATCTAACTCAAATCCAAATCTACTTATATAAAAGTCATGGGATGTTCTTTGCTAGAAATTTTGATCTACATATTAAAAAAGGTGTTACTGATATTAAATGTATATATATTTAGAAGTTGAAATCATATCGGTAAAGTTATACCTCTGTCCTCGTATAACTCAATAAGTGTTAATTAAGAAGTAACCATTCCTCAACCTATTAGGATGGTGGCAGTCATGATCCGATGACTCTCCAATGCCTCACCATCCACCAATAATATTCTGTCATCTCATCCCATGCCTCTCTCATGCCTCATCATATTTTTCTAGTGACAACTATAAATATATGCCTCACCATACTTTTCTATTATACTCAACAAATAAACTAATATATTCAATCATTAAACCTTCCTCATGCCAATTCGGTAAAGATTGCCGATCTCCTCCCATGCCATGTCATACCGCAACAGTGGCAGCGGTATTACCGCTCGGTATGGAAGCATGCCGAAGGCTTACCGAGACCACTGCCACTACCCTTAGATGTCATCATTAATTCTACTTTGAAGTATATGAGCAATGCTAAATTTCATTAATGAGTATGTATTTATTTATTTATTTATTTATTTTCAAACTTAAGAGTATACAAAATTATATTGTCTAAATGTAAATAAAGAGTATACAAAATTATATTTACACAATAACTTGACAATATAGAGGGTAAGCAAGAAAAAAAAGAAGATAACACATTTAAAAAATATCATATTTGTCTATAAATATCTTTTTGAGTAGCCAAAAGAAATAAAAAATAAAAAAAATTCTTGCGAATATTAATGTTGTCATATTGTCTTTATGTAAGTAGTTTGATAATTTTACCCTTCTAAGTTACATAAATGATCCATGTGGGTCAGCGAAATTGCAGCCACCGTCCATATGGTAAATTACATAAATGGTCCTTTTAAAAATAAATCAGATTTTTTTTTTCGATTTTTTTTTTAATTCTTTTTTTCGAAATTACCTATCAATTTTTTTTCCGGATTTTTTTTTTCCGAATTTTCTTTTCGAATTTCTTTTTTCGAAACTCTTTTTCAACTTTTCATTCGGATTTTTTTGTCGAAAGACACGTAGATAGAAACGTATATAAAAACACGTAGACAAAAATGTATATAAAAACGTAGATAAAAACGTATACAAAAAATAGCGGGTAAATTCATAAGGAGTGGATACAAAAAAAGAAGGGACGGTAATGCAATTTCGCTAACCTACAAAGACCATTTATGTAATTTACCCTAAGGACGGTATGCAATTTTCACAAACTCATAGTGTAAAATAGTTATCACATGTCTTTTACTACACATATAAAGACAAAAATGTCAACATTAATACTTATAAAGATAAGATGTCAAACATTAATACTCATAAGAGTATTTTTATTTGTTCGATACTCAGAAAAATATTTTTAGACCAGTATAATGTTTTTTTAAAGATGTTATCCAAAAAAAAATTTATAATATAATATGATTAGATCAATACAAATATCAAATCATTTGTGTTTATGGATGTAGTATTTTTGCTCAAAATATAAATCGAGTTCATTTTAGCTACGTTTTTATTACACTTATTTTGGTACTTATCAAGGACAAATCTCCACTATTTATCTAGTTTGATCTGGTGGTGGGGATTAACTTATAATTTAATGGCAAAAGTTCAATATAGATCTCAAATTTACCATAGATTTAATGAACTAATCATAACAATTTATTTTTCTAATAAAAAAAATTAAAATAAACTTTCACCCTTTTTTTTAAAATTAGATATCTCGCAAACCGTTAATCGTTACGCGAAAAAAATCATACCATCGCGACGAGAATTAAATTATCTTTCTATAAATATGTACTTCTATATATTTTCAACGATTTTTTTTTTCAAAAGGCCCAGAAAAATTATATATGATCTGTGAAAATCATATGTGATTCGATTTTTACAAAATCATATATGATTTTTGCAAATCATATGTGATTTGTAAAAATCGTATATGATTTGAAAAAATCACATGTGATTTGATTTTTACAAATCACATATGATTTTTAGAAATCATATATGATTTTTACAAATCATATGTGATTTTTCTGGGCGGAATTTTTGAAAAAAAAAGTTTGTCGAAAATATAGAAGAGTGCATATCTATAAAAAGATAATTTAATTCTCGTCACGATGGTGTATTTTTTGTAGTTTGAAGATTTACCGTTTGCAAGATATGTTGTTTATAAAAAAAAGTGAAAATAGTATTTTTATTAATTTTGATAAAAAATGAATGACTAAAATTGATTTATTGGATCTATGGCAAATATAAGATCTATATTGATCTCAACTAATAATTTAATATGTCAACCTAAGTTTATGACTTTTTCTTGTCTTTCTTATTTATTTACATTTTTTTGTCTTTTTTTTTTCACGTTTTTTTTAATACATTTTTTTTTTCACTTTCATACGTTTTCGTCTGTTTTCATATGCTTTCGACCGTTTTCAGACATTTTTTTTATGTTTTCATCAATTTCATTCAATTTCGTATGTTTTCCTCGTTTTTCTTACGTTTTCGTTCGTTTTCATCAGTTTTCTTACGTTTTCGTCCATTTTCATACGTTTTCGTCCATTTTCAGACGTGTTTTTACGCTTTCATATATTTTCGTCTGTTTTCATACTGTTATTCCCCTTTATCACGTACTATACTGATGAGTGTGTAAATACTCATCATTTTTGGTTAAATCTGAACTGCAAAACGTTTAAAAATGCTCAGAAATGCATCAAAATACTGAAAATATCTCAAAAGTGCATTTTATATGTTTCAGATGCAAAATGTTTAAAATCAGATGAAAAATGAGCAAAGTTTGCATAATTGGCAGTTTCAGTCCCCGACTTTTCTGAAAATGGCAAAATCAGTCCCTAGGCATTTATTTTAAAAGAAAAGTCACCAAAGGTCCTTTTGAAAACATAAATTATCATATTTAGTCCTTTGGTGGAAAATCCAAAAATATTTGAGAAATTACAGTTTAGTCCCTGAAAATCCAAAAATGGTCAAAATTAGTCCTTGGGAATTTCAAAAGTGTCAAAAATTAACCCTTGGATTATTAAAGTTTGGCAAGACCAACCCTTGACTACATCTTCATAATTTACATGTTTGGTCCCTTGAAATTCAGAAGTTACAATTGTGGTCCTTGGTGTTATTAATTTCACAAACCAACCGGACCCTATTATTATGCCAAGCCCAATCCACTCACCCCTTGGCCCAATCTACCAACCCGGTCCAAATCCACTACCCGACCAACCCAACACCCATTGTTTAAAATAATATACCCGCCCCCTTTTCCCTGTCATCCCCCGACATCTCTGTCTGCTCCCACCACCAGCCACCAACCTACCTACCAGTCCACCCTACTTCACATATTGTCTCCCCCCTCCTCACCAACCTTCCAAATGCATTAATTACACCCCCTTTCCCTGTCTCTGATATCAAAACAAGAATTGGCGCCAAAACCATCAAACGGTCAAGATGGCTCAAAAACAATCCAATGGCTTAGATTGTTGCTGGGATCCACTCAGAAAGGTGAGATAAGGAGTTTGGAGCATATAAAAAGAAGAGAAGACAGAGGTTGAGAGTAGTTAGTTTTTAGTTTTTTAAAATTGTATGTCGTTTTATGTTTCTTAAGCTTAAAATAGTTCCTCAGTTGTTGTTTTTAGTTTGAATGTATCAAAATACTTTGCTCAAGTGTATTGTAACTTAATTTAAGTATCAATTCAGTTTTAAGTTCAATTTCCAAATTTTATGTTACTGTTGAAATTCTTAATCTCAAAATCATTGTCAAATCTGTTAG
Source organism: Chrysanthemum makinoi (assembly GCA_910596185.1). Taxonomy (NCBI): domain Eukaryota; kingdom Viridiplantae; phylum Streptophyta; class Magnoliopsida; order Asterales; family Asteraceae; genus Chrysanthemum; species Chrysanthemum makinoi. Next base: position 164,904,064 of record OU343220.1, read on the forward strand.
CAAGTCTATTTTCAAGCTTAAACAAGCTTTAATAACCTTGTTAAAGTTTTGTTTAAACTTACATTTACATCTCAAACAAAATTGGACATTAGTCAATGAAAGTCAAAGTTGGAGCAAAAAGAATGCAGGGATGATATGGTTTGATTCAGAAAGGAAAATGGGTTGAAATGGAAGCAATTGGGTGGTTTATATAGGATAGTGATCTTGGGTTCTCTGGTTTCATAGTTGGCAGGCCATAGTGGCCATTGGACAAATTGTAAGCCCTTTCAAAGCTTTTAGCATAATCAGTGTTTGAAGTTTTAAACTATTAAAACCTGTTCTAAAAGTAGCAATTAGGTTAAATGAACTTAGTTTGATCAATTGTGCAAGTCTAATCTGTTTGTGTCTCATTTTAATTTGCTAAACCATAGTTAAAGGGGTGTTTGGTTTGCTGTCAAAACTGTCCCAGAATTGAATGCAGTGGTAGTTTATTATTGGTTCAAGTTTATTCAGCATAAGTACATTCATTTGAGTCAAAATATTGTGCGTGCTAGTTCAAAAAGTCAAAGTTTCTCTTGAATCTGTCTCACTTGTCCACTGTTGTGGATTTGGATTTGAAAGACCTTGTCTTGTGTTTAAAAGTCTTACACAGTGCTTATTTTGTGTTCATTTCATCAAAAGAGATCAATATCAGTCATTAAATTGGATCAAAACTTCACCAAAGTCAACTGGTAACTGGTTTTCAAAAAGTCAAAAATGTCAAAAAAATTGGTTTTATGCAGAAGTTGCAGCTTCTGCATAGGACTCATTAAAGCTTTTTAGGTACTGATTTTTGGTTTACAAGCAGTTGGCTAGGTGGTCTTTAAGACCTAATATCTGTTTTTATCTTAAGCTCTCTGGATAAGCTTGAGCATAAGCTCAAAGTTAAGCCTAGTTGCCCTGCTCCAAAGGCTCAGCACTAACTGAGTTTTTCTCAGTTTTATCCAAGCTTGCACAGAGCTTATAATACCTTGTTAACATCTGGTCTTTTGGTTATAAGTAGCTGCCTAGGTCTAGTTTAGGGCTTAATGATTGGTTTTTAGTTTGTAGCTTATTTGGGTGCTTATTTTTGGACTGCAAGTAGGCACCAAAGTCTGTTTTAGCTTATTAGCTCAAGTAATCAAGCTTGATCAATCTTGCAATTCAGTAGCTGTAGCTTGTTGCTTTTAGTTGTATTTTGGTTACTTTTGCATATTATAGCTTCTGCAATCAGTGGGTGGTTTGTCTTGTTCATTTAGCTTATTAAAGTGCTTATTTATAAGCACTTGTTTCATCAGATTCATTTTCTTGCAAGCAACCACTTGTTTTTCCATTTTTCCTAGCTTCTTTATATCATTTTAGAGTTTTCCTGAAATTTTCAGATTTTTCCTAGCTGTTTTGCTATTTTTCTTAATTTTAATTAGTTTTTAGCACTTTTTAATTAGTCTTTAATACAAAAAATTCAGAAAAGGTTCAAAAAAATAATTTTTCAATTTTATTAAGTTTAGATAAATATAAAAAGTAAAAAAAGTAATTTTCAAGATTTTTCATAGTTTATTTGGTAATTTTTAGTAATTTAATCAGTTTTTAATAGTTTAAAATTCCTAGAAAATAGAAAATTAATCAGAAAAATACAAAAATAGTTTTGAAAATTCTCGTTTGATATTTTAGATTTTTCTAAGTCTTAATATTATTTTTCTAGCCTAATTTCCTATTTTCTTGTAATTTAGCTTAATATTTAATAGTTAAAAATAGTTTTTAATTAGATAATTAGTTTTAAAAATAATTTTCTTTTTCTAAATATTTTATTATATCATTAGGTTTGTAAAAACATCATTTTCATATTTTTAGGGTTAATATTGATTTAGTTTCACGTTTTTATTTGTACGTCGCGTAGTTTTTAATTTCAGTTTCGTAAAAACATAAAAACAAAAACATCATTTTAATTGTAGTGATAGCGTTTATTTAATAGATTTTATCTTTTTAATTTCCTTTTATTTTCATTTAAGCCTCTGCAGTTTTTGGGCTTTTCCTTAGTTGTAATCATATTCACAATCTCATACGTTTGATTATCCATTGCATAGCTCGCTGGGACATAACGACCCGGGGAGACCCTATACTCCTCAGATCTTCATTGATTTCGTTCCTGAGCAGTTATCACAACAAGAACACGTCTCACACAAACACCCACGTTATACAAACACAAACGTAGATAAGAAAGATTAAGATGAGAACTTGGTGACTTGAATATGAATTCGTGTATATGTTTAGAGAGGTAGAGAGAAGAAAGATGAAACAATAAGTTGTATATTGCTTCAAAGGAAAACACACACACACACACACACTTTCAAGCACACCCCTCAAATGACATACTTGAGGGGTATTTATAGTAAGAGATGATGATGCCCTAAGGCTTGGCCATGGGCCTTGTATGGGCTTCGTGGGATTGGATTGGACTTGGATTTGATATAAGGCTAGCTTATCTTAACATATAGCCATTCAGCTTAGCCCAATCCACGAGCCCTTTGACTATTCTAGCACGATATCTAACACACGTTACAAAGTTCCTAAATGTGAATGACCATTACTTCTAATAAAAACTATTAAGGCTAACAATCTCCCCCTAAGGGGTGGTCATTCAAACGATGCTCCACTTGATTAGGTCTTTACTTTTCTTGAGCTTGAACTTTGTGTGTAGATATAGAATAGTCTTGATTCTTTGTTCCTTCATGCTTTGTGATCAGATAATGTGGTTGTCTGCCGCTGTCAACTTCGTTGGTTAGGTGTCTCCACGTCTTTCTCCACCATGCTCACACTTCTATTTGACTTTTGGTTACCAATGATGAAGTTCTCGAGTCTTTAAACTTTGTAGATTCTTTGACATTGACGAAGAATCATCTTTAACTTTGAGTTGCCTTTGATTTTGATGAGAACTTTCATGTGTTGTTGGTATGAGCATGTGGCGAGTCTGCACGATCCATCCGCTCCGGAGCTTCCATAAGAAGAAAACATAAAACAGGTTAGTAATAAGCGGATTCCGGCACTTACAAGTTTGAATTTTGAGGGTGTTAACAGCATAGTGTGAAAACACGTCTCTAATTCTCACAAGGGCCTTTCCTGAACTGGAGTCCCACAAGTGAGATAACGCGATATACCGAAGTACATCTACAGTTCAGATGAGTCGCTGAAGTACACCGAAGCATCACTTCACGACTGTAGACCGTTTGAGACACACTAAGCGTAATCCACGGAGAATTACCGAAGTGACCTGCTGTCGGGGCTGCTTGATGTTGACCCTGGCAGGAGTTTCCATTCAATCATTGAAGATCACAGATGTGAAACTTCTCATAAATGTTCTGGCAAATTGCTAAGATCTGCGTAGGACTCTATAAAATATCACTTGTGCCCTTATTGATGAACAACAAGCGATGTCATGTCAAGTGTTCCTATGAGATCTTTTGATGAATCTCGTGGCTCTAGACTCAATAGTGCATTTTGGTTTTCCTGAGCGGAGACTAGGGAGAGGGTCTCCTTCTTCAATACCAACAATCTCTAAGAGAAAGTCGATAGATTATGTAGGGTTCCCAGTGAGAATGAAACAAATCGTTTTAAGAGGAATTGAGTGGCTAGAAGGTTAGGTGCAGTGCGTCACTGGGTCCATGACGTCTTTGTCTTCAATACCAGTGTCATCTAGTGACAACCAGTAGCAGATGAATTGAACCGGTTTACGCCCTAAGGTTGAATTTGGAGGGCTATTTCTTTTCACCCTTTCTTTTACTTTTCTTTTTAATTCTTCAACCCCTTCTTTCTCCTTTCTCACATTACTCCTTTTTTCAATCATACCTAAGGACTTCTAGTTCTAAACTATTTGTGATGTCCTTGGGTAGATCCCTCCGGCTCTGGCGGATCATAGGACGGATTTCCTATCCTTAGTCACCTTATAACTCCATGACTGTCCTATTATTGCCATAAAACCATTTTTCTTGAAAATCTCTCAAAGTGTTTATGATAGAAAACATGTTTGAAACACTCCGAGAGTTTTATATTTTCAGAAACACTCCCCATTCACATGTGCTTATAAGTTTTTTAAGAGAAATTTTCACATTGAGGGAAGAGTTCGCACATTTGAATTGATCGACTTTCAATAGACAAGACCGATTCGAGACACGTTTACATTACTAGTGAATTAGCTTGAAATTATTACCCGGCCTGGTCAAGTCCAAAGAAAGTTTCTCGAAATGGTACATTTACTGACTTTGCATTCTCGTCAATTCATTGGTTTCAACTGAGTCGAGCTCTTTTGAGATTCAAACAACGATCATTAAACTTTTTGATCACATTTTAATCACGTTTCTCCCCCTCAAAAATAGCATATCCATGATGTTTTTGAAACAAAATGATTAAAAGATATGTTTTTCGGAAAGCATTTGGAGAGAAACTGATTTAGCATGAATTTTGGAACAATTTTGGTTTTATACTCCCCCTTAACGAAAGCATATTTTTCAAACAGAAAATTTAGAATCAATTAAGGGTTTAGAGGGAGTTATCTTGGTACCAAATGTGAGAGATTTTGAAAAATCTTTTTGAAAAATTTCGAATCAATGGTACGCAAGATGATGAAGATTTTGAAAAATCTTTTGAAGATATTGAAGAAGAATTATCTTCATTTGTTTTAGGATAAGTGCTCGATATTTACGAAAATCGATTTTGCGTAGCACTTTCCTTTCTTTAAAGATCGGGTTGCAAGCTGAAATACTTACAAGCCATTATGTTTTTAGGAATAGTGCTTGAAAAATATTTAAAAACCTTTAATTTTGGTTAAGCACTTTCCTTTCTTTGAAGCACGGGTCCTGAACTGATGTGTCCAGAAGCCATTATGTTGAAGTCCGGGTTTCGTACTGAAGTATACGAAAGCCATTATTTTGAAGAAATTTTTAAGAAACGACATGTTTTAGAAAACATTTAAAGAACTCTCGCTCAAGCATCTGTACATGCCCGTATCATTGTTGAATGACATTTCTAGATACGTACAGAATATCGATTATACGAGAGACATGTCGTAGAAGATTATTTTTGGATTTTTGATTTTCTATTGTTTTTGTATTTTTTTTTGAAAGTTTTATATTTTTGTATTTTGCTTTTGTTGGTTTTTCAAATTTTGTATTTTGGTTTTTTTCAAAAGATATTTACAAAGAAGATTTGAAGAAAGAAGATTAAGTTGGGACAAGTAAAAGTGGAGTTAAGAGTGGAACTAGAAAAGGATTTCCACATGCGAAATTGGCATAAAGTTCTTCTTTACCACACGGGGTATAAGAATCTTCAACACTTTTACAAGTACCTGCATCCACAGAAGAAGAATTTTCACAAATAACAGTGTTAGAAGTACATGATTCCTCACGGTGAGGGTGATCACTATCAACGGTTGTAGTGGATCTGACTTCCTTATCCGAATGATTGTCACTATTATCTGTGTTGGTGCAAGTATCAAAAATCTTTCCTGTGGGAATCCATCTAAGACCTATTATGTTGAAAACTTTGCCCGTGGGTATCCACCTAAGGTAAGATCTAGGAGTTGTTTTCTTATCAGATGCAGCGGAAGACTCGTTTTTAGAAAAACTACGTCCTGAAGAGATCCACCTATTAGGTTTCTTTTTGTTTGACATATTATCAACGGGCTTGTTTCTATTTGGTGTCTTAGTGGATTGTGCCTTGGCACGAGAATGATCTTTCTTGAGATATTGTAAGGCACATGCATCATGATTAGCTGAAAAGACACATTTTTTACATGTAGTACAGACAAATTCAATATTCTTGTTTAAAACAGCAGCTTTAACTTTGTCACTACAGTCTTTTGGAAATTGATTCTGGTTCGAAAAAGACTTAGAGTTCCTAGTGTTGTTATCTAAGGGCATAGCATTTTCTTTTGCGCAACTACTCTTAGATGCAAGCCAATCCCTAGTCTTTTGTAGAGTGTTCCTAGGTAATGGTTTACTACTACTAGCAGTGCCTTGAAATCTTGTAGAATTCATCACCCTAGATGTTGCACCTAGAATTCCGTCTTTTCGAGTCTGTGCCTTTTTCCTAGCTTCTTCTAGATAGTGATTGTTGACCATGTTGTTAGAACCGACAGATTCTTTAACTTGATTTTTGGTCACATTCCGTGTACTATTCCCAGAAATGCCAGGTGTAATCACTTTAGGTTTTTCAGCAACTGCTTTTTCTTTTTCAAAACCTTTGATAATTCTCTTTTTAATAGGCAGGGACTGTGGAGTGGCTGTTTTTGACAAGTCATTTTTCTCATTGACTTTTGGAGGAAACTGAGAAATAGACATTTTTGTTTTGAAAACCGGTTTGGGAACATTTGTTCTCTCCTCAGTCAATGGTTTTACAAACTTAGTATCCACAGCCTTTCCTTTTAGACTTTCCAGTTGAACTCTCAAAAGATCATTTTGCTCTTGCATGTCCTTGTAGGCACGCTCATACGACGTTTGTCATACTTGCATTCCTCGGTTTTTCGATCAAGTTGTTTAAAATAGGACGCGTTTTCTTTTTCAAGTTTTTCAAGAGCTTTTTCATATTTTGAAACAATTGCGGAGGTCTCAGACGGGAGTCTTTCATGATCTTCAACAGAATATGTTTGCAAAATGATGGACATGATATCAGTAGTCATAACATCTTCGGAGAGAGAATCATTTAAATTTTCCAAAACTTTGATGTGTTCAACACTTTCATTAGCTTGCTTTACCAGGGATTTATGGTCCTTGACAAAGTCAACTGTTTCTTTCAAAAGTGCTTGTTCAACATGAATTACCCTTGAGTTGATGTTATTCAACGAGGGGCAATTTGAGTTTCAAAAACTTTTTCTGTTCATTATCAAAACTATTAAACCAGATGTTTGTTCTAATATTGGTTTTAGTTTTAACGGTCTCTTGAAGATCTGCAATTCTCGTTTTCACATTTTCCAAAATACTTCTCGCATCACTTGTGTTAAAAGATTGTTTGAAGACATTTGTTCAATGTTCGAAAGAGATTTGGAGACAACAACTGGTTTTGAAACTGATTTTGAAACTGGTGTTGACACTTTGTTTGAAACACTTGGTTTGGTGGAAAACGTTGATTGAGAAACAAACGAAATACCATTAATTTGGTTCCATTTATTATAATCAATAGGTTTGATTTCTGGATGTTTTGTTTCATTTTTGATCTACTCTCCTCAGATAGTTCCAACGTTTCAAGAGAATCACGAACAATTATGGGTTCATGCAAAGGTTGTCCATTGTTCAACACATTCGAGATTTCGAGCTTTCTTGAGAAAAGAAGAAGGGTCGTTACCAAGTGCCATCTTATGTGAAGTATGAAAACGTGGATTTACTTGGTTAGAAAGCATCTTGTTTGATTTAGCTGAATGACCCGTTGTAAGAAGCAAATTGTCCAAAGTTTTGATTTTTTCCGTTTTATCAAGAATTTCATCAAGAAGAGAATCTTCTCGTTTTGCAAAATCAGCAATTAACTGTTTCTTCTCTTTTTCAAGATCAGAAAACAGTGCTTTTTGTTTTGAAAGTTGGTCATTTAGTTCAGAAATTTCCTTGTTTAAAGATTTGATTTTCAAATTCAGATTCACATCAAGTGTGTCATACTTGAGTTGCAATTGTTGTTCTCTTAAAACAGAATCTCGATAACCAATTTCTAATTCTGAAAGTTTGTTTGAATGAAATTCATAAGCTTTGGCGTGCTCCTTGTAACTCTCAAGCTCAGCGGTCAATTTTTTATTCGCGGCCTTAACTTCGCGATTGACCGTTCTTACTTTCTCAACTTCAATGCCACATTGATTAATTAATGATTCAAAATAAGCACGTGTTTCCTCATCATTAGCACCATTCTGTATCACTTGACCTCCATTAGGATCCATATATGGAGTTTGAGTTAACATTGCTATTAACTTGCTCTCCCACATATGTGTCATAATAAGGTTCGGAAGACACAAAATGTGGCTTCTCATGAGTAAACGAATTTGGTACCTCATTGAGTGAATATGTGTCGTAGGCAGAGTTGTGTCATAAGTATCGCTTGATGTTGTGTCCTGTTGATTGATTGTATGACTGGAGGTTGCATTATCGTTTGCTTTATCTTCCCATTTTGGGTACTTGAATTTGATTTCCTCAGCAGTCAACTCAATTCCCAACTCTTCTTTTTCTGCTAACATCAACATGTACTGGATCTTTTCAAGCTTCGTAAGTCGGTTGACACTAGATCCTGAATCTTGTCTTTGAGGTTCGGAGGTAGCATTCTGAACAGAAGTCATAAAACAGTTATTCCCATTTTGATATCCCATATTCGATTCACAATCGACCCCTTGATGTCCATCAAACTGCTCTGCATATTGCATCTGATTACCCTGATTCACATTTCCATAATTCCCAACGACTGGAGCTGCAACATTTCCATTCTGATTACCCACAGCTCTATTCCCAACATTCTGTCCCATCGATTTCCAACATCGACCCGACTGATTACCCTGATACGGAACCGCATGATTACCGATGCGACTGTTAAATGCTTTATCCAATAAAGAAAATATCTTTTGCAAGGTCGCTTCTACATGGTCGTTTCATGATCGGTGATTCCTTGTTCTGGTATTGTTGATCTAGATAGAATTGTTGTTGTGGTTGTGGAATGTATTGCTGCAAGTTGTTGTTGTTGGAAGATGATGAAGCTTGTTGTTGTGTATTCACTGTAGTTTGAGTCTTTGCAATGAGTGCCAATGAATCATGATTCTTTGCTAATCTTTCTTGCCGACTTCATTCGCCAGCTTGGTTTTGTTTCAGAAAATCATTCAGTTGATCAAAGTTCACATGATGTAAGTCTTTTGTTTGGTTGACAATAGTGACATATCGTCCCCATTCTTATGGAAGATTGTTCAGGAACTTGATGTTTTGAACGATAGTTCTGGGTGTCAGCTTGTTTCGGATTAGCTCATTCATCAAAGTGCAAAACCTTCCATAGTAGGATTCAATGGATTCTCCGGGTGTAGATGTGAACTTTTCCCATTCAGTTAGCAACTTGTTCTCCATGTCTTGATGACCAATTTCAGTTCCATGACAAAGTCGTCTAACACGTTCCCACATATCGAAAGCAGTTTCACAACTGTCTACCGCAGCAAAGATGTCTATTGGTAAACCCGGTTGGATAATATGAATTGCCATGTCATCTGCTTCGACTTGTTTCGATCCTCTGCAGGTGTATTGATTCGTATTGAAGACGAGAAGATGGTGTGGTGGGAGGTGTTGCATCAGGATTTCCAGGTACATGAACTTGTCGAGGCTTGAAGGGTCCATCCTGAATGGATTTAATCATGAGTTTGCCATTAGGTTTGGTCTTGATGTAGCGGAGCATTCGACTTGTCCATTGAAGATAACCACCTTTTGCCAACATAGGAGGTCGGTTTTCGGCACCGGCTGCATGAATGTCTTGTTGAGTAGCCATTGATGAAGGTATGATCTGATAAAGTTGATGTAGGATCGATTCAACGATAAAGGAGTTGTGGTTGATGAAGATTAAGCTCAGTTGAGGTGTTTCCGAAAGTCGTACTCGTAAACTCGGTTCTTAAAATTTTCGCCCAAAATTTGAAATTCACTATAAAAATCAATTCTAAGGTCGTATGAAAAATTTGAGTTAAGACAATTTTGACGCCAAATATGACCCGAAAAATTTGAATTTAGGCCCAAAAATTTGAATTTTTGACCAAAATTTTCACAGTTAAACCAAAATTTGAATTTCGCGTAAAGATTGAACGTTTAGTCTCCTCAATTTTTTTTTTTTTTTTTTTTTTTAAACCTTAGGCGTAGAAAGAGCTTAGGCGTAGACCAAAGAAGTTACGAGTAGGATATGGTTACGAGTAGGATGGCTTAGGCGTAGGATATTATGCGTAGGAAGCTTAGGCGTAGGATCTTATGCGTAGGATCTTAGGCGTAGGATTCCTTAGGCGTAGGATCTTATGCGTAGAAAGTATCTTACGCGTAACCTTAGGCTTATGCGTAGACAAAAAAACTTAGTCGTAAAACCTTACGCGTAAGTGTGATCTTATGCGTAGAGTTCTACTCGTAAGGGTTTATGCTTATGCGTAAACTTAGGTTAAAAACCAAAAATCCTTTACACTGTCATAGCGTAAGGGATATCCACAAGTCGAAGTGTTCCACACACTTATCCAAGTGAGGGAAGCACTGAGTAACCGTTATAGCCCGAAGATTCTTCACCAAAAAGTTACGAGTAGAAAACTAGGGTTTTGACTTTTTGACTTCTACTCGTAAGAAATTTCCAATGATTCAAATGATTTCACTTGCACAGAAATCCTTAAAAACACTCGAATAACACAAAAATGTTAACCTTTTTCACCCAAAGTGCTTAGAAAAGTTATGAGTAGAAATGACCAATAACCAAATACGAGCTTAAAAATGAAGAAAAACACGTAAAGCTACGAACTTTTTGCAAAAAACTAAAACTTTAGCACCAAATATACCTTAAACCACAAGAATCTTGAATTTTTAAGTGCAAAAATTAAAGCTTTATGCGTATCAAAGATGTAAAACGTGAGCTTAACGCGTATCTTACCAAAACTTCAAAACAAACACAAACACTCCTAAACCATTGTTAGGCGATTGATACCAATTGTTATACCCCTTTATCACTTATACCTTATCACAATAACAAGCAAACCCAACACTAACACGTATAACAAACAGTTATGCGTAAATAAAGAGAAAGATTAAGATAAGATATGGTGACTTGATGTATAATTCGTGTATATGTTTAGAGAGGTAGAGAGAAGAAAGATGAAACAATAAGTTGTATATTGCTTCAAAGGAAAACACACACACACACACACACTTTCAAGCACACCCCTCAAATGACATACTTGAGGGGTATTTATAGTAAGAGAGATGATGCCCTAAGGCTTGGCCATGGGCCTTGTATGGGCTTCGTGGGATTGGATTGGACTTGGATTTGATATAAGGCTAGCTTATCTTAACATATAGCCATTCAGCTTAGCCCAATCCACGAGCCCTTTGACTATTCTAGCACGATATCTAACACACGTTACAAAGTTCCTAAATGTGAATGACCATCACTTCTAATAAAAACTATTAAGGCTAACACATACGTATTCGTCTGTCTTCTTACGTTTTCATTCGTTTTCATATGTTTTTGAATATCACAAGTGATATTCTGAATATCACTTGTGATTTTTTGAATATCACAAGTGATATTCTGAATATCACAAGTGATATTCTGGATATCACTTGTGATTTTCATGTTACAAAACATTAGTTGAAAATCACTTGTAATATTCTGAATATCACATATCACAAAATATCATTTGTGATATTCAGAAACGTATGAAAATGTCTGAAAACGGCCGAAAACATTTAAAAAAGGATGAAAATGTAAGAAAGTGGATGAATATGTACGAAAATGGATGAAAATGTATAAAAGCGTAAAAACGTGTATGAAAACGAACAAAAATGGATGAAAACGTATGAAAAATGGACAAAAACGTAAGAAAACAGACGAAAACATATGAAAACAGGCGAAAACATAAGAAAATGGACGAAAACAGATGAAAACGAATGAAAACGGCCGAAACGTATTAAAGCAGATGGAAAAGTATGAAAGAAAAAAACGTGAATTAAAAAAAGAAAAAACCGTGAACTAAAGAAAAAAAAAGTGAATTAAAAAATAAAGACAAAAAGACAAGAAAAAAGATAGAAAAAGAGATGGACTAAGGTTGGCATATTAAATTTTAAGTTAATCCTTACCATTAGATCACGTGAAGATTTATCCTTTAATAAGCATCAAAATAAGAGTATGCAAAATAATTCACCTCCAATTATTATTAGATATTTTAGTTTGGAAAAAGGCTTTTATTCTTTTATTTCACTTCTATATAAAGCATCCCGTATTTAGTTTTATTAGTACTAGCAGGGTACCCGCGCGTTGCGGCGGCGGGTACCCTGAAATAAAATTTTCTGGTTAATTATGTATTTTAGTTTATTATATTCTTTTTTGACAACAAATTTTTACGGGGATCAAGAATTTTGTTTAGTCCGTTCCATTTCGGGCTCGAGTGCGTTTGGCCCGTTCTCGTTCGAGCTCGACCCCGTTTGGACTGTACCCGTTCGGGCTCAGACCAACTTGGCCCGTTGCCCGTTCAGGCTTGAATATTTGTATAATGTGCTTTATTATTTGTATTAGTGATATTTAATGCACGAATTGTGTTTAAGTTAGTTGTACAATATGCTTGATAATTTGTATTTCTTGTGTAAGTGGTATTTTAATAACTGCATTAATTGTATTTATTGACCTATTAATTAATTGACTACATTAATTATATTGACCACATTAATAGTGCTTTGTATTTTGTACATTAAGCTTTAAGACTTGTAAGTCTTAAAATTAAGATTGATGAGAAAGATCATTAATCGTTCATTGTGTATTATTGTACAATAGACTTTGTATTTTGTAAGTCTTAATTTTAAGACCATGAGAAGAGAGATTCATTCCTCTATTATAAGTAGTATAGATATAAGAGATAATATTAATTATGCAAAGTATCATATTTAACTTTAACAAACAAGAGTAGTTTAAATTGAGAAAAGTATCCAATATTTTTTTAAGGATCCATTGAACTAATCATGGCTATTCATTTTTATCAAAACAAAAAGAACAAATTTTCACTCGTTTTAAGAAAATTAAATATCTCGCAAATGTTAATCGTTGCGCAAAATTAATCATAACGTCGCGACGATAATTAAATCATCTTTCTATAGACGGGCACTCCGATATACTTTCAACAAATATTTTTGCCAGTTAGTCTGAAAAAATCACATGTGCTTTGTATCACAAATCACATATAAATCACGATACAAATCACATATGTGATTTGTGATACAAATTACATGTGATTTTTTCAGACGTAACTAAAAAACCAAAAAAAAAATTCTTCGAAAGTATATATCGGAGTGCCCGTCTACTAAAAGATAAAAAAATACTCGTCGCGATGGTGTATTTTTTTTGCACTTCATGATTTACCATTTGCAAGATATTTTATTTTTAAAAAAGAAGCTAGAAAGTTTATTTTTTTATTTTTTATGAATGACTAGGATTGATTTATTAGATATTTAGATAATTTTGGTTCTACATTAATCTCAAATTCTCAACTCAGTTTAACTATTGAAAAAGAATAGTTTAACTATCTTTTGATTTTCTTTTGAGTCGTTTACAAACAGCTAGCCAATACCTCAACGATATTTTTCTATTGTCACCAATGTTGAATGTCTTTAACCTCTTTTTGTTCACTTACAACGCCTGCTAGGCTTAGAATGCACGATGGAGCGACCTATAGGACTTGCTATAGGCGAAAATGGCACTTATGACACCGCTAAATGCACCATCATTAGTGCCATAGGCGCCTCACCGTCACTATAACGACCATTTTTTGTGATTTCTTTTAAAATTCCAATGTACTTTTTTCGAAATCAAACTCCATTTTTCCAATAAATACCCAATTTTTTATACATAAAATCTAAGCCACTCAACTTTTCCTCATTTCATATACTTTTACCATGAGTTATTGCGACGAATAGCTAGCCGAAAAATGGTTACGGTTATACGATTACGATGAAAAATTTCTAGCTTTCGATAACATGAATCGACGAGTTCTAACACTCGTACGAACATACCGTGTGATTGTATTGGTGAAAGGAAGATGTGCAATGAGCTTTGCTGTGCTACAAGATCGTTGGAGAATTATAGCACAATCGATACGTTCTTACCAGGTGAGCAAGATAAGTATAAATATGTATTGTTGCATCTTATTACATAACATGATACTAAAAATCAGGAAATCCAAATAAGTGAATTTAACAATAAATATGTTAGTCCAATAGCCCATATGCAACGTACATGGGTAGAGAGATTGCGAAACACACCGAAGGAAACAAAAGGAATTACGTGAAAAAAATGAATAATAACCTTCGATATGATCTTGTAGATTATCTTTGACAACGGCATCAAGACGAAACAAAATGTATTTATTTTATGTATCATATTTTCACTTTTTAGTGAAATGTGCTTGTTTTCAGGAAATTGAAAAATAAAAACAAGAATTGAGACCCACTTGCTCGGATAACATGTTATAGCTGGAGAAGGTATTTTCAAAGGGAATTGATATGTGCACATGTAATTTTACTTTGCACACATAAAATTACATGGGGGTATTGTTTGTCTTATTCATTAATTCAATGTGTACAAAGTAAAATACTATGTGTACATATCATTACCCATTTTCAAAATTTGTGTTACAAAAATGTTATAATGCAAAATTAGACCTGACGAAATTTACACGACGCTTATAACTATCTGCACTTATTGTTGGATATTTTAGTGTAATTGGATTAACTTGTTTGACCAATTTTATCATGATAATACATCATTTAGGTTTGGAGGTGCGGAGTGCACATCTACTTGAGTTTATTATGATCTTAGGGGCGAAGCCCCTAAGGGACGGGACCGGTGCAGGCGGTCCAAGGGGCTGAGCCCTGGCTGGGGTCGAGCCGGGCTGAGGTCCAAGGGGTGAGAGCCCTGAAGTCATGATTCCTGAAGTGTTGTTCTGATTAATTTTCGAGCTTCAAAGGAAGATGAAGGTGGATGGAAGCATAGACAAGTATAAAGCCAGATTAGTTATCCAAGGCTTTAGACAAAAGGAAGGTATTGATTTCTTTGATACTTATGCTCCTGTTGCTAGGATTACCACCATTAGATTATTGTTAGCTCTTGCGGATATTAGGACTATACATAATCTTGTAATTCACCAAATGGATGTTAAAAACAGCCTTTGAATGGTGAATTGGATGAAGAGATTTACATAAGACAACTGAAGGTTTTGTCATGCAATGGAAAAATAAGGTTTGTAAATTGGTTAAATCTCTTTATGGCTTGAAGCAAGCTCCCTGCAATTGTGGCATCAGAAATTTGATTATGTTATCTTGTCTAATGGTTTTGCATTAAACCAAGCAGACAAGTGTGTATACAGCAAGTTTGATGCTTACGGTAAAGGTAATCATTTGCTTGTATGTTGATGACATGTTGATCTTTAGTGACCAAGATCAAGTTGATACAACTAAGGAGTTTTTGTCATCTAAATTTGAGATGAAGGACATGGGGAGAATGATGTGATTCTTGGCATAAAGATCATACGTGGAGAACATGGCATTACTATCTCTCAATCACATTATATTGAGAAGATGTTGGATAAATTTAATCTGAAAGATTGTTCTCCAATAGGTACTCCTATGGATCCCACAACAAAACTTGTGCCTAATAAAGGTGTTGATACTTGTGAATCAACTTGATATTCAAGGGCTATTGGATCTTTAATGTATGCTTTCTTTGTGGAAAGTTGAGTAGATATACTCACAATCCAGGTTTAATCCATTGGCGAGCAATTAATAGAGTATTTCAGTACTTGAAAGGAACAATGGATTATGGTTTGACTTATCTTGGATTTCCTTCGTTCTTGAAGGTTATTTAGATGCAAGTTGGATTTCCAATACGGAAGATCATTCTTCCACAACTGGTTGGGTATACCTACTTGGAGGTGGTGCCATTTGCTGGGCATCTAAGAAGCAAACTTGCATAACTGATTCAACAATGGAATCTGAGTTTGTGGCATTAGCGGCAGCTGGTAAAGAAGCTGAATGGCTAAGGAACTTAATTTATGAAATTCCATTGTGGCCTAAACCGATATAATCCATTTCTATCAGATGTGATAGTCAAGCTACTTTGGCTAAGGCATACAGTCAAGTATATAATGGGAAGTCTAGACACATAGGTGTTAGACATAGCATATTACGTGATCTTATCACGAATGGTGTGATATCTGTGGTGTTTGTGAAAACACAACACAATTTAGCCGATCATTTAACCAAAGGGTTGAATAGAGATCTCGTGAAAAACTCGGCTATAGGGATGGGATTAAAGTCCATCAGAAATCTCTGATATCAAGATACCCAATTCCCACCTAGTATGACGCTAGGTGCTGAATTCAATGTGGAAGGCTTAATATTTAGAGATTGGAACACATTAGAAGAATCATCCCAAGGTATGTGTTCAGACCTACAAGTTAGGGAGGTTGAATGTATTATTCTTAATAGCTCTTTTGACAAATTGCATTGTAGGTGCAAGACTAAAAGAGTTACCTATATGAGCATGAAGTTTAGCCGCTTCAAGAAGCTGGGACTTGGTTTTGACATGCTTATGAAGGATAAGGACATAGGCTAGTAAAACATGTGTCAAGATAGAACTACTATGTATGTAAACTTTTGTGTACATTATCTTCGTGTATTCATATTGAATTCCCAGGGTTCAATCCTAAGCGACACCCTGAAATTCGAATATTTGGAATGTGTAATGTACTAATGTGAAATTCAATCGTCACGACATTTCATTTATGCAAAAGTTTGATTGTTTGAGATTACTTGTTTTAGTTAATCAAGGATTGCACTAAAATAGGGAGGAATGTTGGATATTTTAGTGTAATTGGATTAACTTGTTTGACCAATTTTATCATGATAATACATCATTTAGGTTTGGAGGTGCGGAGTGCACATCTACTTGAGTTTATTATGATCTTAGGGGCGAAGCCCCTAAGGGACGGGGGTCCGGGGGCAGCGCCCCTGGTAGCAGGGTCCAAGGGGCGGCAGCCCCTGGCAGGGTCCAAGGGGCAGAGCCCCTGGCTGGGGTCGAGCTGACAGGTCAGCTGGGAAATTTTTTATTTCCACTGAAGTTGCTATGTAAAAAATTTCTGCTGAAGTTGTGTTTCTGCCGAATTCAATGGATTCTGCGGAAGTTGTATTTCTGCTGAAATGCAATGGATTCTGCTGAAGTCATTGATTCTGCTGAAGTGTTGTTCCTCAGATTAATTTTCGGAAATTGAGGGACAAAACTTGACAACTTGGAAACCCTAAAACTGTCATTGGCAGTTATCCCGTAACATGTTATATACGGTTTGTTTGGTCATTATCAGATAACGGTTCATTATATCTCATACACAAAACATACAGAAAATTCTCAACTCTGAATTGTATCCGATTGAATAATTTGGTAGAACCGCCAAATTGATTCGATCTGAAAGTGTTCACACGCCTTTCAGAGACTAAGAATATCCGTTGGTGTTCGTTATTACTACAAATTCCCCACACTTATCACTCTAAGAAGTCTTTTACTTTGGTACAAGAGAAGTTCTTTAAAAATTAAAATACCAAATCGCCATCATCTAATTTATTTGATCCAAAAGTGTATATCAAAACTACGTTTTGATCTAAAATTAATTGTATTAGAATAACTATTAACGGAGTGTAACATCCCAAAAATTAAAGTTTAGTAATAGATAATTTAGTAGTATTTACGGGGATATTAGAATGTTAGTTCAGTTAGTATTTAACGAAATAAGGACCAAAAATGCAAATATTTAACGGAATATGACCACTCATGTAATAGACTTAACAGAAAGGAATAACAATGCGAAATAGAATTAAGAAATAAAATTACAGATTTACTCTTGAGGTTTTATAACCTTAAAAGTTCAGGAGTTAAACCTTATATCAAACGTGTATATGTATGTGTAGTTAAAGGAAAATTAGGAGGGATAAATGGTTATAGTTTTTCTTCATAGGAGAAACCACATGAGGGTTTGGAGCTGTAGAAACTAGAAGAGGGGGGCGGTTGAATAGTTTCACCGTTTTTAATTTCGTGTTAAAAGAAGTTTGTTTTTTTTGAAAATCTTTTTGATTCGAAGTTATGTAATATCAATTTTCAACGTAAGAATGCTATAAGTATGACAACTAAACATAAAATATGAAAGTAAAGATGATAAAGAGTTAGAACGATCAAACCAATGCACAAAGATTTATAGTGGTTCGGCTACGAAGCTCACTCTTCGCCCTACTCTACTCCCCGAGTATCACACTCGAGAGTTCTCAATCACTATGTCAACAAAATCCCTTCTGGCAGAGAAAACCGTACACCGTAGCTTACACCGATTTCTGACACTAAGCTAAATATCGAGTCATAATCTTAGCTATAACCAATCTACACAACACTACACACACCGCTAACTGCTATATACAACACTTCACGGACTTACACCTCGCCCGGATCTACACACAACACTACTCGGAATTACGCCTTGTCCGGATCTACACACAACACTACTCGGACTTACACCTCGTCCAGATCAACATGCAACACTACTCGGACTTACACCTCATCCGGATCTACACACAACACTACTCGGACTTACACCTTGTCCGGATCTACACACAACAATATTGTTAATACAAATAAACCATAAAAATGTTTATTTATATTTTACGATCTTCTAATATTTTTTCGATAACAAACGTAAAATCATTTTAACGAAACAAATAAAATACGTAAAAGCTTTGAGCCAATAGTTTACTAACACACTTTTACTAAAAATATAAAACTATCAAAACATGTTTACTTAAATAAGTTATATAAAACCAAAACTATTTTTATAAAACACTTACAAGTAATGTTGTTTACTTATATTTTATAAAAATGTATATGTGCTTAGTATAACTTGTAATGGGTAAATAATGGGTAAAAACCAAAGTTCATAACCCATGACTCACGACCCATAATCTATTGACTGGGTACAATGAATCTTGTTGGGTAAAAACCAAAGTCTATAACCCATACCCATGGAGCATGATCCATAACCCATGATCCATTGCATGACATCATGCATGAAGTCATGTTGGATATTATCCATGATCCATGACCTAAAGTCCAAGACCCATGACCCAAGATCCATAACCCATTGACTAGGTACATTATATCTTGTTGGGTATCCATGATCTAAAGTCCATGACCCATGGTCCATTAGCCATAACCCATAACCCGGTTTGCAACCCAAGATACGGACTAATCTAACCCAGTAGCCATATCCCTAGAATTGCACTGGTCGGATCCCTTGGGTAAGGGATCCGCCGGAACCGTGGAACAATAGGAAGTTTTGCCTATAAATAGTGAGCCATTTCTCTCTTGCTCACTAACCTTTTTAGACATATATTCTCTCTATGTTCTAACCTCTCTAACCTCAGATCCAAAGGATCATTCTATGTAGTTTTCTCTTTGTATGATACTCTAGATTCTTCTTAAAGGCGAGCTCACAATCTCTTGAAGACGTGCAAGCTCAAGGTCATGAGTTGCTAAGCTTCGTCATCATCAAGACCACTGAAGTGCATCTTGTTGATAGTTCTTCTCTCCCTCCAATAGTGTGTCGTGTTGAAGGCATTGATGTATAGTGCCGGAGGTGTACATTAGATATGGGGTGTCGATGTATATTTGTGTAGTTTGGGTTAAAGGATATTGATATCCTTTCAAGTATTGTAAAAAGGAGTTTGTCTCCTTTGGGTAGTAGTGTTGGGTAGTAGTTCCTCGTTTGTAATGGAACTCGGTATCTAGTCTTGTACCGGATAAAGTGTAGGAGACATTGTAATAGGTTTGGTTCTACCTCGTGGAAGAACTCGGTGTCTAGCCTTGTACTGGATAAAGTGTAGGCGACGTTGTGAAGGCTTCTCCGCCACATTAAGGAGCTTGTGCTGTGTAGTGCTTAGAAACTCTCAAGTTGGATACTCGGAGAGTGGAGTAGGGCAAGGAAGGTGTCCTTGTAGCTGACCACTATAAATAATTGTGTCGTGGTTTTGTGTTCCTTTACTCTTTATCTCTTTGCATTATTTATGTATATGTCCATCTATCAATATCCAACACACGATCTAAATGGAATGACATAAGTCGATCTAAATACTTTAAAATGAAGTTTTAATCGGCAAAACTATTCAACCCCCCTTCTAGTTTTCCACAAATACTATACCCAAATTACAAACAAGTCAGATCTACCAATATACAAGAATGAAGATTAAGAGAGTTTAGATAAAGAGGAGAATCGTAAAAATGGTTACGTGTGTAATGCCTAATCCACAACACTTTGTTTCTTAGCAATACGAGCGTTCTTCTCTTAGCACTTTGATGGAAGAAATAATGAGATCACTTAAAAACAAATATATACAAGTTAATATGATCAAAGAGGGTAGAAGAAGAGATTGAGAAAGAGCGTAAAGTTGTGTGCAAGAGGATTGAGAAAATTTGATTGTTATAGGCACCAGGAGGAGTGAGGGACGGTCCCCTATATATGAGGGACCGTCCCTCAGGACGCTTCTGTTTTTGTCATGATGTGGTGCAATGTTTTTGTAGTGAAGGTGTTATCTCCTTGGGCGAGAAAAATGGATGTTGGAGATATAAAATTCAAATTTATTTTTCTTACTAAAACATTTCTTTATAATTACAAAAATAATTTGTTTAATTTATTTTTGTAAAAAGGTTTTGTCACATTTATAAAAATGTGAGTT
This sequence comes from Chrysanthemum makinoi, assembly GCA_910596185.1. NCBI lineage: Eukaryota > Viridiplantae > Streptophyta > Magnoliopsida > Asterales > Asteraceae > Chrysanthemum > Chrysanthemum makinoi. Next base: position 164,924,550 of record OU343220.1, read on the forward strand.
TTAAGGACAAAAATATTTCTTTGATCACTTAACAAATTATATACAGTAAATTATTTGTTCATACCTTAAGTGATATTGTGTCGAAATGGACTTTAACGACTAAAAACTTGTTTACGTATATTTTTACGTAACATGTTTTTACATTTTGTGATTATCAAAACATACGGAAGTCGAAAAACATAAATAACGTCTTTGACATTATTTGTATTAACCGGAGAAATTAGCTTTGATCAAGAAATGAGTTCATGTGCCTTTAACTAGTTTTTCATCAAGGATTCACGGATTGATTAGTTTATATTATGGGTTTATAAATCACATTGGGGAGGGGGAGTTTCGGTAACAATGATCTTAAGATTAATTAGGCTTGTTATAATGTTCATATGATTGTTAGATGATGACTTCATGTATGAAACTTGATAAGAAACACTTTAGCAGAAATCATATTATGGAAAACTAGTAGAAATCATGATTATTATATCTACTTTATGATGATGAATGGGGTGTTTGGCATAAGGCCTTAAAAGATATCACGTTAATAAAATCAGGTGAAGTTTATGTGTTAAAGATGTAGTATCAGATCCTAATGATGTTAGAATGTTATTCAGGTGTTTAAGTGGTCTCGAAAGTCTAGTGAATGGAAGAGCATCACCTAAACCAAATAAGGTAAGTAACAATTTAGTTGTTTTATTCATGTTATTATGAATGTCTCATGATTAGTGAAACGTTTAGCAAGTATATAATTATGAGCAGAAGTAGTAGGACCATATATGTTATTATGTTGTAGCAGAAGTTCAGGGTATAGTCTCAAGTGTTGCAAAATGGTACGGTTCAGAATTTAGCACAATGTAGGTTTATGCTTTAGCAGCTCTACACGGCGTATATATATTTGTCTATACGGCGTATAGAAGATTTTATAGTGGCAAATCAAACTAGCAACCAAGTATAAACATGTACACGAATAGATTGTTAGACACACAACTAATGATAATAGATACAGAGCTAGTTATGATAACATAAGTTTCGGATGTAGTTGGTTGTAGTTAAGAGTTCCTATGTGATGCACGTTTTGTTGGTTTAATGGACAAATAAATTAATAGACGTGTGTTAGGATCGAACTCGAGACCACAGGATTGCACACTTTACGTATGAGAATTAAAGTTAAATAATTAAATATAAATGTTGTATTTATTTATTAATTAAATGAAATAACATAACGGACGTTAAGTAATTAGTGTAATGGATTAACGGGCGTTAAATGTAATTGGAAAAGGACTAAGTTGTAAATAACGGGAATGTTCCGGAATCCCTTGTGGGATACCCATCCGATCGGCCACAAGGAAAAAGGAAACAAATCCTTTTACAACTCAAACTTGTTCACCAAGTTTGCTTGAGTATATATACAAAACCAAGGGTGTTTGTAAATTATCTCTTGTATTCATTAAGCTAAACCTAAAAGTGTTTTGTGTGTGTTTTTGCTCCAAACTGGTCGAACACCTCCTTAGGGTGTCGATCCCTTACTTTTCCAATAACCAAGTTATTTGTTTAAATCAAAACTAGCATTACTTTAATTCGGTTTAGTATGTGTGTACAAGAAAGTGGTACTAACACATTATTGTTAGTATTCTTGGATTGAATTACAAAACGGTAAGGGGTAATTCACATAATCCTATAAACCCTCATTAGGGTTCATCCAATTGCTAGTTTTGTGGATTTGATTCTTGTTCGGCTAGAATCAAGAAAGGTACGCATACTTTATGTTTTAGTTAATTAATTATTCATTATATGTTCCTATACTCTTCCGCATGTGTACTTGATGTTTATTGTTTATATTTATGATTAGTCATGTTACATAATTCCAACACGTTTAGTCAAGCTGCGAATGCCTAAGTGATGCACCATTAGTCATTAGTCATGTTAGAGTGCCTAAGTGAAGCACAAGAGGAACCATTGTTATGTTAATGCTCATGTGGGATTGGATTAGAGATCTCTAATATGGAGCATGAAGAACCCAATAGGCACATATGATTCAGTTATGTCGCCTTTCAGCAGTTCAAGTCCTGGATTGCACCTGTGCAAGAGGGCATATGTTGCATAATGAGTATTCGCAGCATGCAGGGGAATCCCTACATTTGTAATTAAGTCTATTCAGATATCGTATATTAAGTTCAATATTAGTTTCAAATATAGTTCAGTTTTCAGATATAGTTTTAGACGCAGTTCTAGTTATCAGACTCAATTATCAGTATAGTCCAATTAGTTCAAATTCAGTATAATATAGTAGTTAGTTTAGATTCAGCATAGTATAACTATTAGCTTACATCAAAGTGACAAGAGTTCAATTTCAGTTTAGCTCCAACTTTAATTTAGTAGTAGATATTCAGTAAAGGGTCTGATGAAAATATGACTATGAAACAATTATGTCTATAGCATGCTCAATTTACGTTTTAGATTCAATACTACTTACTCACTAAGACATTAGGACTTACCGTTCTCAGTTATGTTTTTATGTAGGTAAGTCGAAGAAGGATTTAAGGGCTTGTATATAGAAGATGATGAATCAAAGGAACGGTAATGTTCATGCTTATAGATGACAAGCTTCTCATCCACACTTCTTTGTTACTCAACTTGCTAGTGCGCCAAATTATTGTGGTAAAATGTCTTTCAAATCCAGAATAGTTTTCGTCAAGCTTTAGTGTCAAATTTTTTGTTTTAGAATAAGGTTATGTAGTAATGGGTAAAAAACATGGGTGTTTGGGTTAACACTCACATTCCAAGTAGAAATGCGTTTTCCGAAAAAGTTAGTATCATGTCTCAAAGCGCCTGTACGGTAGATCCCTATACGGCGTATGCAGTCAAGTTTAAAAGAAAAAGAAATTTTTTTATGGGCGTTTCATGGAAGGGCAATATTGTATTTTTAGTTGACTCACCTAACACCTCATCATACTTTCAATTCATTTGCAATATTTATGATTACAATCACACGTGATTATAGATATAATCACATGTAATTTTACCATCCAAACAAAATCACATTTGGTTTTATGTGTGATAGCAACTAAATCTTCTTCATGATCTAGATATGCATCTGTTTATGTATTGACATGATTTTCTTCATCCATATCACGATTTTCGTCATCAACAACATGATTTCGTCATTAATAAAATGACTTTCGTTCTTCATAATCATACATTTAAATCGTTTGTTAATTGATAATTTTGAACCTAAATTCTAGCAAAAGGAAAAAAAAACTGATCAATAATTATGAAAATTTATGTTTAATGACGAGGATTTATGATGAGTTATGATCAATGATGATGATTTCTGATAAAATTAACAACTATTGAATGTTTTCGAAGTCGATTATTAATTTTGATAGTTTGTGTTTGTGATAATCAAAACACTAGTTGTTTTTTGTCGAGACTTTGTGACAAAATTGCTACTCAAGTATAAAATTTAGATTCAATTGAAGCTATTGGATGAAAATAAAATAGAAAGTGAAGATTTGATCTCTTGAACTTTAAAGAAATTTTGATATATACGGATGTCTTCTCCTTGGTACAAATATTCATTATACCTAAGTGTTGAGACGAACCAAGAGTTTCTTATGAGCGAAAATTACCTGTTTGGCCTGTAGAGGAGGACTTTTCTTGTAAAGGACCACTTTATCTGACATTTCTTATTTGGCCTCGTTGTTCGCTGCTTCTAAGCAGAGAAGTAAAAAACATACACGTGTTCGGGCCACATTTAACGCAAATCAAAATAAAATACAACCATTATCCACATCACCATCTCGCTGCCTAGGGGAGCGATTACTTACAAAACAGGGCCAAAATAAAACCCTATTTTATGCCATGTCACCCAATTCGCTTAAGATAGGCAGCAAATACAATTTTGTTGAATTTGAGAATGAAAACTTACAAAAATCACCCTACACTTTATAATATTTGCAACTTTTTTATATAACAAACTTTATTCGTCAAATATTTAACAAATATATAGAGAATTCATTCAAAAAATAAAAAATAGCGTTGTGAAGAGCTCTAAATTACGAACATAACAAACCCAATATTTGATATGCTTTTGACGTACGTACGGTTTTATAAAAAATGTTTGAAGCTATATATATATATATATATATATATATAGAATCCGGATCGATTGAGAAGATTTTTATTTTGAGAAGATTGAGAAATTTTCAAAAACGATAGATTTGTAACTTTGATTCATATTTTTCAAGCGTAAAACTCATTTTAATGTGATTCAAATTCAAAATGTGTAAAAAAAATTTGAATCAATGTTAAAAATATCTCGATTTTGCGATATATGTAGAATACTGAATCATCTGTACAAATTTAATGAATCATCATCATAACTCGATTTTAACAATGATTTGTGAATCAAATTTGTGATTTATAAATTCAATTCACCATAAAATGATGTTTACTTGTGAATCAAATCAAAAACATGAATCAATTTGCTCAAACGAAGATTTCTCAATCTTCTCAAAATAAAAACCTTCTCAATGGAACCGGAGCCTATATATATATATATATATATATATATATATATATATACATATATATATATATATATATATATATATATATATATATATTAAACATTTCTTTAGCGAATTGGGTGACATGGCATAAGATAGAGTTTTATAAAAAATGTTTGAAAATTTTATTCACTGCCTATATATATATATAAATTAAATATTTCTTTAGCGAATTAGGTGACATGGCATAAGATAGAGTTTTATAAAAAAAGTTTGAAAATTTTATTCACTGCCTTTCTTAAGCGAATTGGATGACATGACATAAGATAGAGTTTTTTTTTGCCTCGTTTTATAAGTAATCGCTGCTTCTAGGCAGCGAAATGATGATGTGGATAATGGTTGTATTTTATTTTGACTTGCGTTAAATGTGGGCATAACATGTGTATGTTTTTTACTTTTCTGCTTAGAAACAACGAACAAAAAAACCAAATAGGTAATGTCAGATAAAGTGGTTCTCTGCAAAAAAAAAAAAAAAAAAGTCGGGCCAAACAAGTAATTTTCGCTTCTTATTAACCATTAATAAATGATGGTTCACCCGTATTAAAAAGAAGGGCATGAAAAATAGCTACATGGAAGTTGGACTAGAGAGTTTGCCACTGTGTAGCATGTCTCAATCGTTCAAAGCATTTGGTGGATGCCACATCATCCAAATGTGGGCCATGTGGACCGTCCAATCACCATTAGGGGCGGCGAACAAAGACAATACAGCTTTAGGATATGGTCGGTCTACGTAAGCAACCATGTGTTGTTAACATTATTGACTTCATGATCTCGTTATTCCCAATTTGATCAAACCAAGTTGGCTATTGGCACATCATTTTCCGTTCTAATATTCGCTTCAAGTGTTTTTGGATATGATATGAAAACATTAATCATGCAAACGTGGTGATCATCATGAATCTCTTCAGGATAATGTAGAGGGTGAAGGCTGAGAATACGTAACAAACTTTCTCAAATATACCGAAGTACGTAACATACAAATTTTATTATTTTTGTACGTAAATAACTTTCAAATTTTGTTCAATGTACGTAATATTGACATGTTACTAAGTTTTAAAGTTACAACATTGGTCCCTGTCGTTTGCATTCACTTTCACCGTTAATCATTTGATATTTTTTCACTTAAAAAAATTACAGTAACGGTCCTTGTAGTTTGTTTTGACTTTCACCATTAGTCATTTGTCTTTCATCTTTTTTATATACGTTTTTTACGCGTTTTTATACACATTTTTTTACATATTTTTATACACGTTTTTTACACACGTTTTTATATACATTTTTTTACACATTTTTATACACGTTGTTTGCATGTTTTTATATATGTTTTTATACACGTTTTTATGTACATTTTTATATACATTTTTTACACGTTATTATACACATTTTTTACATATTTTTATACACGGTTTTATGTACGTTTTTTATACACTTTTTATACACGGTTTTAGGTACCGTTTTTTATACGTTTTTACATGTTTTTATACACGTTTTTTATATACGTTTTTATATACGTTTTTTATATACGTTTTTTACATGTTTTTATACACGTTTTTTACACACGTTTTTATATACGTTTTTTACATGTTTTTATACACGATTTTACGCACGGTTTTATATACACGTAAAAAACGTATATAAAAACGTTTTTTACACACATTTTTTATATACGTTTTTATATACGTTTTTTATATACGTTTTTTAAATGTTTTTATACACGTTTTTTCCACACGTTTTTTACATGTTTTTATACACGATTTTACGCACGGTTTTATATACACGTAAAAAACGTATATAAAAACGTTTTTTACACACGTTTTTTATATACGTTTTTATATACGTTTTTTATATACAATTTTTACATGTTTTTATACACGTTTTTATATACGTTTTTTACATGTTTTTATACACGATTTTACGCACAGTTTTATATACACGTAAAAAACGTATATAAAAACGTTTTTTACACACGTTTTTATATACGTTTTTTACGTGTATAAAAACATGTGTAAAAAACGTATATAAAAACATGTGTAAAAAACGTATATAAAAACGTGTGTAAAAACATTTTTTACACACGTTTTTATATACGTTTTTTATGTGTATATAAAACCGTGCGTAAAATCGTGTAAAAAACGTATATAAAAACGTGTGTAAAAAACATGTAAAAAACGTATATAAAACCGTGCGTAAAATCGTGTATAAAAACATGTAAAAAACGTATAAAAAAACGTGTGTAAAAAACGAGTATAAAAACATGTAAAAAACGTATATAAAAACGTTTTTTACAAAACGTGTATAAAAACATGTAAAAAACGTATATAAAAATGTATATAAAAACGTGTATAAAAACGTACATAAAAACGTGTATAAAAACATGTATAAAAACATGTAAACAACGTGTATAAAAATGTGTAAAAAAATGTATATAAAAACATGTGTAAAAAATGTGTATAAAAGCATGTAAAAAAAATGTGTATAAGAACGCGTAAAAAACGTATATAAAAAAGATGAAAGACAAAGGACTAACGGTGAAAGTCAAAGCAAACTACAAGGACCGTTACTGTAATTTTTTTAAGTGAAAAAATGTCAAATGATTAACGGTGAAAGTGAATGCAAACGACAGTGACCAATGTTGTAACTTTAAAATTTTGTAACCTGTCAATATTACGTACATTGAACAAAATTTAAAAGTTATTTACGTACAAAAATAATAAAATTTGTATGTTACGTACTTTGGTATATTTGAGAAAGTTTGTTACGTATTCTCGGCCTTCACCCTAATGTAGATTACACTCATATACATACCGAAAATTGTTGTTCGAAAGGCTTATGATGATTTTACGCAAGGGTAACGCCTTGAAACATAAACGGTGTGCATGGTGGTAGTTAATTGTTACCATACATTAGAATTAACTACTTTTCCCGCCAAATTTCACTAACCAATTTTAACCAACTATACCGGCAAACGAGTTAGTACAAAGTCTGTAAATTGATGTTCTGTCTAAAGGGAAACGATATTCTTACTTAACAATTGATTTTTTTTTTTTTTTTTCTAGAATCTGAGTGCATCTTTGAATGATCTCACTATATATCTCATGTAACTCATGCTATAGTGTAACGATTAGAAAATTTGCTACTCGATCTATGTTACTACTCTAATCTACTCTTTGCATATCACGAATTTCTTGGATACTATAAAAATAATTAGCGTACACAATTTTTCTTTATAATAAGGAAAAAGGTGAACAAAAGAAAATTAAATTTCCAAACCACCTCTCAACTTCGTGACTCAGAAAAAGAATATGCCACATCTTAAAATGAATATCAAATACAAATTACAGTACCTACCTACCTAACATGAGTACTCTTTAGAGCTAACCAAAAGCAACATGAATTGAAAAGTTCAATCCCCCACCCCCCCCAAAAGCATGAAAAAAGCAACACAAAAAAAAGCATGAAAATGAGCTAGTAGTAACTATGATATATAAGAACCATGTAATTTTAAGTGCTTTTTCAGGCCTCACCTTATTATATATGTTCATATTATGACTATAAATTAAGTTACTCCCTTAAGTTTTCCATAGTGGTAAAAACTGTAAATGAAAGTGGGTGATAATTAATAACCATAAAGTAGTGATATAAAAACTAAGTATTAATGAAAAAGTGGAACCTCTAGTTGATCCACTCTCATAATGTTTTCCTATGAAATTAATTTTAGACAGCAAAGGTGCTTACTTTTTGTGGTCTTATAACCAATCAGATATATTATTGTTACAAGGCAATGAATTTTAATGGTGTTAAAAGAGTCATAATTATAATTATGATTATCTTTTGACTAATTAAGAAGCTGATCAATAGAAATTCCCACTCACAATAGTTTGATAATTGTACTACTCGATATGATAGCTAGTGCCCATGGACCACGGAAAGCAACTTTATATTGACGTTTCACTAACTTCTCTCTCAATTGTAATTTGACAGAAAGACCCATTTCTACTAATAGTGATTAGCTAGCTGCATGAAGCATATCATATGATCTTAATTTAGTGCTCACCAAAACTTGTTTAGAATGTCCTGAACTTCAAGATCAACAACATGCGACGTTAAAAAGAGGGTTTAAGATGTTTTTCTAAGCATGGATATGACTATGAGAGGTCCATTATGGATCACAGATTCTGTTTTTAGGTGATGAGAACGATACTCTTCTGAATACCTAATTAAGAGATTAAACTACCGAAGATTCAAGTTATGGTTTACATGGGTCAATAGTCGACCAAAGTTTCATCATCAGGAGTGTCATTTTACCCTAGAATGTTAGATAAATATTAAATATTTTTTGTTAGAAGAATTATGATCTTCGGATAAAATATGTTTTCGGTCAACCCACTCAGTATAAAAGATTACAAATTTACCCACACCCAATCAACCCCGACAAAGTTCATTTGCCACCTTAAAACTAAAGCGTAATAATGTCCATGCATTGCTAACTTGCACTCCTAAAATTTGATAAAGTACCGTCTCTAGTGTCTTTAGTACTATTTGAATCACTAGGAATAATTAACAACCTGGATAAAAATCTCTGCATTAGCCTGGCTGAGCATGTGATATATTATCAGCAGGGGCAATTCCATATTTACCCAACTTAAACATGATAATGTCATATTTACCCAAAATATGCTTTAACTGCATTGTACATCATGCATTCAAAACTTGTATTTTGGGTATATATGACATTTTCATGTTTAGATTGGGTAAATATGGAATTATCCCCTTATTAGCACAATGTGATACCAGGCCTACACCAAAATGTACTAAAAGCAATGTCCAAGTGGCATTTTTGTCATTTAGTTGCTACTTTATCAATAGGTTTAATCAAGGGGCCATATGCTGTAGTTATATATAGTATGCAGTTTTGAAAGTTGAAGGCATCTCAAACTAAAGCTTCTCAAAACATTGTAGTCATCATCTCACTGAATTAACTGTGAGATTTTTCTTTTGACTGTGCATGTGCGATGGCAACTGAAATTGATATTCCGGAATCTGTTCTCTTAAAGGTTAGTGATCATAACTTTGTATGCTAATCCTGTTTTTAGTTTAGCTTCATAGGTAATGAAAATAATAAAATTTGCATACTTTTGATTTACCTGATGTTGTCGGAGTCTTGTCATAGCATGAAACTATAATTTTTTGCATGAAAAGATCAGAGATTCCTATGGGAAGAATAAAGTTCCAAGTTTAATTAGATTCTTCAATCGTAAGATTGTTGTGTATGTGATACGTAAGGTAGTCCAGAAAAAAGAACAAAATAAGAAACTAAAAATATGAACTAGTTGAATTGGGGGATCATATCCCAACAAGCATACACAAATCTTTTTAGTTTGTATGGTTTGAAAGATCGAAACAGGGATCACAGGCAGTTTACTACAAAAAAGATCCTTCTCTTGTTAGTTTTCACTAAAGGTGGCAAAAGGGACGTGTTGTGAGATGTGAGCCTTTTTGCGGTTCGAAAACAAATCGCCTGAAACAAATTTTGTCCAAATTTTTAAAGTTGTTTTAGAGATGATTAGTGTGTCAATTATCATTGCAACAGATATATTATTTTGAAGGATAATTAGTTCAAAATGTATATAACTTGCCAAAAATTCTTTAGCGTGTATCAATCTAACTTTGTTCCTATAAATAAACCAACCGCCTATTGTGTGTACTAAATGACCGATGACACATCAACAATACTACACACAATAGGAAGATTTGGCGGTTGTGTATTTAATACAAGTAATCTAGATTGATAAAGATTAAAGAATTTTGTGGTAGTAAGTTAAATTTATTTCGTACTAATTAATTATCATCTTACTTTGACTTAAAGGAATTACAAGGTTTCTAGGCACTGAAAACACACTTCAAACCACTTTCACCCATTTGATGCGTTTACTTTTAAGGCTGTCTTTTTATTTTACCTTGTTTGAGCTTTTGAAGCTACCACATAACCCAATTCGATCCATTAGTTAACAGTCGAAATTACCACCTCATGTTTTTTTTATACACGTGCATCAACTATTGCTAGAAATTAAATATGTAGAATACCAGGCAATGAATATTTTCCTACTTTGGTGACTCAAGTAGTTGATTTGTACCATGATCAATTTTGCATCAAAAGTTATATCATGCGATAACCATATAAGTTATATATACTTAGTCACGGTACCGATATTGTCTATCAAGATAGTCAAAGGGCCTATATGTCATTAAGTTATAATTAAGGGGTTTAAATATGATATTAATACCTCTTAAGTCATACGTAACAAAGATCAACAACCTAGCACCCATATATAGTCTAGGACACTGAACATGAGTATCATTTCTTACAATAAAGCTTCGGAAAACAATAATTTCCCACATATGCCGAAGTACCTCTACGTTCATTTCCTTCTTTTAGTAATGTGAACCGCTTTATAACCTCAGCAATCGTAATTTTTCCTACAGGAAGTTAAAATAGAAGATAATGCATTTTCAAGTGAAAGTTTGGAAGAAAAAGTTAGAGAAAGTATTGATAACAAAGTGAAGCAACTTGAAGCTAGCAATGTAGCGGCAGAACCTGTAAATATAAAGCTAGAAACCGGTATAATGACCAATGGGAGTGAAACTTTTTTCCAAACACTCTCAGTTCCCACGGTCACTGCTGATGAACACAGCAACATACCAGAAACTAGCAAGGACACACCAAAACAAGAAGACCAGGAAGAAGTTAAAGTGACCAAGATTGAAGCCTTGACAGATGAGAAACCGGTTGATGATGTTGTTGAAGCTGTTTCAACACAAACGGAACGTGAAGTAGAAACTATAGAAAATGAAGATAAGAATGATGGAAAGGCTATTCAAATTGACGAAAAAACTCAAGAAAAGGAACAAGCTCTCAACACCTTAGAAAAAGATCAAGTGGCTGATTCCAATGAGCAGGATCTGAATGAAATGCCTAGCGAGTTTGTCAAGGAAGAAACAAAAGACATATCAAATGATGCTCAAGAGGTAAAAACAGTCTTCAACTTAAGTAATTTCCAACTACACTAAAAATCCTTACTTAGTGCATCGTTCCAGCTAGCTTGATATATTTTAGTCACAAGGGTGGCAAAATGGGTGGGTTTGGTAAAACGGTCAAAACTGGTAAATTTTATGTACAGGTCGAAACAGGTTGATCTGACCACTTTTTGAGTCAGATTTTTTCACACTGCGCTGATTAATAAATTTTTAGAGAAAATGTATTATGAATGAAGACACCAATTATAAAAATACTTCTAACAAATAGATGAAGAACAAGAAAATCGATACTTTCACAATTGATTTGTTCGCATTCTTTTGAGCCTATTTATAAAAGTTATCACTTCTTTTATACAGTATTATTTTTTCTATATGCTTAAGAGAATATTTTTTATATAGGCAAGTGAGCAGTGTGAGAATGGACCAAACGAGGAACGAGAACAAAAGCCTGAGGAAAGTGTCAAGAACGTTGTACTCTCTACTGCAGAAATTAAGCAAGAGAAAAAAACTGAAGAATTCTCAGGTGTTGAAATAGATGAAGAGGTGAAGCAAAATGGGTTGTTGCATGAAGAAAAGGGTGAAGAGGCTACTCATAGTGATGATGGTCAGAAGGAAAAGTCTGAGAACACCTTAATCACGGAAGTTCGTGAAGAAAATAGCTCGGAGAAGATTGAATATAAAAGTTCCACTCCAATAGCAACTGTGAACAAAGATGAAGCTGAAGAAAAGAAACAAGATTTCAACGTATTAGAAAAAGATCAAAGTGAGGATGGAGTTACAAGTATACAAGACACGATGCCTGAAGGAGGCTTAGAAGAAACGAAACACCAAGGTGACTTTAATGAAGCTGAAGTTAAAGCTAAAGAAAGTATGGAGAAAGAGACTGAAGAAATCATATATAGTGTTGGAACACCAGAGAATATCCAGCCACAAAATTTGAATAATGTTATTCCCACTGATGTTAGCATCACAGCACACACGAAACCAGAAGAAACCATGCAAAATGAAGAACAGAACGATGTAGAGGCTATTGACATTGAAGATGGTAAAACGAAAGACTCTGGAAGCTCAATGGTCAAGGAAATATATGAAGAGCCAGTCTCAGATAAGGCTAACACTGAAGAAGGGTTGAGACCTTCTGAAAGTCTGAATAAGGAAACAATTGAGAATGACGTAGTGAGCAAAGATGAAGGTCAAGAAACGAATGATGTCGAATGCTCACAAGATGAACCCTCGACAGGAGACCTGGAAGAAAAAACCAATGAAACCATGACAAATGATGAAAAGGCTACTGAAAAAGAAGCAAGTGATGAGACTGGCCCAGAGAACGCTGAATCTGAAGTAGGACTAAAAGTTTCTGGCAGCATGGAGCCAACTAAGGTGGAAGTTCTCAGCACAATAGAGAAAAACCAAGGTGATACTGATGGTGTTATAAGCTCACAAGATGCAACATGTGAGGATATAAAAGAAACAAGATCTGGTGAAAATGAAACCACAATTGCTGATACCAAGGAGCTGAATGAAACGCCTAGAGAGTTCAAGGAAGAAGCAGAGGGAAAATCCATTGATTCTGAGGTAATGAATCCTCAAACTAATTTCTGTTAACCATTCCAAATTTATTAGTGCATTCTCCACTATAGTTGGAAACATTCTTGAACAACAAATTGGGTTGGGTCAAAATGGCTTTTCTTTCATACACATTAGAATTGGCTGGGTGACTCGCCAACACTTTGTTCCTACTTAAAAAAATTGATAAATAAGTTTCAGTAAAAGTTGCAAAAATTAATCAATAATCTGAACCTTTAAATATAACTTAGCAGGCTATACAAATTACTAAGACTTTAGAAAACTTACAACCCTTTTGACCATCCCCTTTAAGCTGAATTTTTTCTCTTTCACCAATAAGACCCTTTATAGATAAAACACAACCCAATCGTCTCATTCGTAAGTATATGGTTCAAACAGCCATCTATTCTATATCCGACAAGGGATTTAAGCAAATAAAAGAATACATCATTACCAGGACATCACAAAATAATCAATGATTAGAGATAACTTGTGTATGTAACTAAATATGTTTAGACATGGAAGACGCTTTATACACCTAGCTAGAATGAAAGTTCACCTAATGATATATACTTGGAGAAATTGGTAGTACAGAGAAGACACCATTAATTTAACTTACACTAAAAGTTAGACTAGAAACGATGAAGTGAAGCTGCCACAAAGATTGTTATTTAAAAGATATATCACATCTATATTAGAACTGTAATTCACTACTGATAGGCTCTAATTAGGTTTTATATTGTCTTATTTAGTTTCCTCGTTTACGCTATTACAGTTATATAAATACCCGATTCTATGTGTCAGTGACATAACACGAAATATTCCCTTGAACATGTTTCAATTCTTACCACAATCTTTGAGCTTATTTATATAACTCGTCATTGTTTTTCTTTCATCATTTACATATGCTGAAAATATAATTTTTCTTATAGGCAAACTATCACTCTGAAAATAAAGCAGAGGAAAAACTAGTAGAACGTCTCGATGAAAGTCTCAACAAAATTGAGCAAAAAGAAGAGATTGAAGATATCAGGCCAAGTGCTGTATTAGAGGAAAAACTGGTTCAGGTAGAGACTTGTGAACATGAAGAAAAGGATGAAGCAGAGGCTACTCGTAGTGATGATGGTCAAACGGAAAAGTTTGACAACCCTGCTGTCACAAAAGTATGTGAAGAAAACAGTTCAGAGAAGGTTTCTGAAAGTTCAAGCATGATGCTAAATGAGCAAGTAACATCAGTTTTAACCAAAGACAAAGATGAAGAAAAGGAACAAGAAGTCACTGTGGTAGAAAAAGATCAAGGAGAGGATAGCGTTACTAGTGCACAAGACGTACCATTTGAAGGATGCTTAGAAGAAACGAACCACGACAGTGAAGGCATTGAACCTGAAGTTGTTAATGCTAAAGGAAGTGTAGAGGAAGATACTCGAGTAATCAAATCTAGTGACGAGACACTTGAGGAAAAAGAGCAAATTGTCAATCCCATTCATGTTAGCATCACAACACAAACAAAACAAGAAGAAACTATAGAAAATGAAGAAAAGAATGATGAAAAGGCTATGATGAGTGATTATGGTGAAACAAAAGAGTCTGAAATCCCCATAGTTAGCGAGATATGTGAAGAGAGTGTCTCACATAATACTGAATCCGTGGAAGGCTTAAAAGTTTCTGACACTTCCAGCATGGCAACAAATCAGCATGAAATAGCAAGCAAAGATGAAACCAGAGCACAGGTACAAGACCCAAAAGAGGATGATGTCACATTCTCACAAGCTGCAACCTCTATCGAGGACTTGCATGTAGAAAACAAAGAAAACATAATAAATGAAGAAAAGAATGTTGAAGAGGCTATTGAGAAGGAGCCATATGAAGATACGGGGCCAGAGAACGTCGAGTCTGATGTAGGACTAAAAGTTTCTGACAGCATGGAGCCAAGTGTGAAAGAAGCTTTCAGCACAGAAGAGAAAGATCAAGGTGATACCGATGGTGTTCCAAGATCACAAGATGCAACATCTGTGGATGTAAAAGAAACAACGCCAATCATAGCTGGTGATTTCAAAGAGCTGAGTGAAACGCCTCGAGAGTTCATTAAGGAAGAGACAGAGGACAAACCAATTGATGCTCAAGAGGTAATAAAGTTTCAACCCAAGTACTTTTTAGAAACTTTTGAAAATCTGTAGATGTATAAACCACAAGTGTTGCTAAATCTATAACAACACTATGTAGTATACAGAGAGATTAAAATTTGACTCATTTTTGGCAAGCATAAAAAAGGTACCGATTTTTTCCCACTTCATGTATTTGATTAATACTTAATGTAGTAATATTGATAAAAAAAAATAAAAATAAATTATTCATACATTAATAACTAAATTTTTTGAGAAAAACAATTTAGTAAGTTGTGTAAATAGAAAGGCTTTGGGAAACTTTTAACCCGCTTGACTCCACCCCATTTGATTAAAAATTTCCATTTAACCAATTTAAACCATTTCAGTTATAAATAAAACCCAATCGACCTATTTGTAAGTAAACGTGTCAAATAATGGCTACCTATAAGTAACCCTAATAGGGATGTCATTAAGAAAGAATATAAAACCTCTAGGACATATTAGAATAATTTTTAAATATAGGACAACGTTGTTTATGTAACTGAATATGTAGTACACATGGAAGGCGCTTTATACACCTAACTAAGATAATACTAACATGATGTTGAATGCTTAAAGAGATTGGTGGATTAGATACCATTTATGACAACCACCGCTAAAACTTTAAGTTACAAACGATGAAGCATAGCTGCCACAAAGATTGTGAGCGTAAACTTTGAGCATATAACCAATCCATATAAATCATCATTTCTTTTATTTTATCCTTCCCATTTATGAGAGATATATTTTGTTTTTTTCATATAGACAAACGATGACTATGAAAATAAAGCAGAGGACAAAGTATTAGAACGACCTGATGAAAGTGTCAAGGAAATAGAGAAAGAGGAAGAAATTGAAGAAATCAGGCCAAGTGTTGAAGTAGAGGAAAAACTGGAGAAAAATGAGCTGTTACAAGGCGTGACCACTGATGCTAGCATCTCAACACAGGATGAGATTACAGAACCTGATAATAAGGATGAAGAAGAGGCTAGTCAAAGTGATGATGGTAAAAAAGAAATGTATGACAATTCCTTGATCAATGAAGTATGTGAAGAAATCAGTTCAGAGAAGGTTGAATATGAAAGCTCCGGTGTGAAGCTAAATGAGATAGAAACATCAATTGTAAACAAAGACGAAGAAGAAGAAAAGGAACAAGAGCTCATCGTGTTAGAAAAAGATCAAGGAGAGGACCGAGTTACAAGTGAGCAAAATGTACCATCTGAAGGATGCTTAGAAGAAGAGAACCATGACAGTGAAGGTATTGAACCTGAAATTGTTGAGGCTAAAGGAAGTACAGGGAAAGTTACTGAAGAAATCAGATCTAGTGTCGAAACACCAGAAGAAGGAACTCCAGAAACTGAAGGAAAGAATGATGAAGAGCCTATTAAAAGTGATGATGATCAAACAAAAGAGTATGGAATCATAGTTAACGAAATATGTGAAGAGACTGTCTCACATAATACTGAATCTGCGGAAGAGCTAAAAGTTTCTCACAGTTCAAGTAAGGAAAATGAGCATGAACTAGCAAGCAAAGATGAAACCGAAGAAAAGGAACAAGATCAAGAAGAGGAAGATGTCACAGTCTCACAAACTGCAACCTCTATTGAGTACTTGCAAGTGGAAAACAGCAACACTACAATTAAAGAAGAGGATAATGAGAAGGAAGCATGTGACGATTTGAGCACAGATATCGTTGAATCTGGAGTAGGACTAAAAACTTCTGACAGCATAGAGCTAAGTGGGAAAGAAGCTCCTAGCACGGTAGAGAAAGAGCAAGATGACACAGATGGTGTTCCAAGCTCACAAGATGCAGCAAGTGAGGATATCAAAGAAACAACGCCAACCATAGTCTCTGATTTTAAAGAGCTGAATGAAATGCCTAGAGAGATCATCAAGGAAAAAACAGAGGACAAAACAATTGATGCTCAAGAGGTAATCAATCATCAATCCAAGTACTTTCTTTCATAAATTTTGCAACTCTGTAAATGCGTACTCCATAATTGTTGATAAATATAGAACTCTATTTAGTATAAATAGAGATGTCAAGATGTCAAAACATGCACGGTTTTGATATGACTCATTTTAAGCACGCATAAAAAAGGACTGGGTCGACCCGCAAACACCTTTTTTTTAATTTTTTTATTTTTCCATTTTAATTCTTTTTTTAGTTAAATATATAAGGGTTAATGGTCCAAAAAAATACATGAACTTTCCACATTTTACTATTGTGACAATAAACTTTTAATTTTCCTATTAAAACCAAAAACTTTCTTAATTACCCCTATTGTAACAAAATTTGCCACGTGACACCCTTAATCTTTCCACATTTTACTATTGATTAAGGGTGCCACGTGGCAAATTTTGTTACAATAAGGGTAATTAAGAAAGTTTTTGGTTTTAATAGGAAAATTAAAAGTTTATTGTCACAATAGTAAAATGTGGAAAGTTCATGTATTTTTTGGACCATTATCCCAATATATAAAGTCTCAACTATAATTACCAAAACAAATATTAAAACACTAATAAATCAAAACCCAAATCGACCCAATTGTAATAAAATGGGGTAAAAAAAGCGGTCACTTGTAAGTATAACCTTCAAAGGATCTCAATAAGAAAATAATTTAAGACCTCTATAATATAATAATAATATAATAAACTCTGAATAGATGAAAACTTGGTTTATGTAACTGACCAATGTAGCACATGGAAGGTCCTTTATACACCAAAGTAGAATGAATTGTTACATGCTAATAAATTCTTACAAAAATTGATACTATAGAGCAGAGTAGCAGATACCATTTATAACAACTACTGCTAACACTTTAAATGACGAACGATGAAGTAAAGCTACCACAAAGATTGTTAACGAAGACTATGAGCCTACTTATAAAAGTCATCGTTTCTTTTCTTTCATTCTTCCCATATGCTGAAGGTAATTTTTTTCATACAGGAAAATGATGCCTGTGAAAACAAAGCAGACGAAAGACTAGTAGAACAACCCAATGAAAGTGTCAAAGAAACTGAGCAAGAGGAAAAAATTGAAGAAATTAGGCCAAGTGTTGAAATAAAGAAAAAACTGGAGCAAAATGAGTCATTACATGGCGTTACCACTGATGCTAGCATCTCAACACAAACAAAATCTCAGGATGAGATTACCCAACCTGAAGATAAGGACGAAGAAGAGGCTACTCAAAGTGATGATGGTCAAAAAGAGAAGAATGACAATTCCTTGACCAATGAAGTATGTGAAGAAATCAGTTCAGAAAAGGTTGAATCTGAAATTTCCATTATAGATGTAAATGAAAAAGAAGCATCATTTTTAAGTAATGATGGAGACGATGAAAAGGAACAAGAGGTCGTCGTGTTAGAAAAAGATCAAGGAGAGAATGGTGTTACAAGCGCAAAAGACGTACCATCTGAAGCATTCTTAGAAGAAACGAGCCATGACAACGAAGGTATCGAATCTGAAGCTAAAAATGCTCAAGGAAGTGTAGAGCATGATACTAAAGAAATCGGATCTGGTGTCGACACACCAGAAGGAGCTACAGAAAACAAAGAAAAGGATAACGAAGGGGCTGTAAAAAGTGAAGAGAGTCAAACGAAAGAGTCTGGGATCCCCATAGTTGACGAAATATGTGAAGAGACTGTCTCACATAATGCTGAATCTGAGGAAGGGCTAAAAGTTTCTGACATTTCCAGTAAGGAAACAAATGAGCATGAGCTAGCGAGCAAAGATGAAACTGAAGAAAAAGAACAAGATCATGTAGCGGATGATGTCACATACTCACAAGATGCAATCACTACAGATTTGCAAGAAGACAAGAATGAAAGTACCAAAAAAGAAGATAAGAATGATGAAGTGACTATTGAGAAGGTAGCAAGTGAAGAGACAAACGCAGAGAATGCTGAATCTGAAGTAGGACTTAAACACTCTGATGACATGGAGCCAAGTAAGAAAGAATCTCTTGACACGATAGAGAAAGGCCAAGGTATTACAAATGGTGTTAGTAGCTCCCAAGATGCAACCATAGTTGATGAATCCAAGGAGCTGAATGAAGAGGAAAGGTCTCGAGAATTTTTCAAGGAAAAAACAGAGGACAAATTGACTGATGCCCAAGAGGTATTAACTTCTAATCTATTCCAAATTTATAAGTTCATGTTCCACAATAGTGGAAACATCTTGCCCAAAAATATGTAGTATATCTAGAGGTTGTTGTTGGGTAGGTTTGGTAAAGGTTCAAAGCAGGTTCGGGTTGAAACAACATATTTTTAGTACACATTAAAACCGGTTGGAACCCGGAAACACTTTTTTCCCACTATACTAGTTACTACTAGTAAATCATTATGACATTTGTAATTAAATTGTTGAAAGAGATGTTGTACTTGGTTGTATAAATAAGAAACACATTGAGAAACTTTTTACCCATATGACCGCCACCTTTAGCTAAATTCTTGATTTGACCCATTTGAGATAAAACACAAAAAATCGACCCATATGTACGCAATCGGAATTTCCACATATAGGTATGCCATAAAAGTGATTAAAATAATAAAAATACAAGATATCTGAGAGATGATAAAAATTTCTATGGCAGTCGATAGAATAAATAGAATCTAATCTATGAATAGAGACAACTTGTTTATGTAAATGAATATTTAGTAAACTGGTAGAAGAGTACGGTGGAGAAGCAGCCATTTTTAACAACTACCGCTAACATTTAGATGAAAAACGATGATGCTAACTTAGCACACAGATTGGCTATCATAGATATTGAGCTCTTACAAGTTATCATTTCTTTTCTTCACCCCCTCCATATACTGAATTTGTTTTTCATATAGGCAAACGAGAAGTGTGAAAATGGAGCAGAGGACCACATAGAACAAAAACCTGAGGAAAGTGTCAAGAAAATTGAGCAAGAGGAAGAAAAAACCGAAGAAACCAATCCACGTGTTGAAATAGAGGAGCAAAATGAGTCGTTGTGTGACGTCACCTCTGATGATGGTAGTATCTCAACACAAACAAAACCTCAAGCAGAGACTATAGAACATGAAGAAAAGAATGAAGAAGTTGCTACGCAGAGTGACGATAGTCAAAATGAAAAGTCTGACAAGCCCTCAATCAAGGAAGTATGTGAAGAAGAAAAATCAGAGACGGTTGGATATGAAACTTCCACCCCAGTAACATTCTTAAACAAAGATGAAGATCAAGAACTTGAACAAGCAGTCAACAGGCTAGAAAAGGACGAAGGTGAGGATGACGTTACAAGTCCACAAAACGCTACTCCCACTGATGTTTGCATCTCAACACAAACAATACTGGAAAAAGAAAGTATAGAAAACGAGGAAAAGAACACTGAAGAGGTTGTTAAGAGTGATGATAGTCAAACAAAGAAATCAGGAAGCCCCGAGGAAAAGGAAATATGTGAAGAGACCGTGTCAGAGAAGGATATCAAAGTGGAAGATCAAGTAACTGAACAAGAGCTCAACATATCAGAAAAGAGCCAAAGCTCACAAAATGCTGCTAACGAGGACATAAAAGAAACAACGATTGCGCAACATGTTACCGCGGTTTCCTATTCTGAGAAGGGACCTGGTCTGAGTGCAATAGCTACAGGGATCCTCAAGGAAGAAACAGAGGACAAATCAATTGATGCTCAAGAGGTAATTAATAATTAATGTTTTGGTTTGGTCGGATCTCAAGGTGGCGGGGTGGGGGTGGGGATACTTCAGATAAACTCGCTATTTTGGGTTAATGGCATGTAATATCAACGTACTTTTCCATTTGTTCCATTATCAGATACGAACTCAAAATAATACAACAATACCCATCCAACTTTCAAATTCTGTTTCATTATCAACGTTTAAGACTCATCTCTTTGCGCATGATATTTGAACAAATAAAAAATACGTATGTGATATTTGAACAAATAAAAAAGTTCGTATCTGATATTTGAACAAATAAAAAATTATCGATATTTGAACAAAATTTGAAAGTTGGATGGGTATTGTGGTATTTTTTTGGGTTCGTATCTGATAATGGCATAAATGAGAAAGTACGTTGCTATTACATGCCATTAACCCTTTTATAATCTATACCAACTGTGAACCGTCTGATCACAAAATTTTGAAAAAACATAAAAATAAGTTTCTACAAAGATTGTTCTTAAAATTTATATTATACTCATCTATCGTGTGTTTCATTATTCTCATATACTCAAACCACTTCTTCACACAGGCAAGCGAGTTTGAGGATAGAGAAATGCCCAAGGAAATTGTCAATGAAATTTCATCAAAAAATGAGCAAGAGGTACATATCGAAGAAATCAAACCAAGTGAAGAAAAGGATGTGTGTATCTCAACGCCAACAGAAGCTCAAGAAGAAGCTACACAAACTGAAGAGAAGGACTTCCATTATACCGTACCTGAAGAAGTGATAGACCTTTCCAACAGTTCAGATGTGAATCAAAATGAGAAGGGAATATCAATTTTAAGCAAAGATGAAGTTCAAGAAACGGAACAAGAGCTTAAAATATCAGATAAAGACCAAGAAAAGGATGAGGTTACATGCTCACAGGATGCAGCTGCAGTCTCTGAAGTGGATTTACCAGGAAAGTGCGAGGATGAAGGCGATGAACAAAAATTTGTAGAAATCAGAGAAAGCACAAAGGAAGATAATGACGTTATACGAACAAGTGTTGAACCAGAGGAAAGAGTGGAGCAACAAATAGAATCTCTGGAAAGGACCACCGAAGAGGAGGCTTGTGAGGAGACTGTCAAGGAGGTATGTGAAGAAACTAGCTCTGCGAATATTGAATATGTAGAATCTCCGAATCTTTCTCACAATTCTGAGATAAAGGTAATTGAGAAAGCAATGACTCCTTCCAAAGATAAAGGCGAAGAAGAAACTACAGAAACTGAAGAGAAGAATGATGATAATGTGATAAAGAATGAAGATGTAATAAGCTCACAAAATGAATCCAATGAGGATATACAAGAAACAAATATTGGTCAAAATGCTACAACAGTAGCCAATATCGAGGAGGTGCAGGATCTGAGTGCAATGACTAAAGAAGTCCTTCAGGAAGAAGCAGAGGACAAATCAGTTGACGCTCAACAGGTAGACTCTTGTTCGGAAGTCGTTAAAGAAAATTCTAAAGAAGATGAAACAGATTCAGGGAACAACAAGGAAGAGGTTCTCTTCGAAAAACAGAACAATGAAGCAGGTAAAGCTGATGATGGAATAGAGTGTGAAACTCAAAAGATAGTAGCAGAAAACAAAGACGAAGCGACTGGTGAGATTCATTAATTGTAACTAGATCAAATACTTGAAAATCCTTCTGCATTATTATTGAAACTAGATATTCTTGTGACAGGTGATGTAAGTAAATCAGCTGAAGGGATTCTGACAGACGTTGAAACGTCGTATGAAGAAGCAGGGTCTCCTTTAGCCGCAGAAACAGAAGATGCTACACTCAACAAGAAAGATGATCAGTACATAGAAACTGAAAAGGTCAGTTGGTAAAGAAGTAACCTAAATAGACCTCTTTTTTTCTCTTATATGTGATCTGTATGTCGACTTTCTTATACTAGATTATCTATCACTATACTAAAAAGAAAATGTTAAATAGATGTCATTGGAGGTTGGACACCCGAAGGAAGAGGAGATTCTAGCATGTCCAACTGAAACAATAAGTGAAAAGACAGAAGACGAGATCAGAGGAAAGAATGAAGAACTATCCCACGACAGTATAAAGGATAATGAGAACAACACTAAAGAAGAACAGTGCGTTGTAAATGGAAGAACAAGGGAGATTGAAATTTCCACATTAGAGCATAAACCCATTGAAGAACAAATTGGTGGTATTGGTGACGTATCAAAGGAAAATTCTATCGATACAAAAGAAACAACAGATGTAGAACCTCAAGAAGATATCATGCCATCGAGTTCTTTAGAAACTTCAACAGAAGATGCTTCAAATTCAGACAAGACAAAATCAGAAAGAGAAGATTTGCCAGTAGAAAATGTTGAGTCGGTATCTGAAGTACAGAACCCTGAAGTGGTACCCGAGTCAAAAGATTTGAAGCTGAAAGAAGAGTGTGTTAATTCAACATCAACTAGTTATGTGGAAGAAGAAAAAGAAATTGTAATGAAAGAAATTGCAAGTAATGAGGTTAGACATATGAAACAATGCCCTTAAAAGTCACATTATAAATTTTTGAGCAATTATTTTGTGTTATATTTAATATTCTTTGACGTTACTTGGATGCAGAAAACAGAACAGCCAGTAGAAATCAAGAAAGAAGGTGTCGAGGAGGAACCTGATGAGAGTATCACAGAAAAGACTGAAGCTGAAGAAGGTGTGGACGATGAGAAATCTACTGTCGAAACTAACGAAAACACGGAGCAACATGGGTTGCTGCATGTCATTACCACTGATGTTTGCAGCTCAGCAGTAACAAAACCTAATGAAGAGACTGTAAAAGATGAAGAAAAGAATGACGAGCTTGGTCAAACTGAGGTTCAAATTGTTGAAGAAATCCTGGAAAAGAAAGAAGATGATACCACAAAAGGGAAAGAAGATTTGTCCCACGATAGTACAGAGGACACAGTTTTAGACGAAAGTACAAGGGATATTGAACCTCAAGAAGACATCACACCCTCAAGTTCATCTGAAATCTTAACTACTACACACACTTCAATTTCAGAATGTGAAAACTTACCAACAGAAGAGCTTAAATCTGTATTTCAAGTACAAATCGCTGAAGTGGAGCCCAAAACAGAAGAGCCAAACCTGAAAGAAGAGTGCATTATTTCAGCAACAGAAACACACGTGGATGCAGAACAAGTTACTGTAATGAAAGAAATATCAAGTGATCAGGTAAGACTGGAAAACAGCACCCTTACAGATATGAACATCATTTCTTCCATTATCTAAATATAGACAGATATGTTTTTTGCCTACAAAAACCAAATTTTTTAGTTTACCACTATTTAACTGCATCTAAATACTTCCTTTGCTTTATGTAAAACAGATTCTTGAACCATGTGGAGTGGAGAAACTCACACATGAATCAACGACCGATGATCATACTGAGGAAATGATACTGCAACAAGAGGAATCGTACATCGCTAGTGAAAAGAATCAGTCAGTGTATGAAAAAGACGATCTGGATGAGGAAGCTACACAAGCAAATCAATTTACAAGTGCAGAAGACTGCAGTGAAAGGGTGAAAGATGTCGTCTTGACCAAAGAGGTGAGTAAGAATTAATACAATTTGTCTTATGTATCCATTCATCCAAGGAGTGCTTACATGAAATTTATGCAGCTTGACAAGAAAATGATAATACTATAATACTTTCTTAATGTGTATATATCTTACCATGAGAACTTTTGAAGCAGCTATCATACTCAGATCCCATACCTGATGGAAACCATGAGGTGACAGAAGTGATAGTAGATAGCCAGATAGGACAAGAGGGTATACTGGCTGCCGAAGATATCAGTTGCAAGTCAACATTAGAAGATGATAATGTAGATAAAGCACCAAAGGAAGAAAAAATTTCATCTATAAAAGGTGCGGCAACAATAGAGCTTCAAGCTGATTCTTCAAACATAGAATCCACTGCATGTCCATCAGAAAGTGAAACACCACCAACACAGTCTCTTGAATCTGTTAGTGAAGTACTTGAGGGTTCAGAAGACTCGAAAGTCAAAGAAAATTGCATTATGTTAGCAACAGATGAGCATACGAATGTAAGCAATGTAGAGGAAGAGAAGATAATCAGTAATTGTATTTCAAGTGCACCAGATACAAAAGAGGATAATGTCAAGCAAGCACATCTTAAAAGCGAAGGAGAGTTGAGTAGGGACTTAACTACAGAAGAGAAGGGTTTAACAGAAGAGGTCAGATGCCAATTTACTTCCCCTGCGACATTAGTTAGAATCCATTTTGTTATAAGCTTTAAATATTGATCATAAACTAAATATTAAATGGATTGAACAGGTTGATGCAGAAAGCCAAACAGAATCAGGAGATATACAAGCTGCAGAAGATCTCAGTCGTTTGTCAAAAGCATCTTACACCATAAAAGAAGGAGCCACCGAGGACACAGAAAATACACCTAATCTCTATCTTGAGAAGGAAGAAAAGGCCAACAAACTGATATCTGAAGTAAAAACTCCCGAAACATTGCCCAAGATGGGGATAAAGTGTGAACATCCAGAAGCAACGAACGAAAAATGTGAAACACTTACAGGAGGAGAATCAAATGAGAAGGTAAACGGTTAACCCTTGATGCAGATATAATTCTTTTAATCCTAACCTTTTTTTCTTATAATTTAATTTGAAATCATAAATGGGGAAATCTCTGATTCAAGTGCACGAGGGCCATAAAATATTATATGAATATTTTTATACACGTTCCTGATGGAGATAGAAAGCTAAATCTCATCTATAATGCAGTCATTGGACGCGGATGTAGAGATTGATACCAAGAAAGATATCGAAGTAATAGCTAAAGCAGAAGAGAAGGCAATTGAAGAGTCTAGCCAAGACGCAGTGGCAGAAGTGACGGTACATGAACATCTCCAACAAACAGAAGAGGTAAAATCACAAAGCAAGCAGTGATACAAGTGAATCATTCTTGTATTAGTTCAAAACAGTTCTGGTCCTAAGTTATATTAAATCATCTTCACTTACAGGTTCTTCTGGAAGATGAAAAATCCAAGGAAAGCAAAATCATTGAAGATAACATCGATGAGGAAGCAAAATCATTAGATCCAAAACGGACGGTTGAAAAGCCAACTGAAGTTTGTGAATTTACATCTGAAGCTGCTGAAATAGTAACTGAGAGCACAGAAGCTTCCCCCAAGATTCTTCTAATGAAACATGATTCAGATATTGCAACCGCCAACGAGAAGAATGAAGACGAGATTAAAGAGAAAAATACAATCCTTCAAGCACCCAATTTGAGTTCTGAATCCGGTGAAGGAAAACAGAACAGCATTGGGGATCTGCTGAATAAAGAGGGAGAAGTGGTACAGCCTCAAGGACATATCTTCAGTACTAAATCAGATGTTGAGATCAAGGAGGAAGTAGAACTCACGCAAAGTGGTTCACAACAAACATCAGTCGACAAAAAAATCGAAGATTCACCCGTTCTACTATCAGAAGAGAAAGAACAATCTGAGGAAGCTTCTGTAAAAGATGCTCAAAAGGATGTTGATCATACAACCAAAGTAGCAATTATCGATGTAGTTGATGCAGATTGCTCGGATATTGAACCACAGTATCTCAACACAGAAGAAGCAACGTTGCCATCCGTTAACCATGAAAATCAAACAGAACATAAAAAAGAAGCAGATAAAAACATAGATGCTACAATTCATATCGAAGATGTATGAAATTTTCTTCAACTTCATCATGCATGTTCAATTCTGTTTATCATATTGTCATATGTTTTGCTCTTAAACAGGTGAAAAGTTCAGATGTAGAATTGCAGTCTGACATGGATGTGCCAGTTCCTAACTGTACTTCAACAAAACTTGAAGTTAGAAGTGTGGACCTTAAGGTTCCATCTTCCGTGGATGCAACGGATGAAAAAATGAATCTTGGGTCAACATGCAACAAAGGCAAAACTACCGAAGAGGTTTCTGGAATAAAGCAGGTAACATCATCATCATAAATTGCATAGTCAGAAAACAAGGCTTTTAAATTAAACAAGGTCACAACTATGTAACAAATGACCTTATAAACTAATACAATTGTAATCTTTATAGGAACCATTGGAACTTGACGCACCTGTGAATACTGTAGCTACGGAGGATTTGGATATTTCACATAAAGGTGTAACAGGTGATGTTATAAAGATAAGTCAAATAACGACTGAAATACCAAAAAATGAAATTTCAGCTAAACCACCTCAAAATGAGAGCATAGAGAGTAAAATATCAGCTCAAAATGTAGATGCATCACATGCGAAAGGGGAGCCAACTGCAAAGTTGTCAATTCCAGAGCCAGAAGATTTGAAAGCTATTAAGGCTCCAGGCAGCGAACCACAATGTAGCAGTGAAGTTACAAAAGAAGGTGGGAAAATGAGTGATGTAGAAGTTAAGTCTGAGTCAGCAGTGCCGACAAAAGAAGAAATTGCTGACAGTGGAGTTAAAACAGACGAAGAGAATGAAGAACAAGAGGATAACGAAGATAATGAAAATTCGGGTTTATGCTCTGAAGCTCCAGTTATGGTAGAAGCATCAAAAGATATGGAAGTCAAGGTTCATAAGAAATCCCATAATATATTGTCAGGTGTTGGTTCAAAGGTCAAGCATTCAATCGCCAAGGTGAAGAAGGCAATAACCGGTGGTAAGTCTTCTGGTCCAAAACCACCGTCACCAAAAGAGAGAGATTAAGTGATTACTGAGAAAGACAAGTCAGCGGGAAATTTCCCAACATAGAACAAAGCATATGATAATGGTTCATTAGGAACTCACTATATCTATATATTACATGCTTGTTTGAGCAAAAGCTCTATGTAGTATTATTTTGCATATATGCATTGTGTGCTCGAGTGAAATGTGTGAAACAATAATGTTACATCTATATAAAGCGATCGATTTTGTATGTTTGCTGACCAGACTCTAGTTTTGCAACAGAGGTTGTATATATCACACAAGGATGCGACATTATAACGATAATCAAGTACTGCCATGACAAAATTTCCAATGATTAATTATTGCTGATTAGTTAGAGAAGGTTTACAAATGACTTATGGATTGCAATTTTAACCAACTGATACTCAACTAATTGTGTTGTCACATGAAACATTTCGTAAGGAGATTCAAAGATTTACATACGAAAACACGAAATCATAATGATTTTGAACTATTTCAACTTTGACAAGAATATGTCAAATGTAGATATGCACTACATCTAATTAAAAATACATGACTCTAAAGACAAAGAAGAAAAATAATGGAAAAGAAAATAAGGAGTAACAAGAATTTAGAAAAGAAATGGCCTTCAATTGTTAAAGCTAAGATCCAAGTTGTATGACAGGCTGTTACCCGAGTTGCATGAACATTACTTCTCCTTAGCTTGCAAGGGCTTATT
The DNA here is from genome assembly GCA_910596185.1 of Chrysanthemum makinoi. NCBI lineage: Eukaryota > Viridiplantae > Streptophyta > Magnoliopsida > Asterales > Asteraceae > Chrysanthemum > Chrysanthemum makinoi. The sequence goes on from OU343220.1 coordinate 164,952,964, forward strand.
AGACCTAATATCATATCTTGCAAGGGCTTATTAGACCTAATATCATATCGTTGGGTCGGCCAAAATGTCGTAGTTGCTGATCATGCTCTAAGCTATTTTATTACAGAGACATGCAATCCTCTAGTGTTAACATAACATAATAAAATATAATCCCTTTGAGGTTTTATACAATGATCATCTTGCCTTTTTTCTTGCTTGATGGTGATTTTCTTGATTGAGAGCTATAATTGTGTAAATGAATCTTTATCAACTTGTAATACACTAATTAATTTTAAGATTTTTCATAAATACTTTTTAAGCATTACAAGTAAGAAAACAATGTTTGTAAGTATTTAAAGAACCAATACAATTAATATCCTTCTTAAATCACTCCCTCACTCAAAAGTATAACCATTTTACCACATGATACAATCTAAAAAATCTACTAATAATTTATTGTTAAAATCCAATAACCCAAGCACTTAAAAAGACCAACAATAAAACATGTCGGTGATTTTGCATCACCAATATGATTTAAGTGTAATGGATTTGACTTAGTTGACCAATATGTAATTGTAATAAGTGTTCAACAAGTCGGGGTTGTGCGGAGTGCACACTTGTATGACGTTATTATGATTATCATTGGTAAGCAGAATGACGGAGGGTCCGGGGCACCGCAGCCCAGGTCAGGGCGGCAACTAGTCCAGGCGGCAACCCCTAGCAGGGTCGGGCGGCCCTTGGTGGTCGAAGCTGCCAGGTCAGCTTGGTGGTTAATATAACTGCTTTGGCAGTTACAACCGACAATCAGTTATGTTGGTCATATGTATAGATTATCCATCTGGATTCATAACTTACAAAACATATTCTCGTTTCTAAAATCTGAGTTTTATCCTATTTAAGATTTCAATAGAACCATCGAAATACTTCAATATGAAAGTGTTTACACGACTCTCAGATTTATGTGATCCTATATTCTAACAAAGATTGAAGTATTCTGTGATCATGACAAACGGAGAATCTGTGAAGGATATGTCGAGCAAGTTCGATAAGTTTGCAAAGTTTGAAGTGCAGGACTTTCGTCGCTGGCAAAAGAAGATACACTTTCTTCTTACCACCCTGAAAGTTGTGTACGTTCTGAGTACACTCAGTCCCCGAATGGGACGAGAATGAAACTTTGGATACAACTAAGAAGAGGGTGAAGTGGGAGAACGACGACTACATATGCCGTGGTCACATTCTGAACGGTGTGTCTGATTCCCTATTTGATATCTATCAAAACACTGAATCTGTAAAAGCACTATGGGAGTCCCTAGAATCCAAATACATGGCAGAAGATGCTTCTGCAAAGAAGTTTCTTGTGAGTAATTTTATGAATTACAAGATGGTTGATACCAGACATGTCATGGAACAATATCATGAAATGTTAAGGATTCTGGAACAGTATACCCAACATAACTTGATGATGGATGAAGCCATCTCGGTTGCAGTTATCATTGATAAACTGCTCCCTTCCTGGAGAGAATTCAAACATTGTTTTGAAACATAAAAAGGAAGAGTTAAATTTGGTTCAACTCGGTAGTCTTCTATGAATTAAGGAAGGATTAAGAAATCAGGAACTTGATAATAATCCTAAAGGAAAGAACCAATTGGATCTTCTTCTGTTAACATGGTTGAAGGAGATGGAGCCAAAAATTCTAACAACAATAAGAACAAAAGAAAGTTCAAAAGTGGTGATGATAAATTTTCCAACAAGAAGGGTGCATTGACTTGTTGGAAATGTAACAGCCTAGTCATATGAAGGAGGATTGTCGCTGTTGGGAATTAAGGTAAACTACTGATTAGAAGATTACAGAAGAGATTACAGAAGAAGAATGGGTTCTGAAGTTATACTTCAGCAAATGCTAAAGAGATATTGTGTTCTGCTGAAAGTCGTAACACGTAGGAGAGATAAGCTGTATAAAGTAAAAGTGTGAGTATGAAAGATAGGTTGGCGCCGTTCCATGCAGAGCTTACTCAGAATAAACACGATGATTAACAAAACAATATGATTAGTTGCATGCTTGTCTAGATGCATGCTTAGTCTATGTTAGTATTAGGAGTGTAAATTGTCAACGCTCATTAGGGTTTCTTGCCTATATAAGGAACCATTATAGTTTGTAATAGATAAGTTTTTCTCAAGTCTTTCAAGTCTTGTATAACATCAGAAACATAGAGTTTCTATAATCAAAAGATCCATAGAGGATCAAAGAGTTCTTAGTTATTATAACTTGTGTTTACTTTCCGCTACAAAATACGAGTTGTAGAGATCTTATATTAGTTTGCTTGTGATTACATAGGCAACACTAACGATCTCCGAGTGCTTAAAGATCTATCAAGGTCTTTGTGTTTTCAACAAGTGGTATCAGAGACTCGGGAAGTCTCTACGATACTAAGAACATTCATTCACCATGCACGGATCGGATAATGGCCGAAGCCACCAACACAAACAACACCAACACCACTTCCATGCAGCATTTCGGTCTCTCAAAGCAATAATGGTAAACTTCCTTATTTGAAAAGGGAAGAATATGAACTTTGGGCTATGAAGATGGAAAGCTGGATTTCAATATTGATTGGAATCTGTGGGAGGTTGTAAAGAAAGGAAACAGTTTGAAGAAGATGATCACTGACAGGGTGGGAAATTTATCATGGCTCCACCAAAAGCTGGCGAAGAGGTACTAGCTATGCAGAGAGAACATAAAGTAAAGACCATTACGCTTCAAGCCATTCCGAGAAGATCATCACATGTGTGATTTTCACCATATGGATGATGCAAAGTACATATGGATGGCTCTCAAAGCAAGGTTCGGTGGAAATGAAGAATCGAAGAGAATGAGGAAGTCCATCTTTGAGACAACAATTTCGGGACTTCAATATCTACGAAGAAGAAGGCATTCACAAAGGATCGACAGGTTCCATAGGATCTTGAGTCATGAACCGGTGAGTGCAAAACCGGATAATGATGACTGCAACTCAAAGTTCCTTCGATCGTTACCTCCATCATGGTTACATGTAAGTATTGCTCTCAAGGCTAAGGAGGGTGGATATGCTTACCTTTGATGAGCTATATAACGATTCGAGAACCCTTGAACGATGTCGAAACTCCCTACCGTACATCTTCGATGCGGCCATGCAGCTTTGTTGGGACATCTCACTCCAACGTGATGGTGCAAGCTCCTAGTTCCAACTATTTTCCATCGTCTCCGAGCTCCAACTACTTTCCATCATCATCTTCATCCCCCCCTCCACCACTTATCCCTCGTCCCACTCCACCATGTTCTCAATCTAGGTCTAGTAGTGTGATGGAGGATGTTCTTCATTCATTTGTTCTTGACTATGATACTCAGCAGTATCTTGCATATGAAGACTTTGATCAGTTGGACCCACTTGAAATGGAGGAGATGAAACGAAAATCAGGTGGCATTCTTGTCAGTGGACATCAAAAGGTTTGAAGAGAAGTGGGAAGGAAGTTTGCTTTCAAGGAAAGGAACCGCCAGCTTTGAGGAGGAAAGTCAAGTGTTTCACTTGCCACCAGATGGGACATTTCTCAAGGGAATGCAAAGACAGGAAAAGTGGAGATGGAGCTAATTACCTTTCTATCAAGAAGCAGGAAGCTGAAGCTTGACTCTCCTCACCATGGATGAACAGTCAACTGGGCTGCACATGAACTTTGTAAATGAAGAAGCTCATGATTACGATAAGCTTGGATTGCTGGCAAAGTGTACTTGGATGAAAGGCATGATCGGTTTGCCTTGATGGGACTATCTCGGTACACAAGCGTATATTTGGTTGTAGTCTAAGGTACAATGAACTTAAAGAAGAGTATGATGCTATGAAACCTAAGTTTGATGAATGCTATGTTGAAAATGAAGCTCATAAACTAGCATTAAAAGCAGTTGAAAGACAAAAGGTATGGTTTCAAAAGAATCAAATAGCTTATGAAGAAAAGATAAAGGTGTTACAGTTTGATCTTGAAGTTGCTAATAATTATTTAAAACTGTAGAAAGCTAAGAATGAAGGCTGTGTCGAGAACCTAGAGCTTGAAGAAAAAGTAGCTGAGGAAATAGCTAGGAATAAACAATGGTTAATTTCAGGTGATAATCTGGCTAGAAAACTCTATAACAGTCAATCTGTAACCTCTGGCCTAGGTTTAGGTTTTCAAAAGTATGTAGGATTGGAAGCTAGGAATGATGGTCGTAAATCCACACCTGCAGGGTTAGCTAACTTTGTTAAAGAGGGTGATATGCATGCTGTCCCTGGACCTATTAGAGGTGAATTTATGCCCACGACACTGTCCATCCTTTGTTGACTTTGATGGATCACATCATCTATATGGCAAAAGTCAAAAGACTTGCGACCCGATACCTCATCTAATGACTTTGTCTCTTGCTCTGACAGTGACAATTCATCGGATCAAAGGTCTACTTCCTATGAAAGCTGTGATTCAAATGAGAAGTCGACCTTTCCAAGCTGAGCCTGCACCCGGTCTACTTACAAGCCTTCTAAGGAAGCTGCTGAGGAATCAACTTCCAAGACAGTTTCTTCCGAAGACTTGTCTTTTAAATCTTTGAATAATCAGTCTGTTAAAAACAATTCCTTGAATGTTTCTAATTTAAGTACTTCTTCATGTAATCAAACATCTCCCTATTTGAATAAATCTTCCAAGAAGAAGACATGTTTTGTATGTGGAAGTAAATTTCATTTGATTAAGGATTGTGATTTTTATGAGCAAAGATTGGGTGCATGTGCTACTCACCAGAAACACAAATCTAAATGGACCAATGTTGCTAATATTCCACCTTATGTCCCACAAGCGACTATCTGACTCTCTTTGGAGAAAATCAGTCACCAGACCTTATGTGCAACCAACTAGCCCATACTTTAAACATGGTTATTGGCCTACATATGTTGACTCTATGTATCTTTGGGATGGGATATGGGAGCACTTCTGTGAAGCCCTCGCCAGGTTGTTCTTGGACCAACAAGGGACCCAATTATCAATGGAGGACCAAGAACAATGGTGGATCCTCTAAATACTCTTGTCCTAAACCTGTGATCCACAAGGCAGTTCAAGTCGTAATGACTTGAACCTCCATTATATACTAACAGTTTGTATATATTTTGTGGTTGTTTGTAGGATCATCCCCTTAAGCATAAGAATATTGGTATTGTTGATAGTGGTTGTTCGAAGCATGTGGGAACAGGGATATGATGCACAATTTTGTTCCTATTGAAGGAGGAGGCAATGTAACTTTTGGAGGAAGTGATGGTAGTATCACAGGGAAAGGCACCATAAAGACACCTCATCTAGATTTTGAAAATGTGTACTAAGTTAAGGAACTTCACATTTCAACTTGTTCTCTATTTCACAAATCTGTGACACTAAGAACAAAGTCCTCTTCACAGAGAATGAATGTCTTGTCTTTGTCTAAAGACTTCAAACTCCCCGAAGAAACTTCAATTCTATTGAAAGTTCCTCGCACTCACAACTTATACACATTCAACCTTAATAAAGTTCAACACGATGGTGACCTCACATGTTGGGTGGCTAAAGCATCACTTGATGAATCCACAAAATGGCATAGGAGGATGGCACATGTGAATTTCAAGACCATTAACAAACTCTCTAACATGAGCCTTGTTGAAGGTCTTCCCACCAAAGTTTTTACCAATGATCATAATTGTGTCGCTTGCAATAAAGGAAAACAACAGAGAGCCTCTTACAAAGCTATCAATGCTATGAGCATCATCGAACCTCTTCGTTGCTTCACATGGATCTGTTTGGTCCAACTCAAGTCGAAGCATTGATCATAAGTACTTCGTTTGGTGATCACTGATGGCTATAGCGATTTTGTTGGGTTTTCTTTCTCGGAACCAAAGATGAAACATCTCAAGTCTTGGTGAATTCATCACACTTGTTGAAAATCAGTTGAACAGAAAGGTCAAAGGTATTCGGTGTGATAATGGGACAGAGTTTAAAAATGCTTTGTTCTTATAGAACTCTGTGGGTCAAAAGGCATAAAACGGGACTATAGTAATCCAAGAACCCCACAACAAAATGGGGTAGCTGAAAGAAAGAATAGGACCTTAATAGAGGTAGCAAGATCCATGCTTGGACTCTAAACTGCCCACTATGTTCTGGACGAAGCTGTTGCTTTATGTGCTAAACAGGGTATCCATTACTAGACCACAACTCAAAACCCCATATGAACTTCTCTTTGGGAAGATTCCTGTCATTCACTACCTAAAACCTTTTGGTTGTCAAGTGACCATTCTGAACACAAGTGATCCATTGGGAAAGTTTGATGAGAAGGTTGATGATGGTTATATTGTGGGCTATTCAGCTCATAGTAAGGCATACTGGGGTGTACAACTTGCAAGCCAAGAAAATAGAAGAGACGTTGAACACGAGATTTTTGGAAGATAAGCCTAATGTTCAAGGACAAGATCATTCATGGTCCTTTGATCTTGACTACTTAGCTGATTATCGGGTTACCACAGACATCTGGATAACCAAAATGCAGGTCCTCAAGTGTCTCCAACTAACAATGCAGGTCCCCTAGATGATGGCTCAGAAAATGAGTTTGAAGATGATGAGCAACCCATACTTGTACCTTCGTTCTCCCCTAACAATATTGCATGTACCACCTCCAAGGATACTGCTGATTCGAGTGATGAAGATGACTCTCATTATGCTGAGGACATTGCTAGGCTCAGGACTCAAGAATTTGCATCTAAGCTTGAAGCAGAGAAACTGAATGGAGAGGTTAATAATGAAGGAGTCGGTAGAAACCATGTTTCTGCTGAAGTTGATTCTGTCACACCTACCTTCCCTAAATCTGCTGAAGGCTATAATGTTCCTTCTCAAGTATCTTCAGACTTTGGTGAACCCTATACACGCTTTCCAAAACCTTCAGATCTTGGAAATCATCAACCCAAAGTTGGCATCTTCACCTCACCCTCTTATGATGCTGAATTTGAACCAACCATCACTAATCTTGATTCATCCATTGAAGTCAACCCCACTACTACTCAGAGGATCAACATAGCTCATCCTCAATCCAACATTATAGGTGATCTTCGGCACTGTTAGAACTAGAAGGGCTATCACCAGGTCCTCGGTTTGGACAGATTGCCTTTCTCTCTTATGTCTCCAACCGCAAAGAGACAATCACACGGACCTCAAGCATTGTCACGTTTGCTTGTTTTCTCTCTCAAGTGGAACCAACTAGTGTTTCTCAAGCTCTCAATGATCCAAGCTGGATCGAAGCAATGCAAGAAGAAATGCAACAATTTCACAATCAGCAGGTTTGGATTTTGGTTCCACTCCCGGATGGCAAATATGCCATTGGGACAAAATGGGTTTTGAAGAATAAGAGAGATGCTAGGGGTGTTGTGATCAAAAACAAAGCAAGGTTGGTAGCTCAAGGCTTTAGACAAGAGGAAGGGATTGATTATGATGAAGTGTTTGCACCTGTTGCCCGAGTTGAAGCAATTAGCATTTTCTTGGCATATGCTGCATACATAGGTTTCATGGTGTATCAAATGGATGTCAAGGGTGCTTTTCTGTATGGTGAGATTGAAGAGGAGGTCTATGTCACTCAACCCAAGGGATTTGAAGACCATGATCACCCAAATCATGTCTACAAGGTGGTTAAAGCTCTTTATGGCTTACATCATGCACCTAGAGCTTGGTATGCTCGGCTTTCATCGTTCCTGCTGAAGCATGGCTATAGAAGAGGTGCTATTGATAAAACTCTGTTCCTCAAGAAGAATTACTCGGACATCATTTTGGTGCAAGTGTATGTGGACGACATTATTTTTGGTTCCACAAACGAAGCTTGGTGCGAGGGATTGAGGAACTTATGAAGGTGAATTTCAAATGAGTGCTATGGGAGAGCTTACATTCTTTTGGGTCTCGGTTGGAAGAAACCGGATGGCATCTTTATCAGTCAAGATAAATATGTGAGGGACATTTTGAAGAAGTTTGGTATGGAAGGTGTTAGGACGGCCACAACACCTTATGAAGCTCCAAAGACTAAAGCAAATAATGAACCAGATCTACACTGTGAATGTTCATCATGCAGGTCCATGATTGGTTCATTGATGTATTTGACGACTTCAAGACCGATATTACATTTCTTTGTGAGTGTTTGTTCTCGACATCAAGTCACTCCACTTGCTTCCCATCTCAATCTTTGTCAAGAAGATCTTTAAGTACCTCCAAGGCCAACCTCTTTTAGGCCTTTGGTACCCAAAAGAATCTCCTTTCAAGTTGGAAGCATATAGTGGCAGTGATTATCTTGGTGCAAATCGGATAGAAGATCCTGGCCGGGTGCCAATTTCTTGGCAAAAGGTTGATTTCTTGGCAATGCAAGAAAAAAACCATCGTGGCCACCTCAACTCTTGAAGCAGATGCGTTGCTGCTGCAAATTCTTTGTGGACAAGTCCTTTGGATTGAACCAATTCTTTGGACTATGGGTACAACTCTATGAACACTACAATTCATATAGATAATCAAAGTACCATCTGCATAGTCAAAAATCCAGTTTTTCACAGGTGAACGAAACACATTGAAATCAGGCACCACTTTATAAGAGATGCTTATGAAAAACATTTGATAAAAGTGGCTAAAATCCATACTGATGATAATGTGGCAGACTTGTTAACAAAAGCGTTTGATGGACCAAGGTTTCAACACCTCGTGGTCAATATTGGAATGTTAAACCCTTGACTGCATAGTTTGAGGGGAGGCATAGGCCTCAGGGGAGGCATATGCCTCAGGGGAGGTTTTTTGTGCAAACTCTGCATTTTTTTTTTATATTAGTTTGTATTCTAACACTAATCTTTTCCAGTTTTATATTTTATAAAATAACACTAGTTCTTAGTTATTTTAACTTATCACTAATCTTTTCCAGTTTTATATTTTATAAAATAACACTAGTTCTTAGTTATTTTAACTTATCATTAATCTTTTCCAGTTTTATATTTTATTATTAGTTAAAAAAAACTTTTATGCAGTGCATTTGTTGTCAATTCGATGGTCTTTAACTCACCAGATATACCTTGTGTATGTCAAAGAGTTGGCTAGTCCAAAGGGTACAGCTTTGGTAAAGACACATCAAATCTGTTGATAGGCTGTAATGGTTTGCTCAAAATCATAGGGTATGCAACCACCCATGCTTAACTGATGAGGGTTGTATGGTCATCAATTCACCATGGTCTATTCCTCTTTGGAATCCAAGAATTGGCTAGCCCGCATGTATATGGCATGTGGTAAAGGCAACTGAATCCATATTTGGTTCTCAATTCACCAATTCTAAGAATTGACTAGTCCTGAGCAAACGCGGCTACGGTAAAGACAAGACAAATCCGTTTATATGGTTCTTTGGTTTGCCAATAAATCAGATGGTTATCAATGTACCATAGTTTTCGAACCTAAACATGTGGCTACTCCAGTAGTAATGGCTATTGGTAAAGAGACATCAAACCCATTAATTTCAATGATTCACCTCTCACAGGAGTTAACACACATGGAAGTGATGAGAATAGTATGAAACTTATATGTTTTGATGTACATGGTGTCATATGTTCTTTGCAAAGATCCGGCGTATCACAGTTCAGTCATCATAGAGATGTTCCTTGTTTTTCTTTGTTCTTGATGTTCGAACACAATCCTCAACACTTTTACAGATCTATCACGAGCTGGAACTTAACCTTGTCAAATTCCAGTTTAGGGAGGATTGTTGGGAATTAAGGTAAACTCTGATTCTGCCGAAGATTCTGCTGAAGAGATTACAGAAGAAGAATGGGTTCTGCTGAAGTTATACTTCAGAAATGCTAAGCAGATATTGTGTTGCTTGGCGAAAGTCGTAACACGTAGGAGAGATAAGCTCAGTATAAAGTAAAAGTCAGCGCCGTATGAAAGATAGGTTGGCGCCGTTCCATGCAGAGCTTACTCAGAATAAACACGATGATTAACAAAACAATATGATTAGTTGCATGCTTGTCTAGATGCATGCTTAGTCTATGTTAGTATTAGGAGTGTAAATTGTCAACGCTCATTAGGGTTTCTTGCCTATATAAGGAACCATTATAGTTTGTAATAGATAAGTTTTTCTCAAGTCTTTCAAGTCTTGTATAACATCTGAAACATAGAGTTTCTATAATCAAAAGATCCATAGAGGATCAAAGAGTTCTTAGTTATTATAACTTGTGTTTACTTTCCGCTACAAAATACGAGTTGTAGAGATCTTCTATTAGTTTGCTTGTGATTACATAGGCAACACTAACGATCTCCGAGTGCTTAAAGATCTATCAAGGTCTTTGTGTTTTCAACAGTCGCTTTAAAAAGGGCAATAATGGCGCTGGTTCAAGTGGGTCTAAGGATCCTGAAAAGCAACAAAGTTATAATTATGAATTTATCTGAGAATTTTGATAATGTTTTACATTATGTTTCTATAATTTCTGATGCATTTTATATTCAGAATGATGAAGTTGCTTGGTGGGTTGATTCGGGTGCAACAAGTCATGTTTGCAAGGATCTTCGTTGGTTTCAAGTATGTAAATCGATTGAAGATGGATCATTTGTTAAGATGGGAAACGTTGCAACTGAACCAATCAAAGGAATAGGGCGTGTTTTATTGACTTTCACTTCTGGAAAAACTTTATGTTTAGATAATGTATTGTATGTATCTAGGATTCGAAAGAATCTTGTTTCTGAAATTGTGTTGAATAAGTGTGGCTACAAACAAGTGTTGGAAAGTGACAAGTATATCTTGTCAAGACATGGTTCATTTGTTGAATTTGGTTATGTATGTGATGGAATGATTAGATTAGATCTGAATTATCTTTCTTTTAATGCTTCTGCTTGTATGATTACTTCTAGTCATAGCAATAGTTTAAGCAAATCTGAATTATGGCATGCTAGACTAGGACATGTTCATTACAAGATAATGAAAGACATGTCTAAAATGAGTTTAATACCTGTTAGGAATTATTGTAACAGTGGGTTCCTGCTGATAAAGGTTCCTGCTGATAGTATTAGTATTTCTGCTGATAGTGCAGTTACTGCTGATAGTTAGTATTGTTTCTGCGGATATGTAGTTTCCGTATTATTAGTAATTAGTTAGGATATGCATGAGTTAATTTAGGAAGAGACAATGCATATCTTTTACGTGCTTAGTAAGCTGCAGAATTAGGGTTTCTAAGAGTATAAAAGAAACCTACAGCTAGGTTTTATGTGCGCTTTTCAATAACATTATTAGTAATTCTATAGATCCATAGAGGATCGAGTATTTTGTATTTATTGTCTTCTTAATTCTTGTGTTCATATTCCGCGTGGACATAAGTCTAATAGAGGTTCTCCATTGTTTGCTTGTGATTACACAGGTTTACTATACGTTCACTAAGGCTCTTAAGATCTATCTGGGACTGATCCAACAAGTGGTATCAGAGCCTAGTAAGAATCTCTCAAAGAAGACATCCTTACTCTTTCTTTCAAAACCCTAATCACTCTAACAATGACATCATCAAACCATTCAGACTCAGAAAATGATAAGGACAAACCTGAGTCATCCAGTGCTCAGTCTCAGACCATTTAGCAGGTTGTTATCACCATGTCTAACAACAATGCAAAGTTTCCCTATCTGAAGAAGGACGAATATGACATATGGGCAAAGAAGATGGAAAATTACATCACCAACAATGACTACCATCTATGGAACATTGTTCTAAAAGGCAACAGTAAGAAGAAGACTGGTAGTGATACTGATGGTAATGTGATAATTCTTCTAGCAGCAACAACTGAATAACATATTGCTCTTCAACGGGAAATAAAGGCTAGGACTACCTTGCTCCAAGCACTACCAGATGAGCATATGAGTGACTTCTATCATCTTGATGATGCAAGAGAGATCTGGAAAGCAATCAAGGCAAGGTTTGGAGGTAAAGAAGAATCCAAGAAGATGAGGAAGACTATGCTGAAGCAGAGCTTTCAGGAATTCACAATTTCTGAAGAGGAGGGCATACACAAGGGGTATGACAGGTTTCAGAAAATCCTGAGCCAGCTCAATCAAATGAAGTCCAATCCTGACAATGAGGAGTGCAACATCAAGTTCCTGCGTGCTTTACCTTCTTCTTGGAGGCAGGTTTCTCTCACTCTCAAGGCAAAGGGAGGCCTTGATTATTTGAGCTTCGATGACTTATACAATAAGCTTAGAACTCTTGAAATTGATATCAAGGGTCATTCTACCTATTCTCTAACTCCATCAAACTTAGCTTTTGTTAGTGCTACCAGTGCTAACACAATGGTGTCATATGCTGAGAGTCCCACTTCTTCATCAACAGCAACCAGAGCACACACTTCTTCTGCAAGTAAATCAAAGTCTAATACTGTGATAGAGGATGTGATTTATTCATTCGTTCTTTGAGACTGAAGACCAACAGCAGTTGGCTTATGAAGATTTTGAACAGATGAATAAATGGGATCTGGAGGAGTTGGACATCACATGGCAGATGGCTATGCTTGCTGTAAAAGTCAATAGGTTTCAAAAGAAGACAGGGAGGAAGATCATATACCAAGGAAAAGAGGCAGCCATGTTTGACAGTAAGAAGATCAGGTGTTTTGAATGCAACCAAGTGGGTCACTTTGCTAGAGAATGCCCAAATAAAAAGGGAAGTGACAGGAGAAGGAATTCTGCATTCAAGACCAAGGAAGCTGAGGATCAGAAACCTAAAGCTCTGTTGTCTCTGGATTCAAGGATTGACTGGGATGCTCATGTGAATGAAGTTCAGGATGAAAATCCTCAGGTTGGATTGGTTGCTGATGCTACTGAGGAGTTTGCAATGATGGGCATCACGTCTCAGGTACAAAATTGTATTTTTGGGTGTAATGCTAGATATGATGCTCTTAAAAGTGAATTTGATGATGTTAATGGCCAATATAAAGAAAATTTTATCCAGGTCTAGGCATATAAGAAAACTGTTAAATCTTTAGAAAAACAAAAAGCCTGGTACCAACAAAATCAATTGGCCCTTGAAGAGAAAATTAGAGTGTTAGAAAGAGATTTGGAGAACACCACTAACTTGTTAAAATATACTGAAAATGAAAAGGATAAGGTTAATGTAGAAAAAGAGGCTCTAAAGGCTAACTTAGATATAGAGGTGGCTAGACATAAAGAGTGGCAAGAACAAGCTAAGAATCTAGACAAATTAAGGAAAAGCTCTATGTCAGTAAAAACCAAAATGGGGTTAGGCTTCAAGGATTATATTAGTCCAGATGAGGTATATGACCCTAATGACTATAGTGTTTTTGACCTTGTCATTGATGAAGAGGAAGAAAGATATAGAAAACCTGTTAAATTTGTTAAACTAGGTGAAATGCATTCAGTTCCTTCTTCTATAAATGGCATTTTTAGGCCACCCAACCCGGACTCAGACTTGGATGAATCACATATGTCCTATGGCTAAAAGTATAATGACTTAACTGACACTGGAAGTGAAACTAATGATTTTGTCTCTTGTTCTTCCAGTGATAGGACTTCAGAGACCCAGTCTAAAGACTATGCTAGTTGTGATTCAAGTGAAGAGTCCACAACTCCCAAGTCTGCCTCTCCCAAGCCTTTGCCTGTTTACCCTGCCCTAAGAGTTGTTGTTGATGAATCATCTTCAAAGACAGCTTATTTTAAAAGCATTTCTTGTTCTTTTGATTTTGTTAAAAACAATTTTGATTTTGGTTGTGGTTTGAATAAGTTTGTTTTTGATAAGACTATTCCTGGTATGACAAGCATTTTAAGAAGAAATCATGTTTTGTTTGTGGTAGTACATCTCATCTTATTAGAGATTGTGATTTTTATGAGAAGCAAATAGGTGTTTGTGCTAACCAACAGAGGCAAAGACGAATATGGAATGATGTTTCTAATATTCCTCCATTTATTCCTGCTGGAAACTATATGAGGAATGGCAGAATCAATTCTACTGGTAGACCAGTTTCTACTGGTAACCAAGTTCCTGCTGGTAGACCAGTTCCTGCTGGTAGACCAGTTGCTACTGGTAACCCAATTTCTACCGATAGACCATCTTCTTCATGTTGGAGAAGAAATGTCCCTAGGCCATTAATCAGACCTACTAGTACTTATTTTCAAAATGAATATAGGCCTGTTAATAATGACCCATTGTATAAAAGGGGGCAAGGTGGGATACTGCTGTTAAGACCTCAGCAGGTTGCTCTTGGAGACAAGCCAGACCTCATATTATGAATTATTCCAAGAACAATGGTGGATCTCATCAATCTACAGGTTTCTCTTCCATGATCCATAAGGCAGGCCCAAGTTACCATTGACTTGGGTCTCCATGCATACTAATGTTGTTGTATATTTTTTAACTTGTAGGATGATCCTCATACAAATAAAGATTTAGGTATTGTTGATAGTGGATGTTCTAGGAGTATGACAGGGAACAGAGATAGATTGCATGATTTTGTATCTCTTCAAGGAGGTACTGTTACATTTGGAGGTGGAGATGGCAAAATAACTGGGAAGGGAACCAATAGAACTTCTAAGCTGGACTTTGAGAATGTGTATTATGTGGAAGAACTTAGAAACTTTAATCTATTTTCTGTGTCTCAAATATGTGACAAGAAAAATTGTGTTCTATTCACTGATACTGAACGTCTTGTACTTTCCAAAGACTTCCAGATACCTGATGAAAGTCAAGTTGTGCTGAAGGTACCTAAGAAACATAATCTGTATACATTCAACCTCAATGATGTTCAGCCTGAAGGAGATTTAGCTTGTTTGGTGGCAAAAGCATCCTTGGATGAATCTAATAAATGGCATAGAAAGATGGCTCATGTCAATTTCAAAACTATCAACAAGATGGCAAAACATGGTTTAGTTCATGGACTTCCTTCCAAAATCTTTACTAATGAGCACAATTGTGTGGCCTGCAACAAGGGAAAGCAGCACAAGGCTTCTTATAAATCCATTGTTGTTGTCAGCACTATCTTAGAACCTTTGCAGCTTCTTCACATGGATCTCTTTGGTCCCACATCTATTAGAAGCATTGATCACAAGTATTATTGCCTGGTGGTTACTGATGACTATAGCAGGTATTGCTGGGCATTCTTTTTGGGAACTAAGTATGAAACGTTTCAGGTTCTACAAACCTTTATTGCCCTGGTTGAGAATCAGCTAAATAAAAAGGTTAAAGCCATTAGGTGTGATAATGGGACAGAGTTCAAGAATGCAAAATTAATTGAGCTTTGTGCTTCTAAGGGGATAAAAAGGGATTATAGCAATGCCAGGACTCCACAACAAAATGAAGTTGCTGAAAGGAAGAACAGAACCCTTATTGAAGCAGCAAGGTCTATGCTTGCTGATTCAAAGTTACCTACCATGTTCTGGACTGAAGCAGTCAGTACTGCCTGTTATGTTTTGAACAGGGTGTTGATAACGCATCCTCACAATAAGACACCGTATGAAATTTTGTCTGGCAAGATTCCTACCATAAGCTACTTTAAGCCTTTTGGTTGTCATGTGACCATCTTAAACACCAGTGATCATTTGGGCAAGTTTGAAGGAAAAGTTGATGAGGGTTTTGTAGTAGGCTATTCTGCTCATAGTAAAGCTTACAAGGTGTATAACATCTCCACAAAGAGGATAGAAGAATGATGCAGGTTTTACTGACCAGGTCTTAATATTTATAATGTCTCGTTATACCTATGGTCTACCCTATTGCACTAACGGGCAGTGTACCCGGTCGTATGTAGTGTAGTAAACGGTAAAGCCGAGGTCGTCCCAAGAGCTATGTGTGTTGGATTATTACTAAGTCTAGGTGTCACAGATTAATAATGGTTTCGATAGGGATTTAATTAATTAAACTACTAAAGCAGAATAAAATAAAGCAGATAAATGGTAAAGGGAAATCAATAGAGGAAAGTGGTGCTAACCTAGTTAATCCTCCTAGCTAGTTATGTCTACGTCTACTTACTTCCAATTACTTCAGGTGGGGTCAAAGTCGAGAGGACAACATTTGGTCAATTCGCCCTAACCTATCAGCAAAGATGCCACCACACGAGAAGTCAGGTGTCCCCTCATAAGTCCTGTTATTTCTGGTCCCCTAAGCCAAGTCATTAAGTACCGCTACATGCTAGATTTATAATAGTGAATGCCCAGCCGTTAGGAACTTAGACATGCACCCCCTAATTCTTAAGTTCATCCAAACGATAGGTGATCAGTTGGTCAAATCGCACAAGTAGAAAGGGTCGTCAGTTGGTCATATCTTACCCTTCCCGTCTCAGTCCGCTCACCTAGGGTCAGTTGGTCATATCTCCTAGGCAATTGACCTCTATCGCCATTCAAAACTACCGAACCAAGGGTGGATACCAATAAACTATGCATGCATACACTTAGAAATAATTGTACGAAAGTAAAGTAAACGCAAAAAAAATAATTAAGGAATCATAACTAGGCCAGCACCAAAAGGTGCTTAGCCGCTCATATTAATCATGCAAATCAATTCAATATTCAAAGGTACGAAATACATGAATTAAAAGTAAAAGAAATATAAAACGCTAATGCTTATCGTAGGGGAGTGACTTCTCCCTTGGAGACAAATCTGTATACTCCTCTAGACCTGCCTTGAGCTTTTTCCCACGTTCTCTGAGTGTTGTGTGTGGAATGGGATGATTAGAAATGTTGGAATTCGTGGGGTATTTATAGGCCAGATCTGGGTTACGGCGTAACTAATATAAGAGTTACGCCGTAACCTTCTATTTCCTCGTATTTTGCACTAGATATGCTGGTTACGGCGTAACCTTATGAGTGGTTACGCTGTAGTCTTCAATAAACTCGGTTACGTCGTAGTTGATGCAGTAGTTACGACGTAAGTATTAGGGGCGTGGAACCTCATTTGACCTAATATAGTTACGTCGTAACCTTTGGGAAGAGTTACGCCGTAACCTTCTGATAAGTTGGTTTTCTGAGTCACGCAGTAGTTATGGCGTAATGTGAGAGACGAGTTACGCCGTAACTTCTTCAAAGTGGCATACTGTGATAAATATTTAGATATTTCTCCAGTTCCGCGTCTCTTTAGCTCCAATGCTCGTAATTTACCTGAAAGTGGAAAACAATGGAAAACAAGCGTAAATCCATATAAATGATATAAATTACAAGCATTATCGGGGGAAATTGACACTTAATATTCAGGACTATCTGATGTTATCAAAGAAACACTGAATCTGAGATTTATGGAGGACAAGCCTAATGTACAGGGAGCAGGTCAAGAATGGTATTTTGATCTTGACTACTTAACTGATCACTTAGGTTATACTCGTTATAAAACTAATCTTTCTGCAGAACCACAAGCTACTTAAACTAACATTGCAGGTTCCTTAGATGATGAAACAGACTCAGATTGTGATGAACAACTTATAGTTGTTCCTTCTTTTCCTACTAACCACTTTTTAGGTACCAAAGTCACAGATTCTTCTGATGTAGCTTCAAGTGATTTAGGGTATGTAGAAGAACTTGTGAAGCTTCAACGCCAAGAACATGCAGCAAAGGATGATGCTGAAAAGCATGGTTATGAATTCTCCAAAGAAACAAAGGAACTCTTACGGCAGGCAACTATTGAAGCCCGCAAGAAGTTTGAGGATGCTGATAATGTATTTGTTCCTGCTGGTAATGTGACTGATCCTGCTGGTCAGAACGCTGCTGCTGTCAATTCTGCTAGTAATGGCTTAGTTGCTGCTGATGTTGATTCTGCTGATAGTGTTCCTGTTCCTCCTGCTAGTGATGCTGTTCCTGCGGTTCCCTCCACTACTCCATCTGTTGATACTCTGGGTTTAGATGATTCTCCCACCAGATTTCCAAGTCCATCTGACTTAGCCAATTCACAATATTCAAGCTCTGAATTGGATGGCATTCATCATTTTCAAGAACAGACATTTTTGATTCTTCTTCTTATGATGATGACTTTGGTCCTAATATCACTAATCTGGCCACATCAGTTGATGTTAGTCCTAATGTTACAAAGCGGATTAACAATGTACATCCACAATCTCTAATAATTGATGATCCTACTTCATCTGTGCAAACAAGAAGCAAGGTGAAGAAGACAAGTTTTGGTGAATCTGCATTTCTCAGTTACATTCAGGATCAACATAGAAACAATCACATAGACTACTATCATTGTCTATTTGCTTATTTCCTCTCTCAAGTTGAACCTATCAGTGTTGCACAGGCTTTGGCAGATGATGATTGGGTAGCTGCTATGCAAGAAGAAATGTAACAGTTTTTAAATCAAAATGTTTGGGAGCTTGTTCAGTTGCCTCTTGGCAAGTATGCCATTGGCACAAAGTGGATTCTGAAGTGTAAGAGAGATGCAAGGGGGATTGTGGTGAGGAAAAAGGCTAGGTTGGTTGCTCAAGGTCACAGGCAAGAGGAAGGGATTGATTATGATGAATTTTTTGCTCCTGTTGCAAGAGTAGAAGCTATCAGACTCTTCTTGGCTTTTTCTTCCTACATGGGCTTCATGGTATATCAGATGGACGTTAAAAGTGCTTTCCTGAAGAAGAAGTGTATGTCACTCAGCCCAAGGGATTTGTAGACCCTCATAATCCAGATATGGTTTACAAAGTGGTTAAATCACTCTATGGACTTCATCAGGCACCCAGAGCTTGGTATGCTAGGCTCTCCTCATTCCTGCTGAAGCATGGCTACAGGAGAGGTGCTATTGATAAGACTATCTCTATCAAGAAGAACTCTAGGGATATAATCCTTGTCCAAGTCTATGTGGATGACATTATCTTTGGTTCCACCCAAGAATCTTGGTGTAGGGAATTTGAGGAGCTAATGAAAAGTGAGTTTGAGATGAGTGCAATGGGTGAGCTTACATTCTTTTTGGGCCTTCAAGTGCATCAGAAATCAGATGGTATTTTCATTCATTAAGAGAAATATGTGCATGACATCCTCAAGAAGTTTGATATGGAACTATTTAGGACTGCCACTACTCCATATGAAGCCCTAAAGTCTAAGTCAAATAATGAACCAGATCCTGCTGTCAATGTTCACCTATACAGATCTATGATTGGTTCACTAATGTATTTGACTGCTTCAAGGACTGATATTATGTTTGCAGTCAGTGCTTGTTCCAGGCATCAGGTCACTCATTTGACTTCCCATTTGAATGCAGTCAAGAAGATTTTCAAGTATCTCAAAGGTCAACCTAAGTTGGGTCTTTGGTATCCTAGAGAATCTCCATTTGAGTTGGAAGCTTATAGTGATAGTGACTATGCTGGTGCAAACTTTGATCGCAAATCTACTACTGGGGGTTGTCAGTTTCTAGGAAGGAGATTAATCTCTTGGCAATGCAAGAAGCAGACCATAGTGGCTACATCTTCTACTGAGGCTGAATATGTTGCTGTTGCTAGTTGTTGTAGTCAGGTACTTTGGATTCAAAATCAGTTATTGGATTATGGGTTCAATTTATGAACACTAAGATCTTTATAGACAACCAAAGTACAATTTGCATTGTTAAAAATCCTGTTTTTCATCAAAGAACAAAGCACAAAGAAATTCGACACCACTTTTTTCGAGATGCTAATGAAAAACACCTTATTCAAGTGGTTAAAATTCATACAGATGAAAATGTAGCTGATTTGTTAACTAAAGCTTTTGATGGTCCAAGGTTTCAATTTTTGGTTGTCCATATAGGCATGATCAACCCCTGATTGTTGTGTTTGAGGGGAGGATTATGCCTAAGGGGAGGTTTTTGGATTAAGGGGAGGATTTTAAGTTGTATATTTTGCATATATTTGTATATATTTGTTTTGTATTTTCTGTGTACTACGAACCATTTTGCAGATCAAGTATCAAACACACAATCAGTAGCAAAAGATAGCACAAGATTAAACTACAAGCTTAAAAGTCTTTTATTCATATAAAATACTGCATTCTTAGATGCAGTGTAACATTACAAGACTTTTTCATTACTGCTGCTGATTACATCAAGATTCCATCCTAACAAACTTCATAAAAGATTCCCCCAGACTCCAGCTTCCATCTCCCAAGCACCTACTCAGGCATCCTCTTACCCCACTCTGGCATCCTCTGATGCTCCTTTCCTCACCTGCTGACGAACTCCCACACTGGCTTAGCAGCAAGCCCAATCACTTGAGCCCTCTTCTCAGGGTTTGAGGTAGAGGGTCCTGGTCTTGGAGCTAAAGGACCTACAACTGGCACAGAAGGAGGTGGCACAATAGCAAGAGGAGCAACATTCATCACTGGTCTGGAAGAACCACCATGCTCATCATCAGTGTCAGAACTAGTGTGACTGTATCCATAGCCTGAAGGTGGGGTAGGCAGATCCTATGAAGAAGTCGCAACAAATGGTGATGAACGAGGAGGGTCTCTGGACATGTAAGTTACGCTGGAGTAACCACAAGGAAAGTAGTTTAACCATCCGTCATTGGATGGCTCACTCTCTGAGTCAGAAGAGATGTTGATCGGATGGTTGGGAGAGTTACTCATTGTGATTTGACTGGAAATTGGTTGTGTTAGGGTTATTTGTTTTGTATGTGTGTTATGAGGCAATGGGTTGGTTAAATAGGCAAGTTCATGGTGCAATCTTTGGTTGTTTCAATTTATGGAAGTAATGACTTGGAATTAATGAGGGGTTAGACTGCAGAGTTTTAATGCGAAGTTAAGTACAACAGGGTTGACTTTTCTCCATTCCTGCTGAAAACGTGATTGTTTCTGCTGAGAGGCAATGATTTCTGCTGGTAGCTATGATATGGAAACAGTGGCCAAACGTTCAGTTGTTCCTGCTGGTTGACTAAATTGTTTCTACTGATTGACTTTTTATTGCTGCTGGTTTTGTAAAAATTGGGAATTAAAATGGGATTTGATTATAGTCTAAATTAGTCAAAGATTCTATGCGAATGTTTTGCCGATTTAAACGGTTATTTTAAGTAACTTACTTAAATAACCAATTATTGATATCCCTCGATCTAATTGCACAATTCCCTCTCATTTTGAAACCAAACCCATCTTCAAACTTCCTCAGATCATTCAATGGCGTCATTGGCTTTCAAAGTCGATCACAATAAGGTTGCATCTTGGAAAGAGCTAAAGGGAGTGATGTGTATGATCCAATGGTAGACTTCCTTCTACGTTCAAAGCTCAGGTATGCCCTAACCTTTTGTCCATGTATTGTTTATGACTCATTGGTCAAGCAATTCTGGGCCACAGCTTATGAGAGATCTCCTGAGGGTCAACCCAAGGAGATTGTGGCCACCATAGATGGACAAGAGTATGTAGTCACTGAGTCTCTCATAAGGACTCAGTTACAATTAGAAGATGAAGGAGGTGTGTTTGAAAACAATAGAGATGAAATAATCATTGGTTTGGCCAGCATTGGGTATCCCACTGATGGGAAATTCATTTGGTATAAAAATAAGTTTTGCCCTAAATGGAGGTTTTTGGTCCATACTCTCCTTCAGTGTCTTAGTCCTAAGTCTGGGGGTTGGGATCAGTTCTCTAGCTCAATTGCTACTGCTATCATTTGTTTGGCTCAGGGGAGAACTTATAATTTTTCAAAATATATCTTTGAGGAAATGCTTAGAAATATAAAGGATACCAAACATAAATTCTTAATGTATCCTAGATTTCCTCAGATGATATTAAACTTTGAACCCACTGATAAAACCCCAAAAGCAATAAGTAAATTAACTGCCAAACTATTTGCAACCATGAAAACCAATTTTGCTGGAGAACACAGACCCTTGCTACCTTCTATGTTGCCAAGTGGCAATGTAGCTGCTGGTGCAGGTATTCCTACTGGTGGCTTAGAGCCCAACATTGATGAGGCATCTGGTGGCCCTATGTCATCAGACCCCAATGTTGCTGGTGCCTCTACATCAATGTCAGCTGATATTGGGGCCTCCAATGCTCCTGATTCCTCTGCATCAGTTGCCACAGATAACCAGCAACCCCCATCTCCTCCACCTGTTGCCCCACCATCACCAAGGGTTGTTTCTTCTGAGGAGCCTGTCATTGCCTCTGAACCACAAGGTCAAACTCCTGTTGGTACTGAGGTTAATGTTGACCAACCATATGTCCAACCTTCTAGTCCTCCTAGGCATTATTTTGAGGATGACACCAATTTTGGTGATGATTTTTATATGTCTCCTCTCAGGCCTAATGAAGCTCCAAAGACCTCAGGAAATCCTTTTGGTGGAGCTAAGGATCCTGATATTCTAATGAACATGTCTAGCTTGCTTGACATGTATACTAAGAAGGTTGATGACTTAGATGCTCAGCTAAAAGAAACAAAGAATGAGCTAAAGGAAACCAAGCAGACTCTGGGTGGTGCATTTGTGAAATTACTTAAAAGGGTGACAGATTTGGAGGTTAGACTCTACAAGAGGAGGAGCAGGTTTGTAGTTTTTGATTCAGAGGAGGAACAAGATATAGAAAGGACAAATATTAATCTGGATGCACTTCATGTTTTGGCCTCTGTCTTATTGGGAGAGACTCAAGCTCAAAAAGATCCAGAAGTTCAGGTTTTTAACAGGAGAAGGACTCGAAGGAGGAACTATCTAAACCTTAATGTTCTCAAGACTAGTTCTGTGGATCCTCTTGGTACTTCTATTGCTTCTGATCAAGTGCAACTTCCACCTGAACCCATTTCTGCTGACAAGGGTGTTGAGGCTAAGGTTTCTTCTGATGCTGTTGAGATTCCAGTTCCTTCTGATAATGTTCCTGACCCTGCTGATAAGCCTCTCAATACTACTACTCCATCCATTTCTTCTGCGATACCAGCATCTATTCCTTCTGACCCCAAGGTTACTTCTGAAGATGTTCACGTGGGTATTTCTTCAGTAGATAAGGGGAAGGCACCAATGGTTGAAGAGGAAGTAGATCCTGCTGCTTTCATGGCTGAACAGGAAAGTCTTTTTAGACTTCATGAACTTGAAAGGGGTGATAGGGAGGTAGCAGAGAGAGTTCAAGCTTCATATGATGCTGAATTTCAAAGTCACACAGTTCCTGACATCACACCACAGAGAATGCAAGAATTGGATGAGGCTGGCTGAAGCTACTTCTAACACATACCTTGCTCAGTCCATTTTGGGAGATGCTTTGACTTTGATAACTTTGCTGCAGATCTGATGGCATTGGCTAATAAGAGGAAGAAAGCAGATGCAGAGAAAAAAGCTAAGGCAAAAAGGGATCGCCCTCCTACTCAAGCTGAACAACGACAACATATGAGGGAGTTTTTCAAAAATATGAGTTCTGTTGTATACACCACTGGATGGACTATGGCTTATGTGAAGTCTTTGACAGATGATCAGTTAGTGGTAGAGTATAACAAAGTTCTCAGTAGGTTGGAAAATGATGGACTTAACCCATATACAAGGATGAAGAGACATCAGTCTTCCTTGGAAGGACCTGAAGTCAAGAGATTAAAATCTGATGATCCTTCTGATGAGATACTACTCACCGCTGCAGATGTTGGTGTTCATACTGAAGAGGCAACTGAGCAGCATTCCACACCTGTTGAGCAACCTATTGCATCTCAAACTCTTCCTGCTGATGCATCTCAGGCTGATCCTTTTAAAGGTGTTCCCTCTGTTCCTTCTACTGCATCACACATCATTCCCACTGACACCCTTGGTGTTGATCCTTCTGATACACCTCAGGATTTCTCTACTGATACAACACCACCTGTTCCTTCTGATGTTGGTCCACATGTTTCTTCTGATATTCACCAACCTGATTCTACTGAGAAGGATCATCTTGTTTCAACTAGTGCACCTGTTCCCTCTGAAGGTGCTAAGTCCCCAGATGCTACCCCAGTGATACATACTACTGATGCTCCGAGGTCTACCATTTCTTCTCCTTCCTCCACACCTGGTGGAAGACGCAAGAGTCTAGCCAAGAAGAGGAGTTCTAAGGCACTTGATCTTCGGGCTTCTGAGCATTCATTTATTAAGGATTTTGAAGAGGATGACTCTGATGAGGAGATGGTCGTATGTTCTATGCTTGATAGATGGGAACTTACTCCTACTGGCGTTGGTGGTTTGGGGTCTCTCAATATTGTTTATCGCAAGGATGGATCTGTCAGACATTTTACCTTCCTTACTGAAATTCTCAATTTTGTGGATAAACAAGATCTGTTTAAGTTGTATGGTATGGTGTCTGAATATTTTGAGACTCATTATGCTACTGGTGCTGGGATGTTTTTGCTGGGAGATCTTCACATCTTATTTGATTCAGTTTATCAAGACGGTAAAGGGTTTAAGATTTGGGAAGGTCAGGATGAGTGGAGGGTATATCAGTGGAAGTTCTATCCGTTTTCCAATGTTCATGTGGTGCAAAATTGGTCTGGGTTGTATCTTTATTTGTTACACGATTTGTGCTACCCACTTTCTGTGAAGCTGATGGAGCAAATGTTGTCTCATAAGTTGGTATTTTCTACTGCTCCAGTGGGTAATGATATGCTCAATGCTGAGCAATTGGTGAAGCGCATTAAGGATAAACTCATTGAGGATACTGCTGGTGCATCTTCATGAATGTGGTATGTTGTTATATATTCTTGTTATATATTCTTTTATTTCTTGTCTTTTATTTTGTTGTGTTTAAAAAAAAGGCCTATTTTGTATATATTTATGTGCATACTAACTTTTCTTTGAGGATCTTGTTGTATAGTTGTGTAACATATATGGTAATCAACTCACCATGTCTTTGACAAGAAAGAGTTGACTCACCATGGGGGTACGGCTCTGGTGGGCATTCCTCAAATCCATTGATAGTTGCTGATTTACTCAAAATCAGAGGGTTATCAATGTACCCTGGAATCACACACCAAACATTGGCTACTCCATGAGCAAATGGCTCTGGTAAAGAGATATCAAATCCGTTGGATGGTTGACAATTTGCCAATAAATTATATGGTGCTCAACTCACCATGTCCTTATAGATGAAGAGTTGGCTAGCCCTCAAGTTCATGGCTTGTGGTAAAGGCAGTGGAATACCATGACTAGTCCTGAGATAAACGGCTTCAGGTAAAGACAAGTCAAATCCGTTGATGGCTGTGATGGTTTGCCAAAAACCATTAGGGTTTTCCAACACACCATTGATTCACGTTCTAAGTGTTGGACTGGTTATTGGTTCACCAGGGTGATGTCATGATTACACCAAAGAACCAACTAGCCCCAGAGTGAGTAGCTACTTGGAAAAGGCTGATCAAATCTACTCTAGTTACTGTTGTTGCTGGATTCTGATGCTGCTGCATAGGGGCTGCTGATGAATCTCTGTACGTCATTGCTGATACTAGTGGTTCTAGGAGTTGTTGTTGGTTCATTCTATTGCTTCAGTTGCTGTGGACTTCAATCCTCTTGCACGCTCAAGATCTATCTGGAAACTTGAAGTTAACATAGTCAAATTCAAGTTTAGGGGAGGATTGTTAGGAATTATTGTAACAGTGGGTTCCTGCTGGTAAAGGTTCCTGCTGATAGTATTAGTATTTCTGCTGATAGTGCAGTTACTGTTGATAGTGCAGTTTACTGCTGATAGTTAGTATTGTTTCTATGGATATGTAGTTTCCGTATTATTAGTAATTAGTTAGGATATGCATGAGTTAATTTAGGAAGAGATAATGCATATCTTTTACGTCCTTAGTAAGCTGCAGAATTAGGGTTTCTAAGAGTATAAAAGAAACCTACGGCTAGGTTTTATGTGCGCTTTTCAATAACATTATTAGTAATTCTATAGATCCCTAGAGGATCGAGTATTTTAAGTCTAATAGAGGTTCTCCATAGTTTGCTTGTGATTACACAGGTTTACTATACGTTCATTAAGGCTCTTAAGATCTATCTGGGACTGATCCAACAATACCTGCTTTTGACATGACACCTAAAAGTTGCAAGACTTGTATGTTAACAAAGATCACTAGACATCCATTTAAGAGTGTTAACCGGGAAAGCAAAGTATTAGATCTCACACATAGTGATTTATGTGATTTTCATGCCAATCCTTCACTAGGACATAATAAATATGTTATTACTTTTATTGATGATGCTTCTAGATATTGTTATGTCTATCTACCGCATGCTAGACATGAAGCTCTAGATAAATTTAAAATTTATAAACAAGAAGTTGAACTTCAAAGACAAGATTTGATAAAAATATTGCGTACTCATAGAGGTGGTGAGTATCATGATCCGGTTTATTTTCAATCGACTGGAATAATACATCAAACCATGGCTCCTTACATGCCACAACAGAATAGTGTGGTTTAAAGTAAGAATAGGACTTTAAAAGAAATGGTGAATTCCATGTTATCCTATTCTGGACTAAGTGAATGGTTTTGGGGTGAGGCTATGTTGACAGCCTGTTATATTCTGAATAGAACTCCAAAAAAAATAGTAAACAAACACCTTATGAAATTTAGACCAAGAAGGGTACCAAATTTGACTTATTTGAGGGTTTGGGGATGTACAGCGGTTGTAAGACTAACTAAACCCAAAATGAAAAATCCGTGTGAGAAAGGTATAGATTGTATCTTCATTGGGTATGTTGAGCATTCCAAGTGTTATAGATTTTATGTTATAGAACCTAATGATTATGTGTCAATGAACTCTATAATAGAGTCAAGAGATGCTATATTTGATGAAGAACGGTTTACGTCTATACCTAGACCAAGAGGTATGATTCAGCCATCTTCGAGTAAGATAGCTGAAGATGATGTTGAAGGAAATGATGATGTACCTGGTCCATCTGTTCCTATGAAAAGCACTAGAACAAGAAAAGCTAAGTATTTTGGGTCTGATTTTCAACTTTATTTAGTTGAAGGAACAAGAGATAACACTTTATCTCAACGTGAATATTGCTTTATTATTGAGGAGGCAAAATGCCGGGAATTTTTCCATTTCCGGTTAAAAACGTGAATAATGCTTCATTATCTGATTCAGTGGAATTTTTCCATTTCGCATGATGGTAAAATTCCATTTCCGGTTAAAAACGCACTTGAAAATAAAATTCCCGGCATTTCCGCATTAAACAAGAAAAGCTAAGTCGTATTCCGTACAAAATTATGATCCCACGCAACTTAAAAACCAACATGTACACCTAGCTACCACCTTTTGCCTTTCGATCAAGACTGAGTGTACACGTCAAACGTTGTGTATCAAGAAGTTCTGCGTGAAGAGTAAAATATACATGTGTATAGGATTTTCAATATGGTATATATAGTTTGTAAAACAGTTTAGTATGAATTTTTAGTCTCATCAATGAATGTAATTTTTTTGGTTACACTTTATATAGTATCACATTTGATATATTGATTATCTGCAAGTGACGGACATGCGAACACGCTATTTAGTACCGATAACATTTATTTTAAGGTACCTGCGTGCTGCGACGGGTACCCTAATACTTGATTATAATGCACAAATCACTTTTTCAACATTTAGTGCGCGTTGGTATGTGGTAATGAAAATCAGGACTAAATAGGTATATAGGGAATTAGTGAAAAATGTTTGATTGAAAAGTATGAAATGAAAAAAATGGAATCACATTGATAGATTCATACATAGGAAGATATGTGACTTTCTAGCTCATTCCACCCTCTACCGCATTGTAATACCCCCAAAAATGTCACCGCGGAAGTCATGGGGGTGCTACTAAATTGGTAATCACAACACAAGTATTAGAGAACGGTTTACCAAATCCGTATAGAAAAAGATTTCATTAACTGAAATATTAAGGTTTTACATCATGGTTTAATGCGGAATACGAGGCCCATAATTAAGTAGTCCCAAATTTTGTTATAAAAGTGTTATAGTACACTTCACGAAAGCCTACGACCCCTGCCATGCCTTGCCTTATAATTGTTAGTCCCTATAATTAAACACATGAGAAAACATGCTAAAACGGTCAACATGATGTTGGTGAGATCATAGGTTTAAAGTAAATGTAATATTGAACCACAAGAATTTAAAATGTGCATGACCATTATAAAAAATACAATGTCACACAAAAATACATTTACTACTGCCTAAGGTCATGACACCGAAACGTCAACAATGATATAATAAGAGTGCCCAATGCGAGTGTCAACACAAGACCAACCGGTTGTTAAACAAATGGAATGCATCCATTTGACCGATAACTTGGGTGGTAGAGCTTATACTTACCATTGAAGGGGGTGTCAACCTCAATAGATCTATTCACAGAATTCGTGCTTACCAATATGTAATTAACGGTTCATGATAGTGGGCAAATAATAAAATCTGGGTTAACAATTAACTTAAGCCAGTATGTAAATGGGTAAATGTACTTGTGTTCAAACGTAAAAACAAGCATGTATTCTCCCCCAAAACAAGTGAAATAAAGTGAAAACATGGGGCTATGAAACTCACCTCAAACGAATAGTGAATGTCGGTAAACGAGCGATAGCACGCAAAACATTGCAAGTATCCCTAACAGTGACCTAATGAATATTAACATGTCTTAGGTCGTATACATGATATGTATGACATGCATATGCATTATATAATTTTTTATCACCAATATATGTTGCGTTTAAGTTTAATACAAAAAATAACAATTTATGTCAAAATATATCCATTTTAATTATTTTTCAAACTTTTGAGAAAATGGACGGGTGGCCTACTTTCCGAGTCCATAAAACATTCGTTATTCAATATTTTTGGTTGGTTATAGGGGAAATAGAAATTAGGTAGTAAGGTCTACAAATGTCTTCTACTGGGTTTATAATTATTTCGGACTTTAACATGCCGAGAAGTTGCCATGAAATCGGGTAATCAGGCTGTTTTTAGTGTTTCTTGGCAGTGTTCGGGTTAATTTACAAGGACATAACATATTCGTTATTAATCCTTTTGATGAGTTGTTAGACTTTCTGGAAACTAGACCGCGTGGACTAAGTGTCATTGACATTATTTATCCAATTCAGACCTTAACTATGAGAAAAACGGACACTAACATGGTCACACAGAAAACTGTTCTCGACACTTTGTAAAATTTTTGGACAGTTGAGCTGGTAATTTTAACTATTTCTTCGTGACTTCATTTTCTCGTTTTAACTCCGTTTTTAGTGATTCAAGCGGCCACATTTTTGGCATTAAGTCAATATGCTATTATTTTAGTCAAATGTTATAAAATACAAACTCGATTTTTTGTAAAAGTTGATTTAGGACAAGCACATTTATTTTCGAGATAAATTAAATTAAGCGTATCTTTTTCGTTATAAACTTGTTTTAGTGCAACAAGCGACCACGTTTCTGTTTTTAAGTCTATTTTCTATTACTTCAACTATTTTTTAGTTGTTCAAAAACTTTCTATAATAACCATTTTAGGAAAGTAGGTTAGATAGTTAGCGTATCAATCTTCAAATAAGCACAACTTCTTCGTTATTGGTCTGATTTTAGTGATTCAAGAGGCCAAGTTTACGTTATTGAGTTTATTTTCTATTCTCATACTCTAAAAATACTGTTTAGATTCGAATTTTTCCGTAAAAGTCATTTTTAACAGCTAACAACTATATTTCGTAAAAATCCTTTTATAACACATTTTTACTACTTTGTTCACTACTAAACACAACTATATAATACACTAGCTAAAAGACCAGTGAAATTCACGGGTATTTTTAAGTAACGTTGAAGAATGTACTAAATGACATTGCGTATTATGAATTTATAATTTAGAAGGAACCACATAAGGATAAACAAACGTAAAGTGTACACTTGGTAATTATCAAACATACGCTATATGAAATACAATAGTCAAAAACTCCCAAAAGATAAAATAAACATATTTAATACTTTATTCTACAAATGAGATATACGTGTAGATGTAGATGTGATCCTAAATTGTGTGGCAATTCTTTGTAGACCATGTTGTGGTGATATTAGTGAGATTTTCTTCTTCGTCGCGAATAACCATCTTCAATCCTTTTTTGTTCTAGCGTGAGAGACGGCTACATATAGTTGGCCATGTGTAAAAACAGGCCTTGGAAATACAAACCCATTTGCTCAAGTGATTTTCACGACTTTTGTTGATTTGGATAAGTGCTTCCTTATACACTCTCTAATGAGAATTTTTAAAGAAATTATTCATTAACCAGGATAAATTGATTAACAAACATTAACGATAGCAAATAGGTTCTAGAGGTGTTTATGAATGAAGTACTAAGTAATATATGAATGAAAAGATGAACAATTTGGTTTATAACTATTAAAATAGTAAAACGTTCATTTATCATTTTATCCAAATGATAATAACGTTTAAGAGTCAACTTATGCATTCATCTTGAAACACTCAAGTAATGCGTGATCATTCTATAAACACTTAAGAGTTGAAAAAAAAGGTCAAAGTATCAGCAAGTTATTGATAACAATATATGTAAACTAATAATACAATGTAAGAGTATGGATCTAGTGAGAAGAATTATTTAAGTGAGAAGAATGAGAAAAAATTATAGCCACATATTTCAAATAAGAAAAAAGAAATAATATAAAGATACATCTATTTTTATGGATGCATCTAATATTTGTGGTTGTGATTTCTTCTCATTCTTCTCATATTAATTATATTTCTCATTTGATCCTACCTCTACAATGTAATACATGATAATTTATAAACTTGTTCATACTTATTGTCCATTGATCATAAACCTTGAAGTACTTCTTTATATACAACGTTTGTAATACTTTTCTTGATATTACCATCTTGATCACAAATGACAACCTTCAAACCTCGTTTGCCTTTGACTCTTGAAGCAAGTAAGTATAGTTGTCTATGTGTGAAGACTGGACTTGGGAGATACAAACCAACCTTTGAAAGAGATTGACCCATGCTCTTGTTTAATGTTATAGCAAATGAAACGGCCACAAGATATTGTTCCATTACACAATCCGTTTGACTAATCAATATTTTTTAACAACATTATCGGGATGTATACTTGAATGCGTCTAAACTTAAAAATATAACAAATGCACCCGCTATTATTTAATGTGAAGAGAGTAATAAAATGCCCAAATTTCATTACGAACTTCCAATAATCAAGAGCATAATTGTTTAAACAATCTTGTAGATAAGCACTTTGTTCTTTACATGTTAGTAATGCATATTAAGTATTCAAGAGTTACATATATGTACTCACTAAACTTGCATATTTACATATTTCTTCAAAACATGCTTAAACATTATTGTACATTATGTATTAAAAATTTGTTTAAAAAAAATATACAATACATGAGTTTCATTGGGTATATATATGCAATTTCCCCTTAAGTAGTTTGATAAATTGCATGGGAAAAAAATGCACAACAATTTATATGTTATTAAAATGAGCTTGTTAATAAATTTTCATAATCATAGAAGATACATACATGTTTCAATCTTTTGAACTACAAAAGAGTTGAATTTTACTACAATTCGTATTCGTTATTTCTTTTTCTCAATTGGTTTGTTGAGAAGAAGGCTAGACAACCAAGTTTGATCGATTACAAAAAGCTTATAAATTTGCCGTATAATAAGACCATATATAAGTAATTACTATATAATGTTGTTGAAGTATAAGAAAAAAATACAAAAATTATCAAAAATCATGTAGGAAGGTCATATTCATATATACGCTACACTTCGTTTCAAAGAAGCAACACAATACTTACCACTCTCTTGTAAGTTAAAATTATTCCAATCCTCCTGCATAAAAACTCATAAAACAAATTTTTATTGCACTTGTGAAGATGTTAAAATGAATCATAAACATGGGAGTTAATCTCAAGTCTATAATGTTAGCTCGGATTTGGTACTTGAGTTGGTAACCATATATTAGGTGACCGAAAACCAACAATAAAATTAGAAGGGTGCAAGTGACAAGCCCTTAAGAAGATCAAAAATATATTTCGTGATTAAATGTTTTTCGTTGCCTTTCCAAGTGAGATTATGATTAGAGAAATAATTTTTACATATGATAATCAACGTATATTAATAATACATTGTAATTTTGTAAGAAATCATGTATTAGATGAAATAGGTGAATTTATATAATAACAAAGTTTACAGAGTTAAGGCTATCCAGGGACTTTCCCCTTGTTAAAATGCGACTAATAAAACTATAACAACATAAGAGCACAAGGTATGCAACATACCAATAACACGCTATTGGTATGCCACCTCAGCTCCACATCATACACCTTTCAATAACACACTAATAACTCAAACATCCCTCCCTCATAACACACCACTGACACATGTTATTGGGTCCCACTTTTTTTCATCATATATATATTGAATACGTGCTTGTTTAATGTTTACCAAGAACAAAAAATACATCAAACGTAATTAATAGTTCACAGTTTCACACAACAACTTGCACTTGAAAAACATGCATGGCATGCATTGAAACCACACAAGAAAATGTGACCCATGGATAATCAGAAACTATACTTTTTAACTTTGGTAGGTTTTCATTGAAAGAATCAACTCTTACAAAAAGAAAATAGTCAAATACTCATCTTCTTCAACTAAATAACCATGTCTGTTAAGTTCTCCGGCGAATTTTTTTCGTTCTCTTTCTTTCTACTTCTTCTTTATTGCTTTCTGATCTAAGATGGCTACTCATTTATTTTCATATTAGTACTAAAAAGGCAACACTAAAAGTTTGATGCCTCCTACCCTTCTCTTCCACTGAAACCTAAAAAAAAATCTCACCTTTCACCATTCATTTTGCTCACCTGCTGTTGCGTTTTAATTTCGTTTTTCTAAACGTTTGGCGTGAGCTAGTCAAGTAGCTCAAATCCATTTAGCTCAAAATTAGCGTGTTGCCCGATATGGTTTTGGCGGCGTTATTGGTATCCACAGGGACGAATGGCGTGTCCACGTAGGAGCGTACCGTATGCTCTAAGCAATTATAAACCAGACATAATGTTCATATTTTACATCCCACTTTATTATACACCAAACCTTCAAATCATACTACAAACTCTATGCAACAGTACCAATCCTATTCCAACTTACAATTGGAAAAAAGCAAGGCAAATTCAAGTCCATTTCATTCGGTGTCTTTTGAATTCCAAAATAATTATCCAGTGTAAAAAAAATGATAATCTACATCTATAAATAATATAGTTTAGAAAATCATATATTAATCATAGACTCTAGGACATATTTCATCCAGCCCATGTTGCATTTGTAGGTATATTTGATTTTAAAAACCTATAAACCAAATCGACCCATTCAAAAAAATAGGTCAAGACTAACAACCATTAGCAGCATACACTTAGTCAGCTTCATCTTCGATAAACACCTCGGCATCATTTAATAGCTTCCTGTCACCTGGATAAAGAAACATTTGAATACACTTAGGCCAACTTTCTACCCGTCTATCACGTTTCACTGTAAATAAACTTTTCAAATCCAGCTAACTTGATTTGTTAGAAATAACGTATGATCAAATATGTATTGTATTTGGTAAACAAATCGAAAACTGAGCCTCTACAATAGTAGGTTCAGATTGCCACCCATTATGGCCATCAATGCAAGAGTAAATAAGCATACGGTAAAAAATTATTTTAAAAGATTAAACGTGGGATGAAGAACTCACCATTATCAATTGGGACTCTGCAACAACACCAATGATAATCAAATTAGTTAGTCGAGACAAAGATCATTAAATATAGAATTGGTGAAGGCAGTGGTAGTTGCAGAAGCGGCTCCCAATTGGAAAACATGACAAAAACAGATAAATGCAGAAGCGGCTCCTGAACCTGGTAGTGAAGGTAGTGGCAGTTGCGGTTGCGATGTCATTATATCCTGGAAGAGAAGAAACAATGGGCTTTCAAGTAGCATTTTTGGAAGTCTTTGGCACCTCGATGTCGGCTCTTCGCCACATGTAGTATGTTACAAGGGTAGGGTTGTTCGCGCATTAATGGCATGGACTCCAGAAACTCAGGAACTGATTCTGAAGCGAATTCACTAATGGCATCAACTCCATTTCTACCGGAATTCTTTACCTTGTCCTAAATAAAATGTTCAAAAATAGAAATTTACCATCAAAGTTCAAATGAAAGTGAATAGTTAGATACGTTAAAAAAGGATGAATTTGAAAGAAAAGTACCACAAAAGCAAAAAAATTTGTTAGATACCCAAAAAGCAAATGGTGACAAGTATGATAGTTTTTTCAATCATTTGCCCATTTAACTTTTATAAGAAAAGGAAAAAAGACAAAATAGTTTGATGTATTAATTTCAACTATGTAGGCATATGTAAATATATTTAAGGATATTATAAGATAATATTAGACGAAATCTGAAAGAGAAAGTGGGTTTTTTGTTGGGTTTTAGGTTCCTTGGATCATGAATTATTCTAAGTGTTGGAACCACGGACATAGTTGGTGAAACCACGGACAGAAGAATGAATCCACTGCTGAAGACAAACCACGGCTAGTAGTATTATGTAACCACGGATATTGTATTGTAACCATTGCTAGTCTTGTATAGTCGGTTTAATATTTTGTATTAGATAAATATGGAAAAGATATTTATCTTGTAGGTTACGTATTGTATTATGTAAAGGACTCCTTAGCCTATAAAAGGAGGTCCTAGGTTAGATTAGATATATGTATGTTTTATATCTAAGGTCGATACACTTCAAGGTTGTAAAACCCTAATACTGGTTAGAGTATTCGTATTAATAATAATATTGAGGTGTTGAATGTTCATTGTTCTTCTTCTTAAGATTAAGTATTAAATTCCGCGTGATACTTAATAAATCTTTGTTTAAGTCAGTTGCTATAAAGGATCGTTTGCTCAACTGGGATCAACAAGTGGTATCAGAGCTTGTGATCTAGAAACTGAAACAAAGAAGAAGTTTAGTTAAGTTCTATTCAAGTAAGTTAAGATGTCTGACGAAACTCACATGGTTACTGCATCAAAGGTGCCCATGCTCAAGCAGGGTGAGTAC
This sequence comes from Chrysanthemum makinoi, assembly GCA_910596185.1. Taxonomy (NCBI): domain Eukaryota; kingdom Viridiplantae; phylum Streptophyta; class Magnoliopsida; order Asterales; family Asteraceae; genus Chrysanthemum; species Chrysanthemum makinoi. The sequence continues at coordinate 164,987,973 of OU343220.1, forward strand.
CAAATTTGGAGAATGCGAATGAGGCAATACATTCGTATGATTGATTATGCTATCTGGGATGTTGTTGAAAAGGGTGATACTCTTCCTAGGAAGGGTGATGATGGCAAAGAAATAGCCATTGTTAGTGAAATTGACAAAGCTAAGAGAAAGCTGGAGATTAAAGCTCATAGTATTCTCTCCATGGGAATACCTAATGAATATGATTTGGACTTTGAACAATATGAGTCTGCTAAAGAGTTAATGGATGCTATTGAAACAAGGTTTGCTGGTAATGAAGCTACAAAGAAATCAAGGAAAAATATGCTCAAGCATCAGCTTGAAAACTTCACTGCTCTCAGTGGAGAAAAACTTGATGGCACTTATAACAGACTTCAAAAACTTATCAGCCAACTGAAGTTAGTGGACTACAAAGTTGCTCAAGAAGATATCAATTTGAAGTTCATCAGAAGTTTATCACCTGACTGGCCTGTGCATAAAGTTGTGTGGAGAAATAAGGATGACTTTGATAAGATGACTCTGGACAATCTTTACAACAATTTGAAGGTTTATGAATCTGAGAACAACATTGCTGGTGCATATTCATCTAATCAAAACATTGCTTTTGTTTCCACTAATCACATGAGCCCACAAGATGTATCCACTGTTGCCTATGGGATAACCACGGCTATTGCAAACAATACCACTGTTAGTGATAATGTCAGTGATGGTGCAATTTGTGCTTTTCTGGCTGATTTAACTACCAGTGTTACTGTTTTGAATCAAGATTTAGATCAAATTGATCCTGATGATCTTGAAGAGATAAACCTTCAATGGCAGATGGCAATGTTGACTCTCCAAGCAAGGAAATTCTTATGGAGGACTGGAAGACAGGTTAAGTATGATGGTCAAAGGAGAGCTGGATTTGATAAAAGCAAGATGGAGTGCTTTAACTGCAAGAAGAAGGGTCACTTTGCTAGAGAATGTCGAGCTCCCAAGAGAATTAAAGGCATCAAGAAGACCACTGAAGAGCCTGCTTCTTCTTCAGCATTGGTTGCTCAAGATGGGATTGGAGATTATGACTGGAGTGATCAGATTGAAGAAGGTCCCAATGCAGCTTTTCTTGCTAGTGAAGCTTCTAAAGAGCATAACTTTGCTCTTATGGCCTATGCTTCATCTTCTGGTTCTGATTCTGAGGTATCTAATGATTCAAAAAATTCTACTTGTTCTTTTAAATCATGTCAAGATAGCTTAGAATCACAAAAGGCTATTATTGCAAGTTTGAGAAAAGAAGTTGATAGATTTTCACTTGATAACTTAGGTTATAGAGTTGGTCTAGAGAGTGTGGAAGAAAAGCTAAATTTCTGAATTAAATGTGAGTTTGAGTATGTAGATAAGATTAATATACTAGGTGGTGAAATTGATCTTAAGGACAGAGAGATTAAGATGCTTAAAGAGAAACTAGAATAGGCAGAGAGTGTAAAAGAAGAAGCCCTAGTAGAAAAAGAAAAACATGTTGTTAGGGTTGCTAAAACACAGTATGCCTCTGATCTAGTAAATAAGCCAATAGGTCAAATTTTTTTCAAGGAGGGTACTGGTATTGGTTACAATAATATGCCTCCACCACCTCTTATGAAACATGCACCACCTACAAAAAACTATCATTTAGTAATGAATTCAGTTTTAACAAACCTGTAGAAGAGATAAGTAAGACTGAATCACCTAAGATAAGTTCTGATAAGTCATCTGATGCTCCTACTCTTGAAGATTAGGAATCAGATTCTGAGGAAGATAGATCTGAATCAAATCAGCCTAAAAAGATAGAAAATGTGAAGAGATTTGATTCCGAACAAGTCAACCTTGTGCCTAGATTTGGAGCTCAAATTGCTAAGAAAGTTGTAGAGTATAAGGAAATACCTAGGGAACAAATGAAAATATATATACCTAGGGGCAATCAGAGAAACTTTAATGGCCTAATTTCTAACAGATTAGGAGATGAGTTTCAATGTGTCAAGAAGGCTTGTTATAAATGTGGTAGTTTTGAGCACTTACAGAGAAACTGTTATAAAAACCAACCACAAGTTTGGAATCAATGGAGGAGGGTAAATCACCAAAACTTTTCAAAGAAAACAAACCCTCATCCTAACAGAAACATGATTCCTTTAGCTAAGGGTATAGAAAGACAGTTTAGTGTTGCTAGAACACCACAACAGAATGGTGTAGCCGAAAGGAAAAATAGGACACTAATTGAGGCTGCTAGGACAATGTTGTCAGAATCAAAGTTACCAACTACCTTTTGGGCTGAAGCTGTAGGCACTGCATGTTATGTGCGGAATAGAAGTAAGGTAGTGAAGCCTCATAACAAGACCCCTATGAGTCGTTACATACTAGGAAGCCCATGATTGCATTCCTAAAACATTTTGGGTGTCCTGTTACTATCTTGAATACCATAGATTACCTAGGTAAGTTTCAAGAAAAAGCTGATGATGGATACTTTTTAGGCTATTCTTCTAATAGTAATGCATTTAGAGTATACAATAGGAGGACTAGGATTGTGGAAGAGAACTTACATGTTCAATT